>CAUYUJ010014748.1:112500-150000 GCA_963575745.1 Prorocentrum cordatum | reverse complement strand
CGTTGTCAACATGTTCATCAAATGCGACCTAGCGGTCCTCTCGCGCGAACATGTCGAAATCATTCGAACGCATTTGTGCCCATACTAGGGAGGCGCAATCTTTACCAAATTGTACCATGCGGGCCACTCGCGCGCGTCGGCCGCTTGCGCATGTCGAAATTGTTTCAACATTTTCATCACCGACGCGTTGACACCATCATCGCTACCGACGTGATCAGCATCGGCGCCGTCATTGGCTTTGCCGTCGTCGTCGTCATCATCGTCCCCAGCGTCGCTACAATCATCATCGTCTTCACCGTTGTCGGCGTCGCCGCGATACCGCGCCCGCCCGAGGCACCGACACCGACTCGCACTGAAGTGCCCACGCGTCGGCGCGGCCTGCGAGACGCGCCATCCATCGGTCAGCGCCGCCGCGGCTGCGTCCGCTCTGCGCGCGAGCCTGCGCGCGCCAGCGCGGTCGCAGCGACGCGTCCGCCATCGCCAAACAGTCGTCGCGATCGATGCCGCATGGGTTTTTCAAACCAAATTTCGGGCGGGTGAGTCGGATGATTGCACGAGCAGTGAGGTTGACAATTCACTTCGAATACAAAATTATTGTCCTTCTTATAAACAAAAATGATTCTACCCCCCCACCACCCCGCCTTGGAATATCCGTTCCCTTTTTCGCATTGCAGTTTGCATGTGATTCTGCCCCATCGCCCATCCTGAATATGAATGCACGTCCTCCCGGCCGAGCCGGCATCGACCCCCCCCCCGCCATCCTCTCAAAAAAGTGTTTCGCGCGCGCATTTGTTGATCATAAATCATCAGTTTTCAAGAATCTCTTCTGCAAAAGATGAGACAAACTGCGCGCGCATCGTCGCGCGAGCACGCAGGAATCCTTCGCGCACCCGTGGCTTCGCAAGGATTGCAGAATCGAGCGCCCCAAAAACAACAAAAATACAGAAGGTTTCGCAGCGCGGTGAAAAAAATGCGCGCGCGCTCTTGCGAATGCTTTGTGAATCCGTATGTTGTTCAACATTTTGGTAACCTGCCGCCGGAAGGGCTTCGGGCGCGCGCGTCGAAATCGCTTGAACGCCCTCGCACGCGTGCCGACGCAAGAATCTCTTGCAACAAATAAAGGAAGTGCGAAGAACAAATTTGCGCGTGCATCGATTTTTCAACATTGCCAGTGAATTATGCCGCCAAGCGGGCCTCTCGCGCAGCATGCGGACATCAGTCGAACACCCTTGCGCGCGTGCTTGGGGGGCGCAGTCAAGTCCGCGTCGAATGGTACCATGCGGCCACTCTCGCGCGTCGGCCGCGCGCGCGTGCCGAACTCCCTTCAAAACGTTGATCACCGACGCGATGACGCCGTCATCGTCGTCGGCGCGATCAGCATCGGCGCCGTCACTGGCCGCGCCGTCGTCGCGGTCAGCATCGCTACTATCATCGTCGCGTCTACCGTCGTCGACGTTGCCGCGATGCCGCGCCCGCCCACGTCGCCGACTCGCACTGAAGTGCCCGCTGGGATGCACCGCGCGGTCAGCGCCACCGCGGCTGCGTCGGTCGCGCCAATCTTGGTGATTTGCGCCGGGTTGATTGCACCGCGCACATTGCACCGCGTGGATTGCACTACGCGGCTTGCACAACTACATCGCACCACGTCGTTTTCCCTTCAACAGAGGAGGTAACATCTACCACTCTTCCCACCCCCAAGACTTATCCCCACCTGCGGGGCTGGGCAGTCTACATTCGATTATGCTCCGCCCTTCGTTCATGCCGCCCCGCCCAGGTCGGCGCCGGCCCCCCCATTAACCTCGTCAAATTATTCGCGCGCCCACACCGTCGCTTATCAAAAGCCGCCAAGTTGCAATAATCCCTCGCGTGCAATGGGACGAAGTCCACGCTCGCGCGTCGTCGCGCGGGCATGCCGACATTTGGGGCGCAAGCCGCAGGCTTAGCTTGGCTGTCAAAATCGAGCGCCCCGACAATGCAACAAAAATCAAAGGTTGCGCAACAGGTTTTTGTTCCCGGGAGTTTTCCTTTTCGCTCTTGCGAGTTCTCAGGAATCAAATTGCGCTCCAACGATTTGATGAATTGCGACCGCGCGGGCCTCATCGGGCCTCTCGCGCGCGCATGTTAGAATCGCGCGAACGCCCTTGCGCGCGTGCTCGGGGTGGTGCGGGGGGGCGCGATTCTCGTCAAATCGCGCCGCGCGGGCCACTCGCGCGCGTCGGCCGCGCGCGCGCGTCAAAATCTTCGCGGCCTTCATCGCCGACGCGCGGGCGCCATCGTCGTCGTCGTCGGCGCGGTCGGCGCCGGCGCCTCCACTGGCCTCGCCATTGTCATCGTCGACGTCGCCACGATGCCGCGCCCGCCCGAGGCGCCGACTCGCGCCGATGTGTTGGAAAATGCGCTACGTTGGTTGCGCGTCGTAGATCGCACTACACATGTTCTCCACTCTACATTGAAATTCGGATGTCCCCCCCGGAGTTCCCGCTTCCCCTTTGGATCGCGTCTTGATTCTGCCCCATCGATCATCTTGAACATCATCGGGCCCGCTCACCTTCGTCAGTCTACATTGCGGGTGCGCACGCGTTTAGCACAAGCCATCAGTTGTCATGCATCCCTTGCAAAGATTAAGACAATGCCCTTGCGCGCGCGTCGTCGCGCGCGCATGCCGACTGTCTTCAAAAAGCTAATTCTGATTGAGGGTTCCAACGTTGCACTTCCAGGATACATCTAAAAACCAATGGTCTCGCAACATAGTGCATGAAGAAGGCCTGCGCGCTTTCGCGAATTATTATGACAATTTGTCGCTCAAGACTTTCGTCGCGCGAAACTAAGCGGGCCTCTCGCGCGCGCGTGTCGAAATCACTCGAAAGCCTTAGTGCGCTCGCTTGTTGGGTGGGTGGGTGGGGGGGGCGCGATCCCCCTTAAATGATGCCGCGCGGTCGGCCGCGCGCGCGTCGATTTCCTTCCGACATCTGCATCGCCGACGCATGGGTGCCATCATCATTATCGGCGTGATCAGCATGGGCGCGGCCCTTGGCCTTGCCGTCATCACCGCCGCCAGCATCGCCACCGTCATCGTCGCGGCCGCCACCCTCGACGTCGCCGCGATGCCGCGCCCGCCCGAGTCGCCGACTCGCGCTGCAGCGCCCGCGCGCCAACGCGGCTTGCGAGGCGCGTTGGGAGGCGCCCAGCGGTCCGCGCCACCGCGGCCGCGTCGGTCGCGCCAGACAGGCCGGCCGCTCTGCGCGCGGGCCTGCGCGCCAGCGTGGCCGCGTCGACTGGCCGGCCAGCGTTGAACGGCCATCGCAACTGCCGCCGCAACTGGCGCTGCGAACCAAGTTGCGGGCGCTGCGAACCAAGTTGCGGGCGATTGCGGGCGCACTTGGTCTTGCGAACCGAGTGCGCTCGCAATCTCAAGTTCGGCAAAAGTAAATGGCACGGCGTAGCTCGCGCCGTGCGCATTCTCCCTTCTTTCGAAAATCTACCTCCCCCCTTTCCGGGCCCGTGGGCCCCCCCTGGGATGGCCCCATTTACATGTGACTCTGCCCCATGGTTCATTTTAAGTAATATGAATTCGAGACATCCCTGCCGAGCTGGCATCGACCCCCTCATCCTCGTCAAATATCACGCGCGCGCATTCGCTTATCCAGAGTAATCCGTTTTCGAGAATACTGCGCGCAAGACAGCAAAGTTAACGCGCGCGTCGTCGCGCGCGCTAGAAAGTCGGCGCGCGCGCCGTGGTTTGGGAGGGATTTCAACATCGGGTTTCTTAAGCAAATATAAAACACCATCATGCCTGATGGCCTTCGGTCCATCCCGCCACCGCGCCTGGTTTGCGGGCATGAGGCCAAGTGGATCTTCGGGGCCTCCAAAATTTGGAGGCTTCTTGGGGGCAGCTTTGGAGCCTCTTGGGGGCCGTTTCGGGGCTTCTCGGACTTCTTCCGTACCTCTCGGGGGCCCCTCGGGGACTGTTGGGTCGCTGGGATGCGCCGGGCAGCCGAAGCGGCGAAAACGCCAAATATTATCAAACACCAGAGGAACATTCATGATTTTGGCTTCTTGAGGCCTTCTTGGGAGGCCTCTTGGAGGCCTCTTGGGGCGTCTTGGAGGCCTCTTCGGCCACCGGGGGGCCGTCTTGAACGTCTTGGAGCGATCGTTCGGCGACCCTGGTCCGTCGCGGGTCGTCGCGGGGGGCCGGAGCCCTGTCGGCCCGTCTCGGGGCCGCCTTGGGCCCTGGAAAGTCGCGCGACAAGGCGCGGGGGGGCTCGGGGCGGCCGCGCCGAGCCCCGGTCGGCCGCGGAATCTGGGGCCCGGGCCCCTCGAGGACTGAGGGGCATGGGCGGGGGCCGAGAGGATCAGGCCGAAGGATTTGAACGCGCCCGCTCCGCGTCGGGGAGCGCGGCGGCGGATGCCGGAGAGCGCCTCCGGCGCGGGCCGCTTCGGTGAACTGCGTCTGCGCCTCCCGCGTTTATGGCTCCGCGCCGCGCCCGGGAATTCGCCGGCAGATCTTTGCAAAACGGCCGCTTCGTTCGAAACGTCCTCGAAACATTGGCCCCAAAGGGGACTTCGAATCGACTTCGGGCTTTCGACCGGCCCGAAGGAGACCTAAAAGACACCCTGCGAGGGCCCCAAGAGACGCTCAAGAGCGTTCCAAGAGGCGCACAGGCAGCTCGGGAGAGCCCCAAGACAGGCCAAGACGGGCCGGGAGGGCGCCGAGAGACCCCCGAGAGCGCGCCAGGAGGCCCCCCAACGGCCCGAGAAAACCCCGAGCCGTCCGAGGATGGCGCCGAGACGGCCCAAGAGAGCTCCCAAAGAACCCCACGACGCGCCGAGACAGCCCAAGAAGACCCCAGAGGCCCACAAGAGGACCCAAGAGGCCTCCAATAATCCCCCAACTGGCAACCCCGCGCGGCGCTGGGAGCTCCCAGGGTAGCCCGATAGGGTCACCAGGACCCTCTCCTGATTCAACGTCCTTCTGCAATTTCCTCATGTCCTCTTGCTGTCATCCGTCGTCGTTTCGTCGACGTCCTCTGCATTCCTCCTCGTGCTCGCCCTCGTCCTCTTCGTCCTCGTCCGTGTGATTATTTCCCTCCTCGTTGTCCTCATGCTTCTCCTCGCTATCCTCGCGTTTTCCGCGTCGTCCTCGTCGTCGCCTTCTCGTCGCCTTCGCCTTCTTCTTCTTCGCCCAGTAAGCCCATTGGACTCGAGCGGCGATTGCCGTTCTTGCCTGATCAGGCTTCAAGTTGATGCGTCAAAAACTGCGCCAAAACTGCACGCGCCTGCGCCTTGCGAAGTCTTGCGGAAACCATAGGTGTTCCAACATGTTCACCAAATTCGACCGAGCGGGCCTCTCGCGCGCGCGTGGCGAAATCGCCCGAACGCCCGCGCGCGCTTGCTTGGGGCGCGAATCCCAGGCAAAACGTGACAAGATCCACGCGCGCGCGCGGCGTCGCGCGCGCATGCCGAAATTCGTAAATAAAGCAGTGGGCGCCGCCAGGATCTCAATGTCGAGGTTTCCAAACACTTATCAAACCAAATTGTATGTCAACGTGATGTTTCTGCAACGCATGCGCGCGCCCTCTTGCGAAGTCGCGCGAAAACTATGGGCGGTTCAACATGTTCGCTCGCCAGGTGCGGGCCTCTCGCGCGCGCGCATCGAAATCAGTCGAACGCCCTCGCGCGCCTGCTCGGGGCGCGAACTCCGCGTAGAAAGTGCAAGAGGGACCGCGCGCGGGCGGCGTCGCTCGCGCGCGCCGACATTCCCAACATAAAACGCGAAGCGTCGGAAGGATTTCAAAATCGAGGACTCCACATTTGAAATCTCATTGGTTTTGCATGCTGGATGTTCCAAAGCTTGCCCCCGCGCTCTTGCGACGTCTCGCGAAAACCATCGGCGTTTCAGCCATCGACTGCGGCCAAGCGGGCTTCTCGCGCGCGCGCGCATGTCGAGATCATCCGAAGACCCGCGCGCGCCTGCTGGGGGGGGGCGCGATCTCTGTTGAACGACACCACGCGGGCCACTCGCGCCCGTCGGCCGCGCGCACGTCGAAATCCTTCCGAAACCTTTACCGCCGACGCGCGGACACCATCATCGTCGTCGGCGTGATCAGCATCGGCGCCGCCATGGGCCTTGCCGGAGTCATCGTCACGTCGCCGCGACACCGCGCCCGCCCCAGCCACCGACTCGCGCTTAAGTGCCCGCGCGTCAGCGCGTTCTGTGAGACGCACTAGGAAGTCCCCAGCGGCCAGTGCAAGCCAAGGCCAGGCTGCCATCGAAATCGCCACCGCATTGGTTTTGCAAACCCAGTTGCGGGCGGGCGGGCGGGATGACTTCGCGAGCGATGGATGAGGCAATTCATTGCGAACACACAACTTGCACCGCGTGAATTGCTCCACATAGACTGATCCGCATCGATGGCCCAACATATTGCACCGCACAGACTGCCAAACATCAACATATGGCACAACATGTATTATCCTACATAGGTTGCACCGTACATTAGAAATAATCGGATTTCCCCCCCCGGCTGCGATTATGCCCCGACGCTCGATTTAAACGTGAATTCGTCGCATTCGAGGGGGCGCCGTGATCAGGCCTTTCTCCGCCCCTATCAAATGATACAGTGCGCGCGCGCTCTTAAGACAAACCGTCCGCGTTCACGAGCCCTTTACAAGCAAACACCAAAATCAATTGAACAACGTCGGTGTGCGCGCGTGCAGAAATCAGTCAACCGCCTTGGGTCTCACGGGGATTTCAAGGCCGAGATTCCCGATCGCATGGGACAAATCACGCGGTTTTGCAGCGCGGTCTTCATGCTTTGTCTTGGCGAGGGAACCGACCATGTGCAGCTGTGGGCGCCGCGTTATGGGCGCCGGCAGCTGTGGGCGCCGCATTATTAACGCGCGAGGGGCGCGCCGAAATGGGGCGGCGCCGCCGTGCGAACTTTGCCAATGGGTTCCCTATGAGGCCACGAACCATTAAGTGGTGCGCGGAAGTGGGGCGGCGCCTCCATGCGAATTTCGTCATTGGGGCCTTCGGTGGGGTGCCCCATGGGGCCGCGAAGCGCGCGAGGGCGCGCCGAAATGAGGTGGCGCCGTCGCTTGAACTTTGCCATTGGGGCCTTCGGACCTACGAGGCCGCGAACCGCGTGGGTGGCGGCGGAAATGGGGCGGCGCATGCGAACTTCGTCATTGGGGCCTTCGCGTCTGAGGGTCGCGCCAGAATGGGGCGGCGCCGCCGTGCGAACTCTGCCGTGGCGGCCTCCTTCGGTGGAGCCCCGCATGGAGCCACGAAGCGCGTGATGGGGTGCGCCGAAATGAGGCGTCTCCGCCACGCGACCTTCGCCATTGAGGCCGTCGGTTGAGTTCCCTATGGGGGCGTGAACCTTGTGGGGGCGCGCCCAAATGAGGCAGCGCCGAGGTCCCTGTCGAATGGTTTCACGCGGGCCGCTCGCGCGCGTCGGCCGCGCGCGCGTCGAAATCGTTCCAACACTTGGATCGCCGACGCGTGGGCACCATCATCGTCATCGGCGTGACCTGCAACGGCGCCGCCATTGGCCTTACCGTCGTCATCGCCGCCATCGTTCTCCTGAAATACGCCCCGGGCATTCTCTACAGTTTTTGCGTGCTGAACGTGATTGTTTGATCGTTGTTATGTCCCAGTAAGAAACTGCAAACCGCTAAGAAAACCTTCTTTTTGCACATGTCGAGCTCGGTTGCTTTGAGCGTTTTCAGATCAGGTCGCGGCGCTGTTTCATATCGCCGCCCACCACGTCCTCCAGAGACTCTCCCTGCGTCCAGTCCCCCTGCGCTTGTGGCATCCTCCCCTTGCTCTGCTCTGATCGTCGCCGCTGGCTGGTCGCGGGGCCTCCGGGCCTGCCCCATCGCCAGTCTCAGACCGGCGCTCGGGCGTTTCCCGGGCGCTCCTGGCCACGCGCGGAGCGGGGCGGGCGGGGCGCGGCGGGAGCGGGGGGAAGGGGGCGAGAAGGCGGCAGCGAAGACGAGGGGCTGCCTGCGACGAGGAAGCGGGAGCGTTTGGAAAGCAAGATCCGCCGCGACGGGCTCGAGAAGGCTTGAAAAATCGCGGCCAACAGCGCTGACAAAAACGTTCGCGGGCGTTTTCAGCTCGCCAGGAACCCAGCGTGCAAAACGGTGCCGAAACAAAAAACAGCCCAGGGCGTCAGCGCCAAAAACCAGCATCGCTACTATCATCATCGCACCTGCCGCTGTCGACGTCGCCATGGTACCGCGCCCGCCGGAGTCACCGACTCGCACTGAAGTGCCCGCGTCAGCGCGGCTTGCGAGACGCGCTGGGGAATCCCAAGCGGCCAGCGCCACTGCGGCCGCGTTTTGTCGCGCCAAACTATATGGCCGCTTTCCTCGCGAACCTGCGCGCGCTAGCGCGGCCGCGGCGATGCGCCAGCTGGCGCGAAGCAGTCATCGCAATCGGCGCCGCATAAGTTTTGCAAACCAAATTGCGGGCGGTTGGGTGGGATGCGCGAGCAGTGGCGTAGACAACTACCAGCTCGTCAACCTTATTCTCATTTCTAAAACCCCCAGCGTTATCGGTCCCCCTTTCGGGTATGTGAATCATATATGATTCTGACCACATGTCCATCCTAAATATGAATTTGCACTATCCCAAGGGGGCCGGTATCGACCCCCCTGAGGTTCCCTTGTTAAAAAAAGATACGCGGGGACATTTTTGTTCTAACATAAGACTTTTTCGCGAATATCTTGCAAGCAATGGGACGAAGTGCACACGCGCGCGTCGTCGCGCGCATGCCGAAATCCTTCAAAACATTTGGTGTCTGAAAGATTTTGCAATCGAGCTCCCAGAAAAAAAAAAAAACATACAAAAACACAGAGTTTCGCAACACTGATTTGCTAAAAAAGCTTACGCGCGAGCTCTTGCGAAATCTTAAGAACATCATGGGTTTTTCAAGATTTTCACAAAATACTACCAAACGGGCTTCGCGCGCGCGCGCATGTCCAAATCTGTCGAACGCCCTTGCGCGTGTGCCGTCGCGAGAATCCTCTGCAAACAACGTAACGAAATGCAGACGCGCGCGTCGTCGCGCGCGTATGCCGAAATCCTTCAAAAATCACCCCTCTCAACGGAGACTCCAGTGGGTAACTCCCCGAGGTTGGCCGTCGCCGTTCCCTGTTTTCTCGGGGAGTGCGCTAAGTATTCGCAGGATCTTTCGTCGCCGTTTTTTTCCAGGGTTCCTCGGCGTCCTTTTAGGGCGCGTGATGCGGACCGCGGCTTGCTCGCGGGCCTTCTTGGGGCGCGTGGCCTCATGGGGGGCGCCACCGAAGGCCCCAGTGTCATGGTTCACATATGCACCCTGGCAAATTTGGGCACACGCACACACATACACATACACACTCGCACACATCACACGGTTCGTGGCCCCAGAGGGAGCTCCACCGAACGCCTCAATAGCAGGGATCACATGCGTCCCAAGCCCAGTTTGGGCACACCCCTCTCACGGTGCGTGGCTTCATAGGGAGATTCAGGGAGTTTCACCACAGGCCCTTGTGACAGGGTTCGCATGCGTCCCAGTAAATGTTTCGGCGTGTCGTTGTCGTTGTTTTGTTCGAAGAGGTTCACTGAAGATTTGCGAAGAGGTTCACTGAAGATTTGCGTTCTGCTCGCCGCTTTTTCGTTGGAGTGGGTTTGCGTGGGGCGAGTCACGTCGCCGTTTTCCGGTGACACTCGGTAAGTGTGCAGGAATCAAATTTTCTTCGCTGGTCTCTCTGATCGAAAGGGTTATATAATGATAAAGGGGAGTGATCTTCAAAACTCATCGGTTTCGGAAGGATTTCAAAATCGTGTGTCAAAAAAACCTACCAAAACACAAGGTTTCGCAACACGGATTTTCAACAAAAGCGTGCGCGCGCGCTCTTGCGTCGTCGTCGTCGTCGTCGTCGCCGTCCTCCCTCCTCCCGCGTCGTCGTCCTCGTCGCCTACGTCGTCCTCTGTCTTTCCTCGTGTTCGTCGTCGTCGTCCACTTTGGCGTCGTGGTCGTTTCCGTCGTCGTTGTCGCCGGGGTCGTCCTTCCTCCTCCCTCGTCGTCGTCGTCGTCCGTCGTCGGCGTATCGTCGTCGTCCCTCCTATTTCGTCGCCGCCGTCGTCGTCGTCGTCGTCGTCGTCGTCGTCGTCTTCCCTCCTCCCTCGTCGTTGTCGTCGTCGGCGTCGCCGTCCTCCCTCCTTCGTCGTTCGCGTCGTCGCCGTCTTCCCTCCTCCCTCGTCGTTGTCGCCGTTGTCGCCGTCGTCGTCCTCCGTCCTCCCTCGTCGTCGTCGTGGTCGTCTTCGTTGGCGGCGTCGTTGTCGTCGTCGTCGTTGTCTTCGTCGTCGTCGGCGTCGGCGTCGTCGTCGTCGTCGGCGTCGTCGCTTCGTCGTCGTCGGCGTTGTCATCGTCGTCGTCGTCGTCGTCCGTCGTCGACGTCGTCGTCGTCGGTGTCGTCGTCGTCGTCGTCGTCGAAGTCGTTGGAGACGTCGTCGGTGTCGTCGTAGTCGGTGTCGGCGGCCCCGTCGTCGTCGTTGTCGCTGTCGTCGTCGGCGTCGGTCTCATGGCCAAGTGCCATGTGGTACCTACCGTCACGGTCTTGTCTTAAGAGGTCTTGCGACCAAGGTGCGGGTGGGAGGGTGGGATGTTTGCACGAGCAGTGGAGAGGACAGCTTCAAGACGGTCAAAGTGAAATTACACCGCATAGATTGCACCACATATATTGCCCCACGTAGACTGCACAACCCATATCATTAGAAACACGCTATGTGGCGACCACGCTAGCAAATTGTTTAGTGTGTTTAGTATTGGTCTTTGTCTTATGTGTTCATGAGTTTGTTTATGATTGTTCTGTGTCTCATTATTATCATTGTTGCTCTTATTCGTATTGTTCGTATCATCATTATGTTGCTGTTATTTCTTCATATTATTATTCATTTGTTATTATTTCAACCATTGTTATCAGTATTATTATCATCATTCTTCTTCCGCGGAACCCTCGGCGCGCGCCGGGGGGCCCCCGGCGCCCGCCAGGAGGGGACGTCAGCCGATCCGCCCGATTCCCGCTGGATGACCTTCCATTCCCACGGGATTTTCTGGGATCTTTCTGGTGCCATGTAGGATCCCGACGGGTCCCGCTTGAATCCTTGTGGAACCCTCTAGGATCCCTGCGAAAGATCGCGCTCGTGGCGCATTCCTTCTTCAAACGGGGGCCCCAGCGAAAAGCGCCCCTCTGCTTGTCGGCGTTCCTTTGGTTTTCCGCGCTCCTTTGGTTTTCGGCCCCCTTTGGGTTTTCGGTGCCCCTTTGGTTTTCGGGGTAGTTTTGGTTTTCGGCGCCGTTTGGGTTTTCGGTGCCCTGTCGGTTTTCGGCGTTTTTTTGTTCGGTTTTCGGCGCCATCTGGTTTTCGCACCCTTTCGGTTTGAGGTGGCTCTTTGGTTCTTGGCGCTCTGTTGGTTTTCGGCGCTCCTTTGGTTTTCGGCGCCCCTTCCTTTGGCCGATGGGGGGGTCCCAAGCACCCCCCCGTTTAGCCCATAAGGGGGAGGGGGCTTCCAGCAGGGGAGGTTCAAAGGGGGAAGGGTAGCCCTGCCCCCCTTTGGAAAGGGAGGAGGGGGGGGTAGCTTCCAGATCGCGAAATGGCGGGAGAGGGAGGAGCGGGAACAAAATGGAGGGGGGGGGGGCTTCGGCCGAGGAGGTTCAGGGGGGGGGGGTAGCTAAGCCCCCTCTCCTTTGAACAGAGAGGGGGGGGGGTTGCATCCGGAGCGCGAAAGGGAGGAGGGGGGGGAGTTTCCAAAGGGCGGGAACACCGGTGGGGGGGGGCTCCCGGCAGGGCAGGTCCAGAGGGGGGGGGGGCAGCTAAAGGGGGACCCTTCCCCTTTGGGACTGCGCCACGGGCGCGCTCCTTCGCCTTTGCGGAGCCCCATAGAATTCCTACATCACCGAGCGCGTTCCACTGCTCGCAAAGTGCCCACTCGCAAACGTCCGACAAACATACCTTGGTGTCGACGACATTTACTGTAGATCCCCCACGGCGCATCCAGGCCATCTGCGAGCAGTTCCTGTGCGAGTAGTGGCGCTTGGGAGCTGCAGCGCGGCCGGCCCGGGCCCGGGCCGTGGCCCTGGCTCAGACCTCCGACGCCTCGAGGAGGTCGGCGCGAGAGGCGTCGCTGCTGCCGGCCTCCCCGGGCTTTCGCCGGGTCCAGGACAGTCCATAGCAGCGTGGGGGCTCACGGGACGGGGGTCAAGGCAAACGGAGGTCAGCTGGAGCGCCGGATCCTGCAGGATCCTGCAGGGCCAGGGTCGCATTGACCCGGGTCTGGGTGCAGGATCATGCTGGATCTTGTAGGATCCTTCGCATTGGCCCAGATTTGGGCGCAGGATCTTGCAGGATTCTGCAAGGCCTGGCTGACCCGGGTCTGGATTGACCGGGGTCAGAAGATCTCCGAAAACGGTTGGAAAAATTACTTGTGGGAAAAGGTCCAGGCCTCTGGGGGCCCCGTATCGAGAAAGTCCAGACATCGGATGCTTGGGTGGCGCGTTCTCGAGTGCGGGGAGGGGGGCTCAGCGCCCGCCCAGGAAATGTCCGAGAGGACCTCCGATTGTGCCGGCGGGGGGGTCTTAATCTGCTAGTTGTCACCATCCGCGGATCTGGCATTTCTTGGGCTCGGCGATTGGCCGGCACGAGGCTTTGCCAGTTTTTCTCCGTCGGCTCCTATCGGGGGCCTAGAGGTTGACACCAGCACCAGCATCGGTTGTTGGTCTCCGCCGAGGTGATAGTGGTAGTATTCGGGCTTTTCAGGTGGGCGAGCTATTTCCACCAGCGCCAGAATCTGGGTTTGCGGGCAAAATGTATATCCGCAGCTTGGAGTTTCGGGCTTCCCCAGGCACCCGAGGCGCATTGGATATGGATCAGAATATGGCCCGCAAGGCTGGAGATGTAGCCATATCCACTGCGACTCGGCCTTATGGCGCCCCTTCCCAGAAAAGCCAAGGCGCAGTGGATATGGATATAAATCTTGTCCGCAAGGACTATTTCCCCCAGTGGAGGCACCCCCCGTGTTGGTGTTGGTGCCAGTTTGCAGGCCTCCGATGCTGGCGGCAGCGCGTTCCCATTCTCACCTCTCTCTCGTCTCCTGACTCCTGGCAGCTGTTGCCCCCCCGCTGCTTTGTGGTCGTTCTTGACGTTCTTAATCATGGACCGCCTCCCGTCGCCGACCCTCAACGCCAGCTCCATCGACGACGATGCCGAGCACTCTTCTTGGACCGCTCGTGCTGATACAGGATGCACATCAGATAAGAAACCGGGTTGACAGCAGGTGCCCCACAGAAATTGGTAATCCTTTGATGGCCCCATGGGCCCACGGAAGCTTTGGGGCACCTCTTGATTCACCACCCACCAAACCACCCCTAACCCAACCCGAAGGCCCCAATTTGCCTTCCATTTCCAGTGGGGTGGGCCGGGGAACATTGAACAATTACATGTGGAACCCGTACCCCCGCCCCCAACCCGTAAGTCGGGTCTTCGGGTTGGGTTGGTGTGGTCCGGTAGGCAGTCCTTGACCTCAGGACTCGGGGCAGCAAGATCTTCCTGTCGGATGTGCCTGCTGCTCAGAGGCCACCTGCGCGCGCCCGTTCTCCGCCGATTCTCGGCGGCCCAAGCATTAAGTCGGGCATGTCCTCCTACCCGCGGATCTTGGACGAAAAATCAGGTCCTACGATTCCTCCTACACCTGTCCGCCTACAATTCCTCCCACATGAATCTGGGCATGTCCTCCTACAATTGTCAAACAAAAATTCCACCATGATCAAAGAATACTCAAACCATCGTCCCCATACTATTGTTCCTAGTCCTGAGTATTCCTCCTGCAGGGGGACAGGCCAGACTTAATCCAAGCATCCTTCCCCCTCCCCTCCTCCTCCGCGGCCGTTTTGTCGCCAGGCACGCCGCGCACAGGTTGCACGGCGCCAGTCCGCCCGAGAGACCTCTCCCTCCTGCCTCCTCCCTCGTCCTTCCTTCTCTCCCCTCCTGTCCCCTACCTCCTCCCCCTCCCTTTTCCCCCTCCTCCTCTTCCTCCTCCTCCTCCTCCTCCTCCTCCTCCTCCTCTTCCTCCTCCCCCTCCTCCTCCTTTTCAACACCTTCATGCTCTAGTGTTGCTGTCGTTGCGGGTACTCTGCCAGTTCGATGATCAGAGGACTTGGGCACGAGTGCCTCAAAACTACGATTTCCAATCGAGCAGAAAATCCATACATAGTCAATGCTGGGCAATGGCTCAAGGTTCGGAGTCGGGCTTAGCTCGCTCGTCGGGACTGTTAGTTTCTTCGGATTCGCTTCGCAACCGGTCTCGCTCACTCACTCATTCGCTCGCTCGCTCGCTCACTCACTCATTCACTCACTCACTCACTCGCCCTCCTCCCTCTCCCTTCCTCCTCTCCCCTCCTCTTCGCTTCCCTCCCCTACTCTTCCCACAGTTTGCCTCCCGCCCTTTCCCCTCTCCTGGGCCACTGGCTGGCCAGTGTGCGAGTGGGCCCGTCGGGGTCCGCTTGCCCCGACGTCTCAGGCGGGAGAGCTCTCGAGCCTTTGCGGCCACGCGGGTGAACCTCGACGGGCTGGCCACTCTCTTCTGATTGCGCCTCTGTGGTCTCAGTGCGTCAGGTCCGTGTGGTGCCGTGTCGACGCGGCGGCGACCCCGCCGCGGAGGTTTAAGGTCGAACGCCGCCGTTGGCCCAGGATCGGCCAGTATGAGAGGATCGAACGATCGGAAAGTCGCCCGATCGTTCCAGGTGGAGCGATCCACGCGGTGTCAGAAGCCAACGCCAGGGTCGTCACGACACGAACCCGCCGCATGCCTTCCTGTCTCAAGGCACGAGCCCGCCTGATGTGGAGGATTCGACGGGATTCTCACGAGCCACGTCTTTTTTGGCTGGCCCTCTGCGACGGCTCGATGAGCGCACGGGCGCACGCGTCCGCCTGCTGCCTTCCCCGCGTCTCGTGCTCCATGGCCCCCCAGAGGCGCTCGGGACGGCTGAAGAGAACCGGCCGGGAGTGCCAGGGCCCTCCCCCTCCCCCACCTCGTCCTTCTTATCCTCCCGGGGAGGAGAGGGAGGACGAGAAGGACGAGGTGGGGAGGAGGGGAGGATAGGAAGGACGAGGTGGGGGGAGGCTGCGTCCCCCTCCCCCACCTCGTGGGGGAGGAGAGGGAGGATAAGAAGGACGAGGTGGGGGCACGGGCCTCGCGCGGGCTCGACACCGGAGGGCTCCTCGGGAGCGAGGCCCACACCCGGGAGGCATCCTTGCCGAGGCCGCAGCGCTGGACGAGGTCCGGACATCGCGGAGCAAGCAGACGGGGAGGGGGGCGCAGCGCCAATCCAAGAAATCCGCGCGGACTTGCCAGAAGTTGAGGTCGTGCCGTTGTTCTGTTCCTCTGTTTCAGAAGGCGGTGCAATGTTTGCGCAGATGTGGCGGCCAAGAAAGGGGCCTTGAGTCACCCCTTGGCTGGCCCGCTGACCCCGCCGCTTTATGCCAGATCGACCGCCCGATTCGTACGGCGAGGTCGAAATCGGCTCTGGAAGGGGCTCCGAACCAGCTTTATCTCGCGTTACCTCGGAATCGCTCCCAGAGAGACTCCAAACGGCCCCGTAGAGACCCGGGAGAGCATCACCACGGCCCCAGAGAGCCCCCGAAGGTCCTCCAGGGGACCCGTAAGAATCCCCCAGGATTCCCCCAAGAGCCGCCCAGAGGCCCCCAAGGGCGCCCGAAGAGGCCCCGGGATTGCCCAACAGAGCCCCAAGACAGTCCAAGAGAACACCAGGACATCCCAAGAGATCTCCCACGCACCCTCGAGACGCTCCCGGACAGTCCTAGAGGGTCACAGAAGCCTCCAAAAGGCTCCCCAAATGCTCCCACAGAGGGCCCCACAAAGACTTGACGGCTCACGAGATTCCTCATATGCTTTGAGCGGGGAGGGCCCGCTTTGTTCCTCCTCGTACGTGTCCTTTTTCATCTGTTCCTCCTCGTCCTCGTGCTTGTCTTCTTACTCGTTGTCCTCTTGCTCCCCTCGCTGCCCTCCCTGTCATCCGCGCTGTCGTCCTCGTAATCCACCGCCTTGTCGTCGCCATCACCCTTCTCCTCCTTTCCCCCCCACGAGCACTCTGGACAGAATCGGCGCTTCCCGTTCTTGCCCGATCAGGTTTGTGTGTCCCCGGGCTACTTCGGGTAAAAGCTAAGCCTTGGGAAGGGGATTGTCCAGATCTTTTGGAGGTGCGAAGAAAGCGAAAGCACGACGCCCGATGACTGAAGAGCAAGGAGGATGATGAAGGGAAGGAGGAGGAGGAGGAGGAGGAGGAGGAGGAGGAGGAGGAAGGGGAAGAAGGGAGGAGGAGGAGGAGGAGGAGGAGGAGGAGGAGGAGGAGGAGGAGGAGGAGTACGCAGGAGGAAGGAGGGAGGCACCCGTGCGAACGGGAAGCCGACTCGGGTGAGTTGGTCCGAATGCGCTTCGAAGGGGGTCTCGAGAAGAACTTTCTGAGGGCTCCTCCCTCCGCCGGGGTCTTTTCAAGAAAGCGGGCGCCACACGGGTCCCCCTCGCATGAGTCAGTCCCAATCCCCACTCTCTCCTCCTTCTGCCCCCTCTCTTCTTTCCCTCCTCCCTCACTCATCCCTCCCCTCTCCCTCCCCCTCCTTCCCTTCCCTTCCCCCGCTCTCTCCTTCGTCCCTCATCCCTCCTCTCTCCCTCTCCCCTCCCTGTACCTCCTCCCTCCCTCCTCTCTTCCACTCGGCGCTCTCTCGAGTCTCACCGTCCCTGCTCGGCTGCCGCGCCCGCACGACCAGGCGGCCAGGCGTGGCCCGCGCGGTGCCGCCGGCACGAGCAGCTTCGGCGAAAAAATCTCTGGCTTTTGTGGGGGCGGGCGGTGACCTCGCTTTGAAGAGAGATCCCAGCGACGCGTCCTCCTCCTCCTCCTCCTCCTCCTCCTCCTCCTCCTCCTCCTCCTCCTCCTCCTCCTTCCGTCACTCCTTTTACTTTGGCACCCCCCTCACACGTTTTGTGGCCCCATAGGGAGCTCCACCGAAGGCCCAGATGCCAGCGCTCGCATGCGCCCATCGCACCCATTTCGGCACATTCCTCACACGTTTCGTGGCCCTATAGGGAGCTCCACCGAAGGCCCAGATGCCAGCGCCCATCGCACCCATCTTGGCACAACCCTCAAACGTTTCGCGGCCCCATAGGGAGATCCACCGAAAGCGTTGCATACAACGACGGTGCAAACAACTGCACATGGTTGGGCCAACAACTGCATCCTCCCTCCTCCTCCTCCTCCTCCTCCTCCTCCTCCTCCTCCTCCTCCTCCTCCTCCTCCTCCTCCTCCCCCCTCCTCCTCTTCCTCCTCCTCCTCATCCTCCTCCTAGTCGGCGCCGTCAGCTCGAGCAGAGCAACCGACCTGCGAAAGAGAGGTCTCCGACCTTTTTGAAGCGGGGACCACCCAGCCCCGCAAGCCCTGGGGGAAGGGTGGAGGGTCCCAGGCGCACAGCTCCATTCCAGTACTCCAACCGATGTAGCAACGTGTGCCACATACGGTAGGTTCGGGCGCCATGTGCAGTGCACGGACCGGTGGGTTTATAGTCTCGCAGGCCCAGAGGTGGACACCAACACCAGCCTCAGCGGTGTGCCTCCACCGAGGGAGGAGGATCCCGATCTCGGTGATGATGGTAATGTTCTGACTTCCAAGGTGACCGAAATATTGCCACCAACACCGAAATCTAGGACCACCTTACCCCTGTGGAGGCAGCCCCTATGTTGGTGTTGGTGCCCATTTCCAGGTCTCCAATGCTCTTCATGCTGGCTTGGGGAGAAACATATGTTCTTGACCGTTGTAAAGAGTTGACCACGGAGGCGAAGAGGACGTCCACTGTGAGGGCGCGCCGACGAGCAGCACCTGCGCACGTAAGAAGGACCACATTGCAAACACGGTAATGAACATGTTGCTATTCTTCCATCGGTTGGATTGGGAAACGTGCCAAAATCACAGCAGAGTGCCGTGGAGGGCAAAGAAGAGGCGGAAACATAGGCGAGCCGCACAGGGGATGTTTACTTCGCCCCACATATCGCAAGAGAGCAGTTTCGTGCCCCTCCTCCTCATCCTCTTCGATCCCTTTTCCCTTCCCCGCCCCCACTCCCCGTTCATCCTCGATCCTCCTCCTCCTCCTCCTTCTCCTCCTCCTCCTCCCCATTTCCCTCCCCCTCCCCTATCCCCCTTCTTGCTCCATTCCCCTCCTTCCATCCCTCCCCCTTTCCCTCTCTCAAGCATCTTGGGTTCATACCATTTTGGCACCTGCGCCCCTCCTCCGCAGTTCCACGCAGTGCTTGGGGGACTGTGTCTCGGATCCTGCCATCTTTCCGAGACGCCGACAAAGACGGAGGCATCAACACATACGATGGCGGGGAAGCCGATGTGGACCCGCTGCTCTTCCTGTCGCGCGTGTGAATGGAGTACGGTTGTTGTCCCGAATAAGATGAAGTGTGCCCGCTGCCAGGCCGCGGCGACGGTCTTCAAACCGAAAGTGAGGTTCGCGAGGGACGAGGGTGACGAGTTGGATGATTGCCACGAGGAATGGCAGAAGCAGAGCGGTGACACCCACAGGCCCCGCAGTGTGTTCCCATTTGGCTGCAAAGGAGCAAGAAGACGGGGGGTGGCAATGGCGGCAGCACCAGCAAGGGCGTCATGGACCTCTTGATGCAGGCGCTCGAGGCCACTCAGGAAACCACCCTCCAGGCCACCTTCACCAAGCAGATCACGAGGCTGGGAGAAGAGGCTTCGGAGGCGAGCCCTTTGTCCCCTGTCGAGGCTCTACGCAAGGCCAACGGCAACTCCAGGAACATCGAGCACATGCATGACCAAGCAGAACAATCAGTCCCACGACTTCGCTCAAACTTGGCAGCAGCAGCAGAGTTGAAGGAACCGAACCTGGCCCGCTTGCTGGTTGACGCGGACGACGCTCGCAAGGCAGTCACGCGGGCTCTCGCCATCGCAGAGGGAGACGGCGGCAGGACGGATGAGGAGGACAATAATTACGAGCGCTTCAAGCTTAAGCCGGACAAGAGTTTGCACGACCAGGTATCCCAGACTGACATCACCCCCCCAAGGAGGACAAGGTCATCAAGGCCTCGAAGGCAGAGCTCGGCATGGTTCGCCCCACTTCGCCAGCAAAGATAAGGAGGTCTCGGACTGAATGGAGCGCACGAAGGCCATCAAGCAGAAGCTGCTGGACTGGATGGCCAAGAAACACAAGACCCAGGAGGGCGCAGTCGAGGGCGGCAGTATGGCAGCTGCAGAAGGGGAAGCTCAGCGTCCTCGCCAGCGGCTGCAACGCCACCCACGGCCGACGAGACGCAGGCAGCAAGGGGGAAGGGGCGCCGCCGCCTGACCGAAGAGGCGAACTGGCTTTCCCAGGTCAAGTTCGCGGCCGCCCAGGCCGCCGCCGAGGCCAAGGGCACGGGCAACGCAGCGATCGCCGCTGCCCCCGCACCCCGACGGCCACCCTCGCCTCCCCCATCGGCAACACGTGCGACCCATTTGCAGAAAGAGGAGGAGGAAGCTGCCGTGACGTCCATGTTCTTCGCGAGCGACACGGTTCTGTTTGGGAAGCACGTGCGAGCGGATTCAAAAAGACATCACATTTCTGGGGCGTCGTGGGGAACCATATGCATGGCGAAGGTGAGCTCCGACATTGGGTTAAGGCTGCGCGGGCCGCTCGGCTGCGATTCTTTCGTGATCCAGCAAGCACTGCGAGCTGGGCGCGCAGTCACGGAAGAAGGAGATCTTCTTTGCCCAGCGAGGGGCGCGAGCTGTTCACGGGCCAGCTGCGCTTCCAGACGCACCAGCTTCGAGACACCGTGGTCGCGGCGGACCATCTGTCGGAGCCGCGCCAGTCTTCGCTCGGCGGGTTCGCGGCAGTAGTGATCCACGTGGCGGGGTGCACTCCGTGGTCGTCGTCGCTCTGCGCGCCCTGCGCTCGATCGGGGTGCGCGACGCGAGCAGGCGCCAATTTCAGTGGATAGGTGGCCTTTTGGCTGCAGCGAGCCCCCATTAATTTTTCATCGGCGACTTCGACATGGCACCGGCCGATCTCTTAGCCTCGCACGTTGCACAGAGGCTCGGCGCACTCGCCTGCGCTGCCGGGGCAGCGTTGGCGCGTGTGCGCAGGGGGAAGGGGCCAGCGCATTGTTAGATTGCCTTTTGGTCGGCCCGCAAGCCACCTCTCTTGTTTGCAGTGCTTTTATTGCGCATGGCGCCCCGTGGCGACCGCGCGCGGGTCTCTGCGCGAGGCTCAGAAGTCTTGGATCGCAGCTCTTCGCTCGCGCGATTGAGGCCCCCCCCGGCCCCCCAGGCCCCGCGCGGGGCCCAATCTGCTCCGAGAGTAGCATCGCCAAGGCCAGACAGGACCTCGAGCGCAGAGCGGTCGCCGAGGCGAGAGCCCTTCGACCCCGCGATTTTTCGGGGGAGCGCAAGCGGTCGAAAGCGCCCCAGACGATGGGGGCGTGACCAGGGCCCCTCCCCCAGCGCCTGATCCAGTTCACGAATTGGAGGACTGGCCAGGCGAGCCAGATCCGCGGGTCATCGAGACGGATTTTCGAACGGCGCGCCCGCCCACCCCCTCAGCCCCCCCCCTCAGCCGCCGCGCGAGCATGACGAGAGCTTGGGCGGTAGCGGTTGCGCTGGCGCCTCGCGGGCCCTGTCGGTAGGTCTGGCGCGTCTGTTGGGCCCGGCCCCGATTCGAGCCCCCCCCCCGATGCTGATCCACAGTGGCGGACTGCCAGTCTGCCAAGATCCACCTCGCGTCGATTGCGTTCTTCAAGGATCCTGATGGAGGGTATAGGCCAATAGGATGGCCAGCAATTTGCATTCGCATCTCGGGAAGGGTTATGAGGGGGGAGGTTTCGCGATGGGAGAGGCGTCATACCATGTCATGCGCGCGCGGAGCTACAGGCACGATTTGCCAGCTTGCGGTTTGGCAGCAGGCAGCCATCCTGGAAGCGGCCGCTTCGACTGGTGCACGCTCGGGCTCTGGCTTGGTCGGCTTAGAGACAAAGTATGATGAGATCTGTCATGGCGCTCTGTGGTCGGGCATGTCAGGGATGCAAACCTCAGAAGGGCCCCATCTCCTGCTCAGAGTCCGCGTGGGGGGCCCTAGGAGGCCGAAGGTTCGATGGGGTAACATCTAGCGTCGCCGTCACCACTCGCTCGATTATTGCTGTTTGCTCGCTTGCCTCGACCATGCTCTGAGTGGTTGTTCAGAGCGCCTTAGAGTACGTGCAAGTGCGTTGGCCGCCCCGTATTATGCATGTCTTGGTCGATGACATTACCTCGGCTGCTCTAGGGTCTAGGCGACGAGTCATGGCTGTTCTGGCCTAGGCAATTCCAGACTTGTGCAGGCAGTTAGAGAAACCTGACATGGTGGTTCCAAATAAGAAATGCCTGGTCATGACATCCTGACAGGGAAGCTCGGTCGGGATTTGCGCGCGCGTCGTTTTCTTGATTCAGCGTGAAGAACCTAGGTCGCGATTCAGTCGGCAATTCAGGAAAGGCAAGAAGGTTCCCCAGGAGGGGGGGGGGGGGGCGGGCAGTAATCTTGGGCGACGCGCGCATCGGTTCAGAGCTTTACGCCACCATAGCGAAGGATTACATTTGGTAAATCGGACGGGGGGGATTGCAGCAGCTATGTATGGGGTGAGGGTTATGGGAATGACGGACAGTGATTTGAAGGATCCCAGGGCCTTTCCGCTGTCGCCCTGTTCGGCACTACTAAAGGTCGTCCCCGAGCTGCGCTATTCCTTCTCGCTGATCTAGCGGACCTAGATCTAGCGCGCGTCGTGCATGCGCTGCCGCTGACCACTTGGCTGCAAGCGACGCATCATAAGTGGATGCTGGAGAATTTGATGGCCCCTTTTTCTCGGCGGGCTGAGAGAAAGAGAGAGAGAGAGAGATTGTTAGAGGGAGAGAGAGAGAGAGAGAGACAATCAAAAACACATAGCAACTATATATATATATGTACATAAACATACATATATATATAGAGAGAGAGAGAGAGAGCAGAGAGAGAGAGAGAAAACAAATATAGAGATATAAGGAGAGAAAGGGAGATAGAGAGAGAGAGAGAGAGAGAAAGAGAGAAAGAGAGAGGAGGAGGCTGGTCAGGCATCACTGTCCCAGCGGGCGCGGTAGTTCAGACGTTACGTCGGCTAGGCTGGAAGGCCAGCTCGTTTTCTCAGCGGCAAGACCTCCCGGGGGCCCCAGGTCGACCTCAGTGCGACGATTACGCCGGACATGCAGGTGGTAGCACATCGAGGAGCGAGGAGACAGCAGGAATTAGCAGCAGCAGCACATCACGGATGGCAAGGTCGCGATTTCCTGGACCTTGCGACAGCTGAGTTCGGGCAGCTTCGTTGCCGGGGTGATTTTGCACAGGCAGATGTGGTCAGTGTCCATCTAGCGGGGGGCCTTTGGACTCAAGGCAAGATTTCCCAGGGGCGGTCTTCCTCCCGCAGGGGTTGCAATTGGTGCCGAGGCGGCCCGGGAACGATTTCTCATCTGTTGCATTATTGCGACGGGCTCGAGTGCTGGAGGCGCGAGCAGGGCTTCTACGGGCTGATCAGCGCTAGTCGAGACAGCCCAGGCGCGGTTCTCACCATTTTCGGCGCGGTGGACAGCCATCGAGATGCGATGCCTCCGCCGCTCCGGGCCAGCGCGTGTCAGACGAGGTGGTAACCCCCCAGAGGTAGGCTCCCCCAGATCATCATCATCGACGCTTCGGGGTTGAATCCAGACGTAAAGTGGTTCGCAAGGGCAGGCTGGTCGGCGCTTTCGATTCGTCCAGGGGCGAGTGAGATCACAGCAGCAGCAGCGGGCCATTGCGCCCTTTTCAGCGAGGCGCGAGGCGACATCATTTGCTCTTTTGCGTCGAGAAGGGGCCGATGGTAATGCGCGACCCTGCTCAGCCCAACGGGGGAATCTGGAGGCAGATTTTCTGGAAACTGGAGGACATAAGAAGGGACCTTGTTGAGATTCATTGGATGCCCCTCATCACTCTAGGAGTTGGCACCTGACAAATGGTTTTCCTGGAAATTGGTTTCTCGGGACAGGAGCGACTGACAAGTGCGCTGCGAAAGGAGCTATGGGTCACCCCTCTGTGGCCCACGCAGAACAATGTGTAGCGGCAGCGGAGAATATAGGTAGACAGGTCGTTCGGCTTTCAAGAGGTACCCCCAAGAGGCTCAGTTAATCAAGCTTTCCTGACGTACAGCCGTTCCAGCCGTGTTGCCGCTTAGGATCGACCCAAGTTACAAACAACATCTTAGGCAGCGTGGCAAGAGCGCACAGAAGCGTAGCGCTGTTGTCCAGCAGTGTTGTCCAGGAGTGTTGCCCAGGAATCCCGAGGGTCTTGGCTGAGGCGCGTGAGACTCACAGGATGTGGCGCCTGAGCGTTTCGGATTTGTTTTATTGTGCTGCGTGTGGGCGCCACGCGAGGCGACCGGTCAAGGGCTTGGCCACGCGATGCGCCCCCCCCCTCAGCGAAGCGGGGACGAGGGCACGCAAACTACTCCGCAAAGGGGTGGGCCCGACCAGCAAGAAGGAGGTCGGGGTCCCATTCCCCGTGCATTGATTTTGATTTTCTTGTCAGTAGATTATCTTTCGCTGAGGGGTACACTTGTCAGGGGCTCCAGAGGAGGCGAAGGAAGAGGAGGAGGAGGAGGAGGAGCAGGAGCAGGAGGAGGACAAGGAGCAGGAGGAGGAGGAGGAGGAGGAGGAGGAGGAGGAGCTGGGGCTGAACAAATGGAGGACGAAGCGAAGGACTGGCGCTGCCGCCGCGGGCGGCCGCGGCAGCGCGCGCGCGCGAGCGCCCGCGCAGGCATCAGGCGCGCTTGACCGCGCTGCTGGACGGCGTGGGCCCGGCCAGGCGCGCTGCCGCCGGCAGGTCGTCGTCCTCGTCCTTGGCACTCGTCCTCCTCGTCCCCAAACTCCTCGTCCTCCTCGTCTTCGTCCTCGTCTTCGTCCTCGTCTTCGTCCTCGTCGTCGTCGTCGTCGTCGTCGTCGTCGTCGTCGTCTTCGGCGGCGGCGGCGGCGTCGGCTTCAGCGTCGGCGTCGTCGTCGGCGTCGTCGTCGGCGTTGTCGTCGTCGTCGTCGTCGTCGTCGTCGGCGGCGGCGTCGGCGTCGGCGTCGGCGTCGGCGTCGGCGTCGTCGGCGTCGGCGTCGGCGTCGGCGTCGGCGTCGGCGTCGGTGTCGGCGTCGGAGTCGTCGTCGCCCCTACAGGGATAATTTCGATTCCTCCGATGATATCGACGGATGTCGATTTTCCGAATCGATTCGACCTCGATTCCTATGCGGGCTCCGATTTCTCAAAGGAGGCCTGTCTGTTAGCCTGCCGAGTTCCGCCGATTCGGCTTCTCCCGACTCGGCTGCCGATCTCCGTCGATCCGACTCATTTCGATCGCCGATCCGACTTATCGACTTGATTCTGGGCCCTCCTGCCCCGTCCCCGTCCCCATCCCTACCCAGACCCCCACCATCTCAGCACCCCAGTTGGGGATACCCTTCGAAACCCGAAGGAAACGGCCCATATCCCCATCTCGGGGAGCAAATTGGACAGTGGAGCCCAGGCCACGCCCAAGGGGATCGGAGTCGGATAAACGATGCTCAGTTGTCGGCGTCGTCGTTCGTTCGTTCATTCGTTCTCTGGCCTCCCTCCTCCGCCCTCTCTCTGTCTTTCGTAGGGGCTTGATTAGGTCAGCAAGCTGACAGCCGCATGCCTTTGGCAACCAAGCGCGCCAAGTGCTTCTCCTCGCTTCGCGATTGATGTTGATAACCTGTCTGATGGCTCGGACTAACCCCAAGGGGGGATTCCTGCAGGCAGCGGGAACGCGGGGTGAGAGCATCTCCCACTCCGCTAGGGCACCGTCGCGGAAACGGAGTATGAGGTTCATCTCCCGCTTCGCCTCCCATCAGCGAGGTCTTTGCCTCGTCAGCGGCGGGATCGCGGTCTCCCACGCCGCTTTCGCTCGGGCGGGGGCGGGGGATGAGAACATCTCCCGCTCTGCCACCCTTATTTCGGTGGCGAGCGAGAGGGGGAAGTGAGAAGGAGGAGGCCTTCTCAGAAGGTGGCGGGACGTTCAGAAGCCATCCAGCCTGAGAAGTTGTCCTGTGTCTTCGGGGAAGGCTTATATGTCAGAAGGTTGGGGGACTTCCGAGCCTTCTGAGAAAGCCTGCCCCTCCTCACTTCCCCCCCCTTGCTCGCCATCGATGTTTTTTCTCATTGTTCTGCGCGTGAGACCTCCCGAGGCTGCCTTGATGTCTGGTTGCGCGCCCACGGCAGCCGTTCCTCTGAAGCGTGCGGCGGGCGGACTGGCCGCGCCATCCTCGGGCCTCGTTACCGCAGGTCGAACTCGTGTTAAATCGGGCCTGTCCCTCTACAGGAGGAGTATTCAAGAATAATATTAACAAATAGTATGGGACGATTTCTGGTGTATTTTTCATTATGTTTGTGAGCATGTTTTGAATATTTTTTTTTTTTCGTCCAAAATCCGCCTGAAGGGGGACATGCCCGACCTAACGCTTGTGGCGAGGAGGCCCACGCTCCTTTCTGTTTTCGCTCCTAGCCGCCTTGCCAGTGGCTAGCCTCATGACCCGCAGCCTTTGATGCAGCCATGGGGCGCACCGTTTCTTGTCGCTGGCTGCTCCCTGCAGCCTTCGCCAGCAGGTCCCTCACTGCTGGCGATGCCGTGCTTGTGGTGGTGCCGTTGAGGCCTCCTCCCCCTCCTCCCCCCTGCCGCAGATGCTGTCGTGGTGGTCGTCTTGGTCGTCATCGTCGTCGTCGTCGTCGTCGTCGTCGTCTCGTCCGTTCTTCTTGAGCTTCGAGTTGCGGGCAGGTTAATCGCTCGCGACCGATGCGCCCTTGCACTCCCCTGCTCCGGTCAAATGCCAGCTGGAGGGGAGGAACACCGAGTAGGTGCACGGAGGGGAAGAAAAGAACGACCGAACTGCGGGCGAAGGATGTCCTGCATCTTGCAGCCTCCTCATTATCATGGCGTTGTCGCCGTCCGTTCTCATCCCCCTTTCGAGCTTCGACCTCGAGCTGCGGGCAGGCTTGTCGCTGGCGATCATCGTCATTACCACCAGTGTGATCAGCACCATGCCCATCAGCAGCATCATGCCTTTACACATGCCCGTTGACGTTGTTGCACAGCAGTGTTTGGCATCGGTCATCGCCATCCTCCCATGGGAAAAGCAATCATCGCCAGCATCGGGCCGCTTCCGCAGTCGTCAGGGTTGGGGTCTGGGACGGGCTTGGGGAGGCGTCCCCTGATCTGGGCGCCTATTCCCTCCCGTGCAGTCGCCGCTCGTAGCAGACCGTTTCTTAGGGTCTGGCGAGGACCCGGGCCATCGGACCCGCCCGCCCCCCTCCTTCCTTCCCTCCCCGGGGCAGCCTGGTCTTGTCGGTTGCGCAGGTCCGAAGGGGGCACGCAGTATTGGTGCGCGCGGGCGTACTCGGGGCTGCGCAAGGCGAAAAGGTTAGGTTATCGGCGGGACCCCCCACCCCCACCTGATAACTTGGGGCACTGCCGAAAAAGCACGGCGGTCGTGCACTGCCGAAAAAGCACGGCGGTCGTCAACGATTTTGGGGAAAGTCTTGGGTGGTCCAGGACTCGCGGGGCAGCGATGTGCGCGCATTGGGCGCAGAGCGTTTGCGCGTTCGTCGGCCCGGAGACCTCAAGGTCTCGAGAGGCTTTGGGAGGTCCTCGGAGGCCCCGTGGCTCGGATGTGTTTCTAAGCTTCGAAGGCCTCCAGGGGCCCAGGGAGGGCTCAAAATGTCAGAAGTCACGTGCTCCCCTGAGGTCTGGAAACTGGGGGGACTCCCTTCCCCCCAAAAGGGGGTACAAATTTCCCTCTCTCGCCGGCACACGACGAGGACGACCAGGACAGGACGACGACGACGACGACGACGACGACGACGACGACGACGACGACGGCGACGGCGACGGCGACGGCGACGGCGACGGCGACGGCGACGGCGACGGCGACGGCGACGACGAAGACGAAGACGATGGCGGCGGCATGCGGCGGCGGCGGTATGCGGCGGCATGCGGCGGCGACGACGACGGCGACGGCGACGGAGACGACGACGACGACGACGACGACGACGACGACGACGACGACGACGACAACGGCGACGGCGACGGCGACGGCGACGGCGACGGCGACGGCGACGACGAAGACAAAGACGAAGAAGATGGCGGCGGCATGCGGCGGCGGCGGTATGCGGCGGCATGCGGCGGCGACGACGACGGCGATGGCTACTGAGACGGCGACGGCGACAACGAGTTTGTGTCTGCCCGTCCCGCCCGCCCGACTTGCCCACGATGACGACGTGTCCCGCTCGCACGCCCGACGTCGTTGCTGTCGCCGTCGAGCGGGGGGGGTTCACCCATTCCCCCCCTTGCACGAGGGGGGGGTGCGTTGAACTCGGGCCGTCTGGGTGAACGCGTTTCACGAGCGCGGCGCATGGTTGAGAAACATACCCCGACACGTGGAAAATCAGAGGGGTTCCCCAATTCCCCCCAACGTCCCAAGATGTCCCAAGCATCCGGCGAACAGGACCCCCTCCCGTCTTCTCAAATGGGGGGGTCAATCGTGAAACAAAACATGGCATGGTCGGAGGACAAGGAGGAGGTGGAGGGGGAGGAGGAGGAGGAGGAGGAGGAGGAGGAGGAGGAGGAGGAGGAGGAGGAGGGGAGGAGAAGGAGGGAGGAGGAGGAGGAGGAGGAGGAGGAGGAGGAGGAGAGGAGGAGGCGGAGGCGGAGGGAGGCGGAGGCGGAGGCGGAGGCGGAGGAGGCGGAGGCGGAGGCGGAGCGGCGGAGGGGGAGCGGAGGAGGAGGGGAGGGCGGAGGAGGAGGAGGAGGAGGAGGAGGAGGAGGGAAGAGGAGGAGGAGGAGGAGGAGGAGGAGGAGGAGCAGGAGCGGGAGCAGGAGCAGGAGCACCAGCAGCAGCAGCAGCAGGAGAGGAGGAGGAGGAGGACGAGGAGGAGAAGGGCGGCAATAGCGAGGAGTAACCAGGAGGAGAAGGAGGAGGAAGAGCAGAAGGGAGGAGGAGGATAAAGGAGGAGGAGGAGGAGGAGGAGAGGAGGAAGGAAGAAGGAGGAGGAGGAGGAGGAGGAGGAGGCGCAGCAGAGGAGGAGAAGGAGGAGGAAGAGGAGGAGGAGGAAGAGAGGAGGACCTCGGCGGTTAAGAGGAGGAGGGAGGAGAGGAGAGGAGGAGGAGGAGGAGGAGGAGGAGGAGGACGACGAGGTGGACGAGGAGGACGAGGAGGACGAGGAGGACGAGGAGGACGAGGAGGACGAGGAGGACGAGGAGGACGAGGAGGAGGAGGAGGAGGCGGGGGAGGGGAGGAGGAGGAGGAGGAGAAGGAGGAGGAGGAGGAGGAGTAAGAAGATGAGGAGGAGGAGAAGGAGCAGGGAAAGGAGCAGGAGGAGCAGGAGGAGCAGGTGGAGGAGGAGCAGGAGGAGGAGGAGGAGTAGGCAGCGCATGCCTGCCTGCGGTTGGCGGCGAGACAGAGTGGTAGCAGAGAGGGAGGACGACGAGCAGCGCGCGGGGCTGGAGGCGGAAGATGCGAAGACTGCACGCGTGCCTCGCAATCGTCTCTCGGATATCCTCGAGCCTCTCGGGCTTTTGGTCTTCCCTCGAACCTCTCCGATCCTGGAGCTCCGACGTCGACATCGTGGTTTTTGCTCTCGGCGTGGGCCCCAGGAGGTCTGGACCCGTTCTCCAAGACGTGGAGGTGGACGACGAGGAGGAGGAGGCGGAGGAGGAGGCGGAGGAGGAGGAGGAGGAGGAGGAGGAGGAGGACTAGGATGAGGACGAGGACGAGGACGAGGAGGAGGAGGAGGAGGATGAGGAAGAGTAGGAAGAGGAAGCGGAAGAGGAAGCGGAAGAGGAAGAGGAGGAGGAGGAGGAGGAGGAGGAGGAAGAGGATCAGGAGGCGGCCTCTCATTCTGATCGAGTCGGTGTTGACGGTCCAGGAGGCCCGCCAGTCACAGGTCCGCGGGGGCCGCAGATTGCCAGAGATTCCCAGTCGTGATTTTTGCACGGCCCGAGGGTGTCTGCGGATCGACCTCGACGCTCGAGCATCCTCAGGCCTGGGCCCCCCCCCCCCGAGGAAGAACATCACCCAGAGCGTCATCACCGTGGAGCGGGCGCTCAGGGTCCTGGAGCGAGACCTTCGCAGGCCACCGCCCCGCCGGCAGCGCGCCCACGGGTGAAACGGTTGAGGGGAAAAGTATTCAGCCTTCCCCCTCCCCCCCGCAAGTCAAAGTTGGCACGTGTACGCATCACGGGGAGGAGGAGGAGGAGGAGGAGGAGGAGGAGGAGGAGGAGGAGGAGGCTTAGGGTCTGTGGTGGCCTGGTATTGGTTCCCGCGAGCAGGAAGGAGGGGCCAGCTTCGAGGTTCTGGGTCTGGACGGCCTCCGGGGCAGTTTTCGGGCCCCGGGTCCGTCAAAATCTGGGGTGAAAAATGACATGGACCCCGGGAAGGGTCCAGGGATTGATTTTGAACGGATTTGGCTTTCTTCCCTGTTCTTGACCGATTCTCTCGGGGCCCATCCAGTTCAGACCCCCGGCCGCCTCCACGTCTGGACAGGAAGTGTGTGTGTGGTTCTTCGGGATCCACGGGGCCCGGCTGAAGGCTCTTGTGGAGTGTCACGCGTAACGGCGGCGAGGGCAGGGGGGAAAGTCGGAGGGGGCGGCCTTCTCAGGAGGCTCGGAAGGCATCGGGCCTTCTGCCTCCCTCGAAGTCTCGGAGAATTTCTCAGAAGGCGCGGGGGCTTCTGAGAAGCCCCGCCGCCTTCTGAGAAGGCCTGATCCTCCTCTAGCTCCTCCTCCTCCTCCTCCTCCTCCTCCTCTCTTCCTCCTCCTCCTCCTCCTCCTCCTCCTCCTCCTCCTCCTTCTCCTCCTCCTCCTCCTCCTCCTCCTCCTCCTGTCCGGGGGGAAGCAACGGCCCGAAGGCCCCAGCCCCTCCCGAGCCCCCGAAGCGTTGCTGTCTCTTTCGGAGCCGCCTTGCGAGAAGGCCTGCTCCTTCCCGCTTCCCCCCCCCGGGCTCGCCGCCGAGTGCGGGCCCGGCCCCGAGCTCCGAGCGGACCCCGAGGCGGGACCTCCGAAAGTCTCTGGTCACGTAGATGTTCCTGCCGGGAGCGGCGCGCCTCCGTCCGCCACGGCGCGCGTGGGCCGCGAGGGGCGAGGGCCTTGCAGACAGCACGTGCCCGAGTGGTTCAAGGCACACCTTTTGCGAGTCTGCGAGCGCCGGGTGGTGCAAGACGGTCAGGCGCCAGTCAAGGCGAGCGGTGGGCTGCACTGGAAGCGAGTCGAGTCCCAGGAGCGACGGAGAAGAGAAGAGAGAGAGAGGGCGAGAGAAGAGGAGGACGAGCCCCAATCAGACCGTGAAGGCCGGCGCGGGAGGGCCGAGGAGGTACACGCCGTTGCGTCCAAGTAGTGTTTCGAGGAACGCAGCGACTGCACGAGCCCGAGGCGGGGATTCGTCCAGACCCGTCGCCCGAGGGATCGGTCTCTGGGGCCCTCAGCGGGCAGTGGGTCTGGACGTGTGTGGGCCCCAGGGTTTCGGTGTGCCCCTCCCCCCGCCTCCACTCTGCCTCGCCTCTCATGTGGCTCCAAAAGGGACCTCATGGAAGGGGACTCTGGAGACGGGCGATGCCGATATCTCCAGTCCGCTCGACTACGCCCACGAGGTCGCTGCACGACGCTTCTGCTCGCACTTCTCGAGGGCTCGAACGCAACGCCGTGGTCTCAGAAAGCCCTTTCGCTGGCGTGCCTTTCTAGGAAACGTATCATCCTCTCCTAGGGGAACAAACACTGGCATAAACATAAAAACTCGGAGGTCCGCGCGGATTTCTCGGATCGGCGATGGACCCCCCTCCCTGGCGCGCGGAGCGCGCCAGGGGCGGCGCCGGAGGCGCTCCCAGGGGGGTCCAGCGCGGATCCGAGAAATCTGCCCGGAGCTCTGAGTTTTTATGTTTATGTCATTGTTTGTTCCCCTGATGTGTCGGTCTCAGGGTTTCGGTTTGTCCCCCCCCCCGCCTCCACGCTTCCTCTCCTCCTCCTCCTCCTCCTCCTCCTCCTCCTCCTCCTCCTCCTTCTCCTCCTCCTCTCCTCCTCCTCCTCCCTCCTCCCCCTCCTCCCCCTCCTCCCCCTCTCCTCCCCCTCCTCCCCCTTCCTCCGCCCTCTCCCCCCCTCGCCGTCTTGGGGCTTCCGCTCCTCCAGGCGCTGTCCGGGCCAGCGGGGGGCGGGGGGCTCCTCGGGGAGGGAGCGGCCCGCGCCGCCCGGCGGAGGCCGGCCGCGGGGCGCCCCCGCCGCGCCGCTTTGTGCGCTCCCGGGCCATCCGCGCCAGCAGCCTCCGTGCGGCTGCAGTCCGCATGCTGCGCTCCGGTCTCGCCCCTCGGCGGCGAGCGAGGGGGGGGGGTAGGTGGGCACCAACTATACACCAACACCGATCCTGGCCAGGATCACCCTGGGCCCAGGATCGGTGTATACGCCCTCCTGCCTTGGGCAAGAAGGCATATACACCGATCATGGGCCCAGGGCGATCCTGGGCCAGGATCGGTGTTAGTGTATAGTTGGTGCCCTCCGAGGGGGGAAGGTGAGAGTCGGAGAGGAAAGATTATCCCGGCAAAGCAACCTGACAGCGATGTGTAGAAGCGTATCTGAAAGCATTCCCCTCAGGATTCAGATGAAAATCCAGTTGTAGGATTCTGCTGGTCTCGCAGTCGTAGTCGCATTATGCTGTTCTCGCGAGCGAGGGGGGGGGGGAGGTGAGAGTCGGAGAGGAAAGAAAAACCACATGCACAGAAGCTCTCGGCGCTCCGCGCGGATCTCTTGGATCCGCGCCCGGGCCCCCGGGGGTCCAGCGCGAATCCAAGGAATCCGCGCGGAGCGCCAGAAGTTTATGTTCATGTGGCTTTTTCTTCTTCTAGAGAAGGAGCAGGCCTTCTCAGAAGGCGGCGGGACTCCTCAGAAGCCCTCGCGCCTTCTGACAAGTCTTCTGTGACTTCGGGGGAGGTTCAGAAAACTTCTCAGGGGGCCGGGTACCTTCCGAGCCTTGTGAGAAGGCCCGCCCCTTCTCGCTTCCCCCCCGCGCTCGCCGCCAATCCCTTCTCCTCCCTCTCCTCTTCCTGTCGCTGCTGCATCGTCGAATAGTTGTTCAGGCCACGGTGCATAGCATGAGTCTGCCTGTTGTAGGTCGGCTTGTGCCGAGTTCTCGGTATGTTGTTGTTGTTGTGGCACTCGTGGGTTCTGTGCGAGGGGAAGCATGTTGCGCTCTGGTTTCTGGCCCGCGCGTAGCACCCTCCACCCGTCCCTGCCCATTCGGATTACCGTTTCCAGTGCTGCCGTGTGCCTTTTTGCGCCACGCGTGCATTCGTTCGGCCTCGCCCTGATCTCATAGATTTCGCCGTCGTTCACGGCCCCTTCAGGGGCTTCGGACGTTGATTGTACACCCCCGCTTGGTTTTCCTGACGCTGCTTCGATTCCTTTCGTTCCTCCTCTTTTTCTTCGTCCGATGGTTAACTAGTCTGTGTGATTTCATTCGTCCTTGTGACAAGATTATTGTGCATCCCGTCCCCACGGGTGGCATTTTGCCAGAAACGGGAGACTGTGCACAATGGGGTTTGATACATGCGTCATGGCGCGCGCTCATAGAGCGAATTGTTTCTACATCCTAATTCGTTTCCCGCGTTTCTCAAACTGACATGTGGGTTGTTTGTCAGGTTTTGGCGCTCTCTCCTCGCTTCTTTCTCTTCTTTTGGCACGCGGCACGATCGCTCATCGTTCAGGCCACGGTTCAGTGCATGAGCTTGCTTGTCGCAGGTCTGCTCGTGTGGTGTTCCTGGTTTCTCAGGCGACCTTTTGATTCGCATAGCGGTCGAGGCCGAGTCAGGTGAACAGCTCTGTGGTCGCAATCCCCCTTCTTCCTCTTCATCCCCTCCAAAAATGCTGGCCCCTTGGGCGCCCAAATATTTCACATGCACCGCCCCCTGGGGTCCCAAGACATAGTTTCCCCAGGCGGTGGATGTCGGTCAGTCCCAGCCTCGCAATGACCATGAATTTACGCGGAGCTCCGTGCGGATTTCTTGAGCCGGCGCCCAGCCCCCCTCAGCGGCGCCTCTGGCGCTGCCCCTTGCACATTCTACGCGCCGGGGAGGGGGGTGCCAGCGCCGATCCAAGAAAGCCGCGCGGAGCTTTGAACGTTTGTGGCTTACGCTGCTTTTTTTTTCTCTCCCACACCAGCGACGAAAGAAAAACACGATCTAATTCCGCCGACCTTCGCGCGCAAGTTGCTCGCGTAAGGTCGTGCGTCAGCGCCCACGTCTCGAATGCGGCGCGCCACGCTGGCGGCCCGCATACGCTGCGGAGTCAGGCCGCCGTGTCATCTCGCTCGTCGACCACACGAGACTCCACCGAGGTCGCACGGGGGCTTCTCAGAGGGCGTGGGGGGCCTCTGAGAGCATCGCCGTGGAGAGGTCCCCAGACCTCCGACGATGCCCGAGGGGCCTCCGGATGTTCAAAGGCGTTTTTTTTCCACCCTTTGGCGACAACAGGCGTCCCCCGGGGGGGGGATAAGGGGGGGGGGGGCTTGGCTCCTCAAGAGAATGGGGTTTGATGTTTTCGGACGCTTTCGTCGGTGCTAGGCGGCTTTCCAGCCTCGAGATGCCTTCAGCGGCTGCGCCTCGCCGAGAGCTTTCCAGCGGTGCCTGGATCGTCCCCAACGGCCGCCGCAGAGCCGAGTCATGGCTCGAAAGCTGCAGGGCAACGTTGAGGTGGATAGGAGACCGTTTCTTTCTCCCTTGGCGGGAACGAGCGTCATTGGGGGGGGAGGGGGGGGCTGGCTGGTCACGTCACGATTCGCGCCGGCGTAGTCTGGGGATGCTTAGGGATAGCCAGTTCCCTCACGGCGCCAACGCGAATTGTGACGTGACCAAGGAGGGGGGGGGGCGGCCGTCGGGAGCGGGGCAGGTCACGGGCGCAATCACGTTTTTTTTTTTTGTTATATATGAATGCTATGTTCATGCAGATTAGTCTTCTTTTTGATGTTTAGTCTTCTTCCTCGTGGTATTACTATTACTCTTCTTCCTGATTTTAGTACTCCTAATTGTAATTCGAATAATACGGGTAATCATACTTATGTTTATGATTACTAATACTGTTGCTCTTAATACGATGACTACCATTGTCCTTAAGGGCAATCGTATTAATTGTATTACTCTTATTGTTGCTAGTGTTATTGCTGTTGTTGTTTTAGTATGGTTAGCGCTCATTTTCGCAACAGTATCAACATTGTTATATTTTTTCGTAGTTTTACTACCAGTCGTAGACACAGTGCTCTCGTTTCTCTTCTTATTCGTGTTCTGCTCATTCCTCCCCTCCTTCCTCCAAGAGCGCGGCGCGCCTGCGCCTGGCCACGAGCGGCGCACGTGTGCTCGGGCCTTGGCGCTCCTGGCCGCGGCAGCGGCGAGGTGTGCCTGCAGCTCACGGGAGCTGGAGGTCAGCCACGCGCAGAGGGGTGGGTGGGGGGCAGGGGGGAGGGCTTCTCAGAAGCGCCCCTTGCTTCTTAGGAGGCGCGGGCCTTATCTACAGATGCAAGGCCGGCGCCTTCTAAGAAGAAGCCTTCTTCTAAGAAGCCCCCCCCTCCTTCCCTCCACCCCTTTTGTGCGCGCCGCCAAGGGGGGCCCTCGCCAGGCCAGATGCCCGGTGCGGGCAGTCCAGCGACGCGAGGGGCTCGCTGGCAGGCGATTCGGCGGGACCTGAGCCTCGGCGGCGTGCCGAGGGGGGGGGGAGTGAGAGGGGCGTTTTCTGTTTTGTTGTTGGTTTTGGGATTACTATGTTTTTCTTGGAGGGGGTCGTTTTTGTTGTAGGTTGTTTCTTGAGTTTTTTGTTCCGTTTGTGTTAGTGTTGTTTCGGTGTTTTGCGTCTCCCTTCTCTGTGGGTGGCGGGGCCTCCGGAGGGGGCTCAGCAGGCTTCTCAAGAGGCCTTGTGAGCCTTCTGAGCCTTCTGTGGATGCCCGCCACCTCTTCCTTACCCCCTGGGCGCTCCGCTGGGAGGTGTGTTCGTTCGGTCGATCCTCCTCGCCAGCGGCGCCGCCCTGCAGGCAGTGCGACGAGGTGTTCGGGCAGGTGGAGCTCGAGGCCACCGTCCCGCGCGGTCCCCCTTGTGAGAGTAGGCCAGTGCGTAGCGGGAGTCGGGGCTCGTTTCGATCCAGCCGACTGGATTCGATCCGATTTTGATGGCTTGGCTTCGGATTCCAATTTGGGCTTCAATTTCGCAATGAGGGCCTTACTGGCCTCTTTGTCCCCACTCCTGTCCGTTTCGCGGCTCCTCCCGCCAGAGCGGGGCCCGGGCGGCGTTTACAACCTGCTGGGCCAGGGCGGACAGATTTGTCTAAAGTGTTGCGCGATTTCCCTCCCCCCTCTCCTAGCCCCCTTTTCCCTCCATCCCTCCTCTTTTCCCCTCGCTCTTGCCATGGGAGGAACCTGCCCCCCCTCACGTTTGGGCCGCAGACGGCGACGAAGACGGCGACGACGATATCGACGCCGACGGCGCCGATGACGACGACGCGGACGAGGCCGTCGACGTCAGACGGCGCCGACGCCGACGCTGGTGCCAACGACGGCGGTGTCGACGGCGATGCTCAGGGGCAACGTTTGGGGGATCGACTGAGAGGGGGAGATGCGTCGACCCCCAATCGCCCACTCGTCGCCGACAGAGGCCTGGTAGCCCACCCCGCCCAGGAACGTTCGGCCTCGCCGCCACGGGCCTATCGCCGATCAACCGTCGATGCCTCGAGACTTCCCCCCTTGAGCTGATCCCCTCCTCGCTCCCCCTCCGATTGGGGGAGGTGCGCGGGCCGATACTGGGCGGAGGTCTGGTCGGCTCGGCCGGGGGGGGGGAACCCACGCCGTCGTTGCCAGGAGACGTTGGCCGCACGGTGGTCTCGCGCCGCGGTGGTCTCGCGCCGCGGGGGCATTCCAGGGTTTCCCCTTGCGTTGCCCCTCAGGCGCCGGCGCCGACGCAGCCATCGCTGACGAGGATTGGCGGCGCCAGCGACGACGTCGACGACGGCGACGATGGCGACTTCGGCGCCGACGCCGACGCCGAGGTGGTCTTCCTGGTGTTCCTTCCCTTCCTCCTGTGGGAGGCAGAAGAGGAAACCCAGGATGAAGACCAGGATCAGGATGAGGATGAGGACATAGATAACTCGCCGCCCCCAGGGGTGCAGGGCGACATAGCTACCTCGCCCCCGGGGGGGTCCCCTTTTGGCCTTCGCGTTTTTCGTGGCCCCCTATTTTTATCCACAGGCCCTAGCGTGATCACACAAACACACACACACACACACCAGGGGCACTAGCCCATGTGGGGTGGGGGGCAGCGTCCAATTCAGGATCATGATGCCTACAGCCCAAGCCTGAGGAGGACGAATATTGTGGACGGGGTATTCATCAAGTGTGGGGGGGTGATTGACCTTCCGATGGAGCTTGCCCATCTCATCCTCGTCCTCTCCTCCTGTTCCTCCTCCTTATCCTCCTCCTCCAGTCCTTTTCCTTCTGAATAACTCCTCCATGTCGCACCCCGAGGTCAGCCAGGAGGGCGGGCCAGGCGTTTCACCTGAGACTTCCTTACCACTGATGAGCCTGAAGCTTGAAAACTGACAACCGGTTCACAGATGGAGGGCGGATCGCTTCCAAAATGTGGATCTCGCCTTAGCGCCGCGCACCTTTGTTTTAAAAAGTTGCAGGGGCTTCACGGATTGAGGGCGGGCCGTTTTCAACGTGTGGTTTTCGCTATAGCGCCGCGCGAATTGGTTGTAACAGGTGCAGGAGTTTCGCCGATTGAGGGTGGGTCGTTTTCAGAATGTGGTGTTCGATTTAGCGCCACACACGTGGTTTCAGAATGTGATTTCAGAATGTGGTTTTCAGAATGTGGTTTCGTTTTGAAAGATTTGCAGGAATTCAAATGACTCCCCATGGGTAACGCCCCAGAAATGTTGTTTCGGAGCGATTTAGGCTTGTCAGGGCGTAACACCTACGCTGATTCACGGTGTTGAAGTCCAGGATTGGTGTTCTGGCACGATTCAGGATCGTCAAGACGCAACAGTCAGGTTGACTCGTGGCGTTGAAGTCTTGAGAGTGGTGTTATAGAACGCTCCAGGATTGTCACATGGCTGTCACCCAAAGGGTACTTCTCTCAGTGAACATGAACCCTTGTAGGGGCCTGTGAAGAAGGAGCTTGGAAACAGGGTATATTCCAACGTCGTTGATGAATATTGGGTTTGCACGGGCTCTCCTCCTCCTCCTCCTCCACCTCCTCCTGTTCCTCCTCCTCCTCCTCCTTTTTGCGTTAGGCAGACTTTGAGCTGGGTTCGTAGAATCTTCTCCTCCTCCCTCGCTCCCTCCTC
>CAUYUJ010014748.1:0-107500 GCA_963575745.1 Prorocentrum cordatum | reverse complement strand
GACGATGATGACGACGATGGTGGTGATGTCAGCGACTATGACCATAATGCTGATGCTGATGATGCTTGCGGTGGTGGCGGTGATGCTGATGCTGTCGACGATGATGATGATGATGATGGTGATGATGATGGTGATGGTGATGTGATGATGATGATGATGGCGATCTTGATGGTGATGATGGTGGTTATGATGATGATGATGATGATGATGATGATGATGATGCTGATTATGATGATGATGATGATGATGATGATGATGATGATGATGATGATGCTGATGCTGATGATGATGATGATGATGATGATAATGATGATGGCGATGATGGTGACACTGATGATGGTGGTGGTGGTGATGACTATGATGATGATGATGGCGACACAGGTCATGCGTATGTTGCTGCTGCCGACGGTGGTCATTCCGATCACGATGATTGTGATGATGGTGATGGGGATGTCGAAAGGTGGCAGTGACGATGAGGATGATAAAGGCCATGATTATTGAGGAGCAGACCTGCGTCCGGGGCTTCCGAGGTTGCGCGTCGGTTTCCCGGGGCTGCGTTGTCTTGTTTCCGTGGGTGGTTGCGCGGGCTTTTGGGGCTCGTGTGGCTGGCCTTTCCGCGGCTCGCTTGTGCGCGTTCGGGGGTTCGTGCCCTGCATTTACCCGCGCGCCGCGCCCCCGTTTGCCTGCTTCGTCGCGCCCTACCAGTACCAAGGTAGCATTGCACGGGGTGCGCCGCGCCCTCTTTCTGGTTCCGCCGCGTCCTAGCACAAGTGGGCCAGCACTGCAGGGAGCCGCGCCGCGCCGCGCCCCCTCCCCGCCTTCTTCGTCGAGTCTTACCACGAATAAGCTAGCGTTGCAGGTAGCCGCGCCGAGTCCCCTCTGTGGCCTCGCCGCGCCCGAGCCATGTTGGCCTGGGAACGGAAGGGAACCTGCAGCGCTGACCGATTGATTTCCAAGGCAACGTGGGTACACTGCGAGTGTTCTACGGTGGGGAACACGTAACTCTCTGTGCGCGCGCCGCGGCACACGAGCGCGCGCGCGCGGGGAGTGTTGTACTGACCATTACTGGAGATTCGCCATGTTGGCCTGGAGACTAGAGTGAACACTTCGCGGTGGTCGACTGGATTTCCAAGTCAACTTGGCTTCTGGTGTATATGCTTTGTATTTGTGGGCAGTGGAAGCTGGCCTGGCAACCAATTGAGTTCTTAGCGATGAGCGGTCGGATTTCCAAGTTGACATTGGTTACGGTGTATGCTTTCCTGCTTTAATGGAGATGCATGATTCTCAACGCGTGCATGGGGAGTTGCGTATTGTATGCGCTATGAACAACACTGTTGGCTTGGTACTCACGAAAGGAAATCGCCATGCTGGCCTGGAAAATCCAGTGGCCCTCAGCGTTCGCCGATGGGTTTTCTAGACCAAGTTGCGGCTGTAGCTGCCAATCATGAAACAACGAATGTGCTGTAGCGCAAGACGCGCGCAGGCGGGTGGCGAGTTCTTTAGCGCCCACATCATAACAGTAGCCATGCTGGCGTGGACACTACAATGAACACGTAGCGGCCACCGATTGGATTTCCATGTGGACCTGCGTTTTCACATGTCAATCGGGCGGTGCAGCGCACGACGCGTGCGGGTGGACAGGTCTGCAGTGTCCACATGGGAAAAGTCGCCATGTTGACTTGGATATTTTGGAGTGATCCCACATCGGTGGTCGATTAATTTTCCAGATTAACATTTTTTCGTGAAGTCCAGGAGGTGCGCTACGCGAGGCGCGCGGGTGGCCAATTCTGACGTGTTTTCATCCGACAAGTCGCCACGCTGGCAGGAGTACGGAGAGGAGAGGAAGGGCAGGGGGGTGGGCGGGAGGGAAACAGGGGGATGGAGGAGGAGGAGGAGGAAGAGGACGAGGAGGAGGAAGATGAGGACGACGACGAGGAAGAGGAGGATGGTGTAGATGAGGATGAGGATGAGGATGAGGGATGAGGGATGAGGGATGAGGATGAGGATGAGGATGAGGATGCTGATGCTGATGCTGATGCTGATGCTGATGCTGATGCTGATGCTGATGCTGATGATGATGATGATGATGATGATGATGATGATGATGATGAAAAGGAGGAGGATGAGGAGGAGGAGGAGGACCAGCGTAACCCCAAGACGCATCAATGATGCTGCAATAAATAGTCCCCCCAAGCCCCCTCTTCATAGGCCCCTACGAAGATTCATGCTCACAGAGGGAACTGCCCCGTTGAACCACACATGCTCGAAAGTCCGGAAATGTGCCAGATGCCGTTCTTGGGACCTCAGCGCCACAAACTCACCGTTATTGTTGCGTTTTGACGATCCAGAATCGTGCCAAAACACCGTTCGTGGGATATCAACACCACGAATCAAGGTAGTTGATACGCCCTCACAATCCAGCATCTCGCCTAGACACGGTTTTGTTTGAATGTTAACCATCAAAGCAAAGGGAACGATGGTCAATTCTTAGTACGGTTGCACGCGGCGCTAAAAAGAGAACCGCATGTTGAAAAGGAGCTGTTATCAATCCGCGAAGCTGTTGCGAATTTTCAAGACGAGTGCGCTTGTGCTAAGGCGAGAACCATGTTTTGAAAACGGCCCGCCATCCGTGAAACGGTTGCAAATGTGTTCAAAACGCGCGCGGCGCCAAGGCGAGAGCCACATTTGGAATTACCCCCGCCATCCATCCGTGAAGTCATTGCAGATTTCAAGCTTCTGGATCAGACATGGTGAAAATATCAGGCGAAACGCCTGGCCAACCTTTTCGACCGGCCTCGGGGCGCGACAGGGAGGAGTTAGTTATCAGGAAAATGAATGGAGGAGGAGGAAATAATGGAGGAGGAGGAGGAAGGGAGGAAGACGACGCCGCCGACGATGACGACGACGAGGGGACCGCCGCCGCGGGCTCTTACCGAAACAATTTTCCGAACCGTCCTCCCGTCCGCTCCGCCACCCTCGCGGCATCCTGGGCGCCTTCGGAAGAGGCGCGGGGGAAGCAGGAGGAGGGAGGCGGGACTGTCGGCCTTCGGCCCGCGGCGATCACCATGTCATATCGTCAGCCCGCAGCGCCCCCCAGCCCAGGAACGCGTGGGAGAACCTTGGGGAGGACCCGGGTTCGCTGAGGGTGGATCTGGTCAGTCCGAGTCGTCACCCCCGCCGATCCGAATTGTCAGCCCTCGGGTCCCCCCGTGGCCTCCTGGACGGCCAGGGGGCCGGCGTGAATCGTCATCCCTCCAGGGGCCGAGTTCTTTGACTCGCTGTTATCGGGGCGCGCCCCTTCCTCTATGCGTCTTGTTTGGTTTTGATGTTATTTTTTGATCGTCATCCCCAACGAAAAAAGCTAATCTCCATTACACACACACACACGCACACACAGACACACAGAGACACACACAGACGCACATCTTTGAGCGTCGTGGCCACGCGCGCAGCGGCCATTGCAGCTTTGACCGGCAGCAGATGTTTTCCGTTTTGAGCAGGATTCGTTGTCGGCGTCGCCGCGGGCGTTGTCCATCTGAGGTATAAGGCCTCCTTACCAACAGCGGCCGCTGAAGGTTTTTGACGACGTTTTCGCTGTTGGGCATCATGCATCATGCTTTATTGAATCGCTTCGCTCATTCCGCCGGCCCGTGTTGTGCCATCGCAGGCGTTTGCCTGCGCGTTCGTGGCCGTTTGGGGGCCTCTTGGGGGCCTCGTGGGGCCTCCAGGGGGGCCTCCTGGGTTTTCTTGAGAGGGACTCCTGGGGGTCTTTACGGGCGGAAGGCTCGAATTGGTGGTTCGTGTTCCCCCTCTTGGATCACTCCGGTTTCTTCGGTGCTCACTGCAGCACTGGATGGATGTCGCGCCCCCCCGCCGCCGCCATTTTGAACTGATTCTGGGCAGCGGGCCCGCCGCCAGTTTGCCCGCTGTCCCCCGCTGTGGTTTTTTATAGTGAAAGACGATCCAGCCCGCCGACGACGCCGCCCGCCGCCCGCCGACGCCGGGAAAGGTAAACGGAAGGGAGGAGGTAAGCAAAGATGATTCCTTCTTGCGTGGCTGGTTGAAATTTACGCAGATATTCATTTGGTAAACCCGGTTCGTTGTCAACATTTTCTGGGTGGGGCATTGGCGATTTCATGTATATGTTGTTGTTGTTTTTGACCGTTCAAGTGAGATTTGTTTTTTGATTATAGGTTCCAGGAAAGAGTGCTAGCAGTGATTATATTTCATTGATATTTTATATACTGATTTTGAAATATGTTGCCCATTATTTAAAATGTTCACTGATTTAGAATTTTCCCGCTGCGAGTTTTTTCATGGGAGTCCCGACTGAGATGTTCGGATTGGATCGCCCCGCCGCCGTTTTTCCGCTCATGTCAGTGAGTGATTATGTATATTTGTCTCGCCGCCGATTTTTTTCTGATATGCAGTTCTTTCTTGTGGTAACGGCGTGATCCTCTTGGGGCCATCTTGGGGCCCTCTTGGGCGATCTTGGGCGCCTTTGGGGCCGTTTTGGGGCCCTTTTGGACAGTCTTGGGGCCCTTTATGAGGACCTGTCGGGCCGTCATGAGGCCTCTGGGGCCATCTTGGAGCGTCGACACATGCAATGAGAATATATGGCTTTTCTTTTGTGGGGCCTTCTTGGGAATACTTCTGGAGACTTTTCGGGGCGTCTGGGAGGCTTCTTGAGCTGTCTTGGGGCAATCCTGAGCGTCTTGGAGCGATCTTGTGGTGTCTCGGAGCCCTCTGAGATTATCTTGGCGACCTCTTCGGGGCATCTCGGCCCTTCCTGAGGCTTTCTGGGAGGCGCTGCAGGCGGCGCCCAGGAGCAAAACCATCTCTGAGGCTGACTTGCCGGGACCTTGCCGGGCTTTTTTTCGGCCGGGAACCCCGAGGGGCGGCCCCGCGCGCGCGCGAATTAGAAAATTCGGAACTAGTCACTATAGCACGCCTCTGGCCCGTTGGGCCGGCGAATTTTTGTCCGTACTTTCTTCGGGCGTCCAAGGAGGGGTCGAGGGGCGGGGATCAGGGGCAACGTAAGGGGGACCGTCTTGAGCGCAGATCAGCAGTGTTCTCGTCTGGAGCTCCCGTGGGGGACACCCACACGGTGTGGTGACCACACCGTGTGGTGAGTCCGTGGGAGGGAGGGAGTGGGGGAGGGAGGGAGGGGAGGGGCGGGGAGGGGAGGGAGGGATGGGGGGAGGGGGAGGGAGGGAGGGAGGGAGGGATTGAGGGAGGGAGGAATCTGAGGAGTTGGTTTACTGGTGTGTTGGTAGATTGGTGCATGAAGGTGGAGGTACGTTTGGACCCCTCCCTGCAGCCGTCTTCGTTGGCCGAGGGGCTGCAGAGGTCCTCGGCCCCCTCCATTGGCTATTGACGCCGTAAAGTATTGGTGTAATGGTATATTGGTGGGAGAGGGCGACCCCCGCGGCCCCTATGATGGCAGCCGCAGGGGGTGTGAGGCCTATGATGGTCCTCACTGGTGAGGCCTATGATGGTCCTCACCAGGGTGGGGGTGGGGGAAGAGGGCAGAAAGTCGAAACGGATGTCCGGCAGCTACGTCCTGGGGGGATACCTGAAAAGGGGACTTAAAAACAACGTCTGTCCTCCGCCTATGTTCCAGAGGAGCCCTGTTCAAAAAGCAGAGGCAGAGAGAGAGAGAGGGAGAGAAGAGAGAGAGGGAGAGAGAGGGAGAGAGGGAGAGAGAGAGAGAGAGAGAGCGAGGCAGAGACGAGGACAAATGTGCACGCCTGGGGGGGGGGTCGGCCCCCAGACCCGGAAGATACGAAATACACAGATTTCGTATCACAAGGTAGCTGGCAGCGAAGCTGCATCATGGCACCCTGGGAGCGTGCAGCGGCAGGGATGCACCACCTGGAGTGCGAAAGCGACACGTGGTGACGTCAACCCGGCCGAAGCCCAGTGACCAGAGGAGGCCCCCAGAGGCCGACAAGGGTCACAGGCCAGAGGTATTCACGACCTGTACCCCCCCCCGCGGGCGCGATTTATTTTCTCCGCCAGCACGGAGGGACCGGTACACCCAACAGTTCAACAGCACGGCGATCCGACAGCGGATAGGCCGGCGCACCCAAAAAAACATGGATGGATCGGTACACCCAAAGGCACTGATTGGCTTTATCCCATGGGGTGGAGTACCCGCAGGGGCATGCACCCGTAACCCACGACACACACACACACACACACACGCACACGCCACGGCACACACACACACACACACACACACACACACACACACACACACACACGCACACACACGCACACGCACACACGCGACCACGCACCCCGGGGGCACACGACGAAAAAGACACAGCAAGAAGAGGACGCCTCGAACCTCGGAGCTGCGGCCAAAAGTCCTGACAGGGGCACCTGAAACGGGATACCTGAAAGAGGGAAGCGGCCTGACCGGGGGACCTGAAGCCGAAGGAAAACGACAGGGGGGGACGATCCAAGGCGGCCCCTGGACAGCTCTCGGCGAGGGCCGCTGCTCCGGACGTGTAGATTGGACGGCGGCTATACCCATCCATGAAGAAAGGCGGGGGGGGGGGAGGAGGAGGAGGAGGAGGAGGAGGAGGAGGGGAGTAGGCCCAGCCACACACCTGCGCCCCAAGTGGCAGACGGAGGTGGTTGGGAGGGTTTTACATATCCGTCCTTGGAGAGCTCGGCTTAAGGGCGGGGAGCGGGAACGACCTCATGAGTGACGCCGCGGCGGCACATGTGACACCGCGGCGGCACGGGTCGAACCGTCACCCTTGGTGCACTGGCGCACTGGGTTGGCAACTGACGCCACAGAGTAATAGATTACTGACATTGACAGGCACCGTCAGCCGGCAGGGGATAAATCCCGTTCACGGCCCCATGGAGGAATATGAGGAGTTGGTTTACTGGTGTGTTGGTAGATTGGTGCATGAAGGTGGAGGTGCGTTTGGACCCCTCCCTGCAGCCGTCTTCGTTGGCCGAGGGGCTGCAGGGAGGTCCTCGGCCCCCTCCATTGGCTATTGACGCCGTAAAGTATTGGTGTAATGGTATATTGGTGGGAGAGGGCGACGACGACGACGAAAAAGACGACGAAACATAAAACGCGCGGGGTCACCGCGCGGCTTTTGTCTGGGACTTGCGCCGTTCGTCGAGGATGCCTCCGGCGACTGGGCCCTCCAGGTCGAGGGGCCTGAAGGGATGCGGAGGCGAAGGGTGCGAGGACCGACCGCAGTTTTATGATGTTCCAACCTACTTGAGCCTTGACCACCAGAAAGAATTTCGAGCGCCAGAAAAAGTACCGAAATTCGAGGGTTTTCAAGTGCCGGGCAATGGGAGACACTCGTCCGACACTGTTTCGACACTCTTTCGACACTTTTCCAGGGGGTTTGAAATTATTTCTGGGATGTGGTCTTTCAGTACGATGGGAGCAACATAACCGTAGTTCTTCCTCCGTTCTGGACAGGGTTCGCGCTGTCGGCGTCGCCGCGGACGTTGTCCATCTGAGGCAAAGCGCCTCCTGTCCAGTCGCGGCCGCTGTCGGCTGTTCACGACGTTCGCTGCCGGGCACCGTGTTTTGTCCGTACCCATTGCGGGCGTCCAGAGAGCGGGCGAGGGGCAGGGATCAGGGACAGCGTAAGGGGACAGCGTAAGGGGTTGGCGTCTTGAGCGCAAATCGGCAGTGTTCCAGTCTGGTGCTTCCTGCACACACACACACAGAGTAACACACACACACACACACAGCTGCCTGCGGCGCAAACTCCACCGCGCAAGCGTAGCGGCGCAGCAGGAAGGAGACGGAATCTGACACCCGCTCCAGTTCAGTATTTTGTCTGAGCCAGGCGCGGGTCTGAAACGCCCCGTCTTGGTTCCGCAGCCTTATGCCCCTATCTTCCTTCATCTTGGAGGCTTCTGGGAGGCCTCCTCTTAGATGCATTTTAGGGGCCTCTTGGGGGCTTCTTGGGGCCCCCTCTGGGGGCCTCTTGGGAGCCTCTTGGCCGCCCGTTGAGGTCCATGTCGGGGATCTAGGAGTCGTCTTGAGCGCAATAATTCCTCTCATCGTTCGCACCCACCTCTCCGCTCAGCGGACAAAGAGCAGCATAGGATCGATTTGTCCGCCATCGGGGACGCCAGTGCCAGGGCGGCTGGAAAATTATCCCTGCGGTGCCACCGTCGGTGTATCGACTTCAGCAGCCCTGGGGACAGGCGTCCTCGACGGTGCACAAGTGTAACTTTCGTCGCTCCCCGTCCGCCAGCCCACCTCAGGGGCAGCGCTTGGGGGGGAGGCTTAAGTCGGGCCTGTCCCCCTACAGGACGAATACTCAAAAAATAGTCAACGAATAGTCAGGGGACGATTTGTTGAGTACGTTTTGACAATATTGTGGCATTTTTGGATTATTTTTCATTTTTCGTCCAAAATCCCCCTGTAGGAGGACTGGCCCGGCTTAAGGATAGGCTCAGGGGGGAACGCATCAACCCCCAATCGCCCATTCATCGCCGACAGGGGCCCGACAGCGCCCCCTCCAGGAGCGTACGGGTACGCTATCGGGGGCGTATCGCCGATCGGTTGGTGATGTCTCGCCGACAGGGGCCCGACAGCCCCCCCTCCCCGGGTGTGTTTCTTCGTCCCGGGTTGTTTTTTGACCGCCCCGAGGCCCGGCGAGGGCCCGAGGAGGGCCTCCAGAGGCCAGAAACGGCCAAGATTATCCCGCTGTGGTCTTGCCCTGACAGGGAGAGGCGGGGTCCTTTGGCAGCCCTCACCGCTCCAGGCCTCCCAGTCGGGGCCCGAGCAGATGGGGTCGGGGGATCGCGCCGCATCGCCGGTGCATCGGCGATGCGGCTCGATGTGGAGCCCGATTTTGTCCACGCCGACGTCGCCGACGCGGCGTGATCATCCGACCCCATCTATCCGGACTAGAAGGCCTCTAACCACCTTGGAGCGGTGCGGCTGCACCGTGATTCGGGGTTTCGTAGGTGGGGAGGTGATTCCAAGGTGGAGTCAGGGAACGAACCCAGCTGGATGATCACACAGCGATTTTCCTCCCAACCCCACCTCTGCCACGGTAGGTTCATGCGGCGATGGCGCGCCAGCACCGCCGACGAATGCGTTCAAGGTTGAACTCCGCACGACATAGCGACGCGGAAGTACCGAGGGACACGGTAAGGCCACAAGACCCGACGGAATTCATATTCGAACGATCGGGGCCGCGATCGGCTCAAGGCTGAACGATCGAGGCGTTGTCAAAAATTTCTGCCTGCGCCGGCGCCGCGCGAACCACCCGACCCCACCTTACGGGTGTTGCTGGAAGTGCCCCTTGGCCCACGGTGCCCCCAGGATTTCCACTGAGGCGCCCATGGCCTCCAGGGGCACCCCTCACGAGGCCCAGAGGGCCCCAGTGGGGCTCCAGAATTCAGCGGGAAGCTGGGGGCACCTCGGGCCAGGGGCACCTCGAGCAGCCCCCGAGCTCTGGCGTAGCCGGATCTCAAACCGCAGAAGCGTCGACCCTCCTGGGTCGAACGACTTCTCACACGGCGCGCGGCAATGCGCGACGTGGGCGCGGTTCTCTTCGCGCCCGCGCGCCGCCCCGCTGGAGCAGGGCAGCTGTCCGGCCCAGGCCGCGAGACGCAAGGCGCGATTAGCTGGGCGCCCGTGGGAGTGACCTGGATTCTCGAGCCTCCACTCCTCCTCGAAGCTCGAAGCTGCGGACTGTGTCACCGATTGGTCGGGTCTCGCCCCCGCCGCCCTGGCGCACCCGCCCGCAGCGCCTGCGATGGCGGCGGCGGTCGGCGGCGTACCGGTGGCGGAGGCGGTCGGGGCAGCGGCGCAGGCCTCCGACAGCCCGAGAGGCAGCAGACCACACTCGAGTGACCTCGTGCCGAGCCGACGCAGGTCTCCGACCCCTCCTCCTCCTCCTCCTCCTCCTCCTCCTCCTCCTCCTCCTCCTCCTCCCCCTCCTCCTCGGCCCTCTCGTTGGCCTCTCCCCTCCCTCCTTTTCCTCCCTTACACTCCCTTCTCCTGCTCCCGGAGCGGGTCCTGAGGCTCGGCGGCGAGATCCGAACACCATCTTCGCCGATCAACGATTCAGGCAACTCGGTGGGAGGCGGGGGTAGGGCTCAGAATTCGTCGAGCACGTTGCGAAATCCGAACCCTACCCTCGCGTCCCATCGATTCAGGAAAATGGATAGTTGGTGGGGGTAGGGTTCGGATGTCGCCACCCAATCCTCGATTTCGGCCCCTGGGTGCTATTGCCAGGCCTGGGGACTACCGAAAACGGATCCCCCAACAGGCGGCAACGGCAACGGGCCAGAATGTGGCGAATCCTGTGGACACCCACACGGGCGGCAACGAGGGGCACCGGGCGGCAACTGTTCGGAACGTGGCAGAGTCTCTTGACACCCCCACGGGCTGCCACGGGCCGAGACGCGGCGAATCCCGGGGACACCCCCATAGGCGGCAACGGCGCGGCAGCAAGCCGGAACGTGGGGAACCTTCGGGACACCCGTCCAATTCTTTAGAAACGCAAGGAAGAACCCCCGAGTGCAAACATTGCTTGGGGAGTCGTACCATTCCAGGCCATCGGTAATCGACCCCTTCTCACCCCTGTCAAAGAATGTCATGCGGAGACATTTGCTTACCTCGAGCATTCATGTTTCACGAGTCCTTTCCTGCAATACTTCCACACAAGTCGACGTGCGCAAATGTCGAAATCATACCAAGCATCTTAGTTTTGCATGCGCTTCGACAAATCAACAACACATATGTGTGTTGCATTAAATTGTTTGCACATGTTCTGCCCGCGTGCTTTTGCTGCATTCTCATCTAACCATGCGGTGCATCAGCGTTGATCCAGCATGCGCCCATTGCACGAATCCGTATCAAATAATACAATGCGGGCCACATGCGCGCGTCGCCACGCGCGCGTGCCGAAATCCTTCAACAACCACTGGCATTCGAAGCGTTTCAAAATTGAGATGTCCAACACACTTATGAAAGAAAAAAGTTGTTCAACAAGTCTCCTAGATATCTTGAATTTCTGCGCGCGTGCACTTCCTCATGGCCCTCATCAGCGCCATCGCATCACCGCCGCTGTCGTCAGCGTCAATCGCCGCCGTTGTTGCCATCATCATCACAATCACCTTCATCACCGGTACATGGGAATTCTCATTGCCATCGCCGTCACCAGCATCGGTGCCGTCATTGGCCTCGCAGTCGTCATCGTCATCAGTGCTTTCATTATCGCTCGTATCATCATCGTTGCCGCCGTTACCGATGTCATCATGATATCGCGCCTGCCCGAGTTACCGGCCCGCACTCAGGTGCCCGCGCGCCATCGTGGTCGCGACAGTTGCGCCAAACCTGGCGGTCGGCCTGCGCGCGAGCGTACCCGCGCCAGTGCCGCCGTAGAAAAGTGCTAGCAAGTGCCAATCAGTAACCGCAATTGTGGCCGCGTGGGTTTTGTCAAGCACCTTGCGGGGGGGAGTGCGGGATCTTTGCGTGAGAATTGGAATAGCCGACCTCAAGTCCTACAAGGTGGATTGCACCATATTGCACCGCGTAGCTTACACCACATAGCTTTCACCGCATTGCATTGACCACATTAGTTATACTTTCACGACAGTTCTTACGCCACGTAGTTTGCACCACATTACTCGCACGACATAGCTTGCACGACTCAGATTGCACCACTTAGTTTGCACCACGTAGCTCGCACAACATCGCTTACACATCCACAGTGCGTGTGGGGTCCACGCTGGCAGGCGCTGTTTTCGCATGTGGTCGTCTGGCTCTCTGGTATCACCGACGCGTTGGAGACGGATGCGCTCACTGGCGACGTGGAGAGGGGCGGCTTGGACGCTCGCGAGAAGGATCCGATGACTCCTGGCGCGGCCGTGAAGGCTTCGAAACCCGAGCCTTCCGCGTGGCTCGCGTCCGTGGCGCTCGTGTGCCTCACAGTTCAGAACAGTAGCGCTGTGCTGGTCATGCGGTACACGAGGGCAACGGAGACGGAAAACGAGTTCATGCCGCAGACTGCGGTGATCATGCAGGAGCTATTGAAGGCGTTTGCGTCAATGTTGTTGGTCTTAAGAGAGCACGGCACCTTGTCGTCGACATTCCAGCAGAAGGGCGAACTAGCCAAGTCTTGCGTCCCTGCCTTTCTTTATGTGGTTCAGAACAACCTGCAGTATTTGGGGTTATCCTACCTCCCAGCGGCGATCTACCAAGTCACTTTTCAGTTGAAAATTATATCCACTGCCGTTCTCTCTGTTGTTATTCTAGGAAAACCGCTCAAGGGGCAGCAGTGGGCCGCGCTGGTCGTCTTGACGATCGGAGTTGCCGTCGTACAGCTATTTGAAGAACAACAGCTGCACGAACATACACCTTGGGAACTCCGCACGGATTCCTTGGATCGGCGTTGGGCCTCCCTCCCTGGCGCGCAGACCGCGTCAGGGGCAGCGCGAAAGGCGCCGCCAGGGGGGTGCAAACGCCGATCCAAGAAGTCCGCGCTGAGCTCCGAAGGTGTATGTTTTTTGCGGTTCTTGTTCCCCCAGCTTTCGGAGATGTCTCAGTCCAAGGGCCGTTCCGAGTCTTCAAACTTAACCCTCGGACTGACGCTGACCCTCTTGGCGACGCTCTCGTCTGGGCTGGCGGGAGTGTACACAGAGAAGCTGTTCAAGGGGGGCTCGAAGCTCGACCTGTGGCAGAGAAACACGCAGCTCGGGCTCCATTTCCAAGAAGAAAAACAAAGCATGCACACGAGCTTCCGGAGCTCCGCACGGATCTCTCGGGTCGGCGCCGGACCCCCCTCACCGGGCGCGCGGGGCGCGCAAGGGGCGGCGCCCGGGACGACGGCAGGGTGGCTCAGCGCCGATCCAAGAAGTCCGCGCGGAGCGCCGGAAGTTTGTGATTATGAATGTGTTTCTTCTTTTGTCTATTCGGTCCTCATCGGATGTGGTGGGCTCGTGACCACTGGGCAGTTGGCTCTCGTGCTAGAGCAGGGCTTCTTCCACGGGTACACCGCGGTGACCTTGGGGAGCATTGCCTTGCAGGGCCTGAGAGGCCTGCTGATCGCGATCGCCATTCGATATACGGACAACATAATGAAGAACATCGCGACGTCCCTCTCCATTGTTTTGTCCGCCGTGGTCTCGGCATTTGTTTTCGGCACCCAGCTGACTGCGATGTTTTTGGCTGGGGCATCATTGGTCAATGCTGCAGCTTACTGGTATCCCCGTTGCGCTGCTGCGCGCGTCCATCCCCCGCGCGCTGTTGATCGGGAAGGGGCCAGGCACGGGGGGGTGGCAGTCTGGTGGGAGGAGGGGAGGGGAAGGAGGAGAAGTGGTCGAGGGCTTCAACCAATCGGTGACACAGTCTGCAGCTTCGAGCTTCGAGGAGAAGTGGAGGCTCGAGAATCGAGGTCACTCCCACGATTGCGCAGTTAATCGCGCCTTGCGCGTCGCGGCCTTGGCCAGACAGCTGCCCTGCTCCAGCGGGGTGCCGCGTTGGCGCGAAGAGAGCCGCGCGCACGCCGCGCATTGCCGCCTGCCGTGCGAGAAGTCGTTCGACCCAGGAGGGTCGAGGTTGTTCTGCGGTTTGTTACTTTTTTTGATTCGGCTACGTAAGAGTGGCCTTTCGCCAGAGTGGCGTCTGGTGTGGGAACAGTCTGGGCGGGGCTAGGACGAGGATAAATCCGTTCCAAAGCGTTCCAGAACGCTCTCAGAGCGTAGAAGGCCGCGGCGCCCGAAACATTCTCCAGAGCCGTTGGATCTCGGAGATTCTCGATTTATCATCACCCGGTGCTACCTTCACCACCCACCAAACCACCCCAACCCAACCCGAAGGCTTTAATTTGCCTTCCTTTTCCAGTGGGGGGGCGTCGGGGAACATGGAAAAAAAAATGGAACCCGTACCCCCACCAACCCGAAATTCGGGTTGAAAATTCGGGTCTTCGGGTTGGGCTGGGGTGGCCTGGTGGGTGGGCAGATCTCCGTCCTGGCTCCGCCTCGCACAGCGGGGTCCCCGGCTTGCCGAGCGCGAGGCGCCAGCGGCGGCCCTGCGTCAGCCAGCCTGGCCCCCCTCCGCGCCCCCCCCGCGGCCCCCGAAGGTCGCGCACCAAAGGTGGCGCTTGCCCAGGGCCTCCCTTTACGTTCGAGCCGGGCCTGTCCCTCTGCAGGAGGAGTGTTGAGAAGCAGTCAAGAAGTAGTCTGGGGCCGATGTTTCGGCCATCTTTGGATATTTTTGAGCATCTCTTTTTTTTCTGTCTTAATTTTCGCTCCACATCCGCCTGTAGGGGGACATGCCCGACCTAACTTGACGTGTCGCCGACGGATCCTCAGAGGCCTCCATACAGCTTCGGGGACCTCCAGGTGCGAGGCGGGGCCAGTCGGCGACGCGCAGAAGGGGGGTAGGGGGACGGGGGAAGGCTTCTTCGAAGCACCCCTGCTTCTTAGAATGCGCGCGCCTTGTCTGTAGATGCAAGGCCCGCGCCTTCGAAGAAGGCTCCTCCTTCTAAGACGCCTTCCTACCTCACCCTACCCCTTTAGCGCGCCGCCGAGCCAGGAGGTGGATATGGACATAGCTGGCACCCCCGAGCCCCAAGTGTGTGGGTCGTCCTCTGAATCTTCCGAGGTCCCGAGGATCGATTCCTCAGGGCGTGGCTGTGGATAAAGCTCCGCCTCGCAGCCACAGCCCTCCAGGGAGGGGCGGGGTGGGGGGGTGATGATGATGTTGATGCTGATGATGATGCTGATGCTGATGTTGATGGTGATGATGATGATGATGATGATGATGATGATGATGATGATGATGTTGATGTTGATGTTGATGTTGTTGATGATGATGATGATGATGATGCTGATGGTGATGGTGATGGTGTTGATGCTGATGCTGATGCTGACGCTGATGATGATGCCGACGCCGACGCCGATGCCGATGCTGATGCTGATGCTGATGCTGATTATGTTGACGATGACGATGACGATAACGATGCTGACGATGACGATGATGATCATGATGATAGTGGTGATGCTGATGCTGATGATGATGCTGATGCTGATGTTGATGGTGATGATGATGCTGCTGACGATGATTATGGTGAGTATGATAAGGCTGATGATGATGATGATGCTGATGATGATGCTGATGATGCTGATGATGCTGATGCTGACAATGATCATGCTGATGACGATGCTGATGCTGATGCTGATGCTGCTGATGATGATGATGATGGTGATGATGATGGTGAGGAGGAGGAGGCCTTGATTATGACGAGGGTGACGGGGTCAGGAGATTTGTAGTATTGTTGTTATTGAGCGTGCGTCGCGATCGACGTCGTTTGGCTCAAATCATTGATCGTTAACGCTCTTGTTGAGCGTAGCAATATCAGACAACTTCGTTGTCGTTCCCGTGCCTGTCCTTTCCGAGGATTTGCATGGTAGCGGAGCGAGGCTATCTCGCGAGCAATGGCGGGTGCTGCCGCTGCCAGGGCTGTTGTAGGACTAGGAGATCCAGGGCGTGAGCGAAACATGCCACAAGACCGGAACAGGTGGTTCAACCTGAGACCGGCCCGTTTCACGAAGTTGTGCAAAGTTGCCTACTACAATGGCGACTATGGTTGCGTGAGCGCGTTACGAGCCAACTGTGAAGGTATGAAAGAGTTCATCGCACGACGAGTGCAGAGGATGAGAACGGTTACCAGTGAAGAGAATTATGTTCTCCTGCCCATGGGCAACGAGGCATGAACGCGGCGTTACTAAGCGCGGTGAACAGGAACATGCACGCCGAGAACGAATCGCATAGACGTAAGGAAAATTGAGAGCACTTAGAAATGCAAGCGGATGTTCAGAAAAATGCGCTTCACAGTGCTACCAATTAGCAGAGTCATTCGCCGAGAGCAACCTCAAACCGGCGAATGTGAGCACCATGCCGATTAATGAGTACATGGCCACGCAGCAGTTAAAGATATTCGTTGGTGATCGAAGCGAGTTCAGGGAACAGAGCGAGAAGCTCCTGGACGCTTTTGCACATATGTTTCCGAGTCACCGCACGGTGCTGAAGGATCTGGGCAATGACCTGGAGAAGACGTGCGGCGTATTAAACCAGGGTGGAAACGAGAAGGCGAGGTCGGCCGAAAACACAAAAGTGCGAGCAGAAAAATAACAAGAGGATGACGACAAAGGCGAATCTGAGCTCGCGAGCGACCAGATGAACAAGTTAGAACCTGTGGCACGTCCCCAATGACAAGCTGGACGGGGTGGAACCGCGAGGGAAGTTCAATGGTGTTGCTTGAAGGAGACGGACTGCGAGCGCACCATAAAATATGCACATGGTATTCGGCAGTTACCGGGGCCACCACTTCAGCCAATATGCGTTTGGCCATGGACCTGGACAAATCCATGCACATCGGAGACGTGGCATCACAGCAGTGACGGTTTTAGCGGAAACGCTGGAGAAGTACGGACAAGGGCACCCGTTAAACTTGCCGTTCCGCATCGCCGTTTTCCGAACAATCTTGTTGAATGCCGGCGATTGGTTGGAGGATGTGCACCATGTCAAATTCCAAATTCCTAATCCGCTGACGCAGGAGAGCGATCAGGAGCTCTACGCGACATGTGAAGACTGGATCCGAAAGAAGAGGTTCGACGCGGACACGCAGGGCAAAGGCGCCATGGAAACCAGAGGCGTTGATCACGTCAACGACGACAAGTGGCGAGGTGAACGCGAATAGAATAATGCGGTTTACGTCGAGAACAACGGCCACTGGTGGCCAGCGGAACAGCGGGGCCAGGAAAACATGCAGGATGAAGATGCAGGAGCACACGCGGGGGGTTCGGGCGCATCCCCGTCATCAGCTGGGCAAAGGGCAAAGGCAGAGGCACGGGCAGTTACAGGGGATGCAACCGCACCGCGCGCGGCCAGCTCTCCAGGAGCAAAGGAGGTTCTGGGGGTAAGGGAGGGCACGGGGGAGGCAATGGACAAGGGGGCTGGGGAAAATCGGGAAACGGCCCAGCCTCCGAGAGAGAGAGAGAGAGAGAGAGAGAGAGAGAGAGAGAGAGAGAGAGAGAGAGAGAGAGAGAGAGAGAGAGAGAGAGAGAGAGAGAGAGAGAGCGCTACGCCCGCGGGGACAAGGGGCGCGCAGTGGCCACTTGTTCCAAGAGGAAGGGTGCGAACGTGGCTGAGCAGCCGCAGGCCGGATTAGAAAGTTCAGCAGCGCCGAACCTCTCATTCGGGCAACCCCGGCCCCCGGGACGTTGCAGCGCGGAGTTCGGGAGGCCTGCTGGGTTGGCAGGCAGCAAGGGCGAGAGCCGTAGTGGGAGTCAATCGCCATTCAGTGCTCGCTGTAAGTTGGGCGGCAAGAGCCCGCGGCGAGGAGCGGAAACAGCGCCGCCGGAGAAGAGATGGCAATGAGAAGGTTCAACTTGACGAACAGCTACCCGCGCAAGTTTGGGGGGCACTGCGCGCGTCGAGCAGATTTCGACGCCAAGGTTAAAAGGTGCATCGAGCAGGCGGAAAGCCGGTTTGAAAAGTACGCGGCGGCGCAGTTAGTGGAGAGACACAGAGATAGGAAGAGAGAGAGAGAGAGAGAGAGAGAGAGAGAGAACAAACAAAAAAACAAAAAAAAAAACAAAAATAGAGAGAGAGAGAGAGAGGGAGATTGGACGACGGTCTTGAAGTCAAGGCGGCCCTTCAAAGTCAGCGAGAGGATGGTTTCGAAACGGCGGTGGATGCATCTGACCTGGGCGCCGGGCTCGCGCTTTCCTGTCGAACCCGCTGAGGCACCCCGATCAGGCAAGCGCAACGGCGCCGCCAACGGGCCCGTCATGCAAAGCTACGGTCAGAGAGTGATCAAGGGCAAAAGTGCTGGACTGGGCCAGGGCGGAATGCATCCGCCTGGAGCGTTCCGGACCGCTCTACGCGCGTTCCCGAACGTTCTGAGAAAGCCGCGGCGCCCCGGCCATCCTCTAGAGCCGCCGGATCTCAGAGGTTCTTGATTGATCTTCTCCCTATGTCGCATTCGTCTTGACTTCGTCTTACAGCGAAGAAGGGGTTGTGTTCGCCGTGCCCGCTCGAATTGCGGACGCTGGCGAGGTGCTCGGGTCGGCCAGAGAGTTCCTGGGCGCTTGCGGCCGAATTGTGTCGGGCAGAGACGAGCGCGGAACTTCTTGCATTTATAATCGCTTCGCTCATTCCGCCGGCCCACGCAGTCTCATGTCTGCCGTCTGCCCGAGGGCCTGGTGTCAATGCGGCGCTTTGGGGGTTCCTGGGGCCGCTTGGGGGGCTCCTGGGGCGCTCGGGGGGGCATTTGGGGGGCCTCCTGGGGCCGCGTGGGGGACTCTTGGGGGCCTCCTGAGGGCTTCGTGGGGGCCTCTTGGGGCCTCTTAGGGGCCTCTTGGGGCCTCGTAGGGGCTTCTTAGGGCCGAGGGCTCGACATGTTGTTTCGTGTTCCCTCTCTGGGGCCCCTTTGGGGGCGTTCTTGGGGCCCTCTTGGACCGTCTTGGAGGCTTCTTGGGCCGTCTTCGAGCCCTCTTGGGCCATCTTGGGGCCCTCTTGGGCCCTCTTTCTTGGGGCGATCTTGGGGGCCTCTTGGGCCGTCTTGGGGCGTCGGGAAGCCGAAAAGGTGGAAGCTCCAAAATCTTTCAAGAACCTAAGGAAAAAAACATGAATTTTGCCTCCGGGGGCCCTCTTGGGAGTGCTCTTGGAGGCCTCTTGGGGCGTCCGGGGGCGATCTTGGGCGTCTTGGAGCGATCTTGTGGCATGTCGGACCCCTCGTGTACCATCTTGGGGGCCTCTTGGGGGCCTCTTGGCCTTTCTTGGGGCTCTCGGGGACGTCTCGGAGCCCCGTTGGTGCGCTCATGGAGCGCTCCTGGAGTGCTCTGGGGGAGTCTCCCGGGGATCGCTCGGGGGTCGGTCGGGGATCGCCCGGGGTGCTTTTCGTCCGGGGACCCCCAGGGGCCGCCCCGCGCGCGCGAACTAGAGAATTGTTAACCAGTTACCGGAGATCTTAGCACGCCTCTGGCCCGTTGGGCCGGCGAATTTGGGGCAGTAAGCGAGTTGGCATTGAACGGCGGTGAAGGAGACATGGGGGAACGCCCTCATTGAACGTCGAGGTGCCCAGGGGAGCAGGAGGCGAGGATCAATGCGACCGAGTGCAGGAAGTTAGCGAGAGTGGGGGTTTTCCGAGATTGGGAACCCTAGCAGAGGACCAGTCCCATTCGGTCTTCGCCTTCCAGCGGGTCGCATTCAAACGGCGAGGAAGCAGAGCTACCCGGAGAGGTAGATTGCCGCGCGAGACCAGGGAAGGACGGAGTGGAGTTACATCATGCAAATCATTTGCTTCGCCGAAGTTGGCGCCCCCATTGCGTTGGGGGCAAGGCTGGAAGGCGAATGAGGAAAAGGGGCGAGAGGAGAAGTACCCATTGTCTCAGTTGACTACATGCTGTTGTGGCGGTTCTCGAAGTTGGAGTGGGTCCATGCTCCGTTGAGGTAATGGGCGGTATTGCGTTCGCGCGCCGCGGAACAAGCGATCGTCGAGAGTGATGGCGAGCCTCCGCAGATCGCCCTCAAAGATGCAGTTGAAGCCTCGCGTGATATGAACATGGGGGTGGAAGTCAGCCTAGTGGAAGATTCTCAGTCCATCGGTGAAATCGAAAGGGCCACCAGCACGTTGCTGGGAGAAGTTAGAACTGTGATAAGTGCGTTATATAACACCCTCAAGACGGAATTTGATGAGAGTCGCGCGCCCATGTCATGGCTACTGTTGCAATCATCGTCGGTCATCAGTAGCTTCGCAATTGGCGACGGCGGAAAGACGGCCCACGAGAGATTCATCGGCAGAAAGCTTAACAGACAATTGCCAGAATTTGGGGAGCACATGCACATGGCATTTCGCAAGATTCTGGCCAAGAGACAGGGTGGTCAGCTAGAGCCCAGGTGGGAGAGTGGAGTCTTAATCGGCAATGACGAGGTTAGTCGAGAACCGATCATGGTAACGGCGCAAGGAACCGTTCAAGCCAATGCAGGAGGAAAGGAAGTGAAGAGGGAAGAAGCAACTCCCACAGGTAGACCTCCGAGAGGCAAGGGCATGGTGAACGCGAAGCCAACTGTAAATTGCCGGCGAGAGATCCGCATGCGCATTTGGCAACGGGGCGCGCTCCTGGGCGCCGCGGGCGCATGGCCCCTGTAAGGGGTCATGAGACACGCGAGACCCGCAGTCCGCCGCGCCGCCAGCGAGCCATTGGGTTCTTCAGGAGCAAGACGATCACAGCGCACACGAGGGACTGACCTCAGCGCGCGTTAGACTAGGGGCGAGAACTGAGTCGGCGGAAGAGATGAGCGCGCCCGTGAGAAGCCCAGAGCGGAGCCAACATACACTTGGGTCTTCAGGGACAGGACAGCAACCAGACAACACCGAACTCTGAGAAAGGAGTGTTTTTTGTTCCAGCACGGTTCCCGTTGCTGAGAGAAGCCAAAGAAGATTTGAGCGCAGAGCATTTCGGACTATTCACGCAATGAGCGACAGGACGTGCGAAATACGCGAGTGGAAAGATGATTGGTGTCAAATTGGACGTAGAATTGTGGGCGAAGAGCGCGCCCGCTTCGCTGAGTTAGCTTTCGAGGACGTAGGAGTGGAGGGCAGCGCGCCTGCGCCGAGAATCCCGCCGCTTTCTCCGGCGATAGCTAGTAGAAAACCCTGGAGTTGGACGGTGACATTGATGTGTAGAACAAGCAACAGGATAACACTCGAGTGTTAGAACGAGAAGACGAGAACGTGGGCGAGGTCAAGCAAGGCGAGGAGACGTTGGGTTTTGGACGCGGCCAGCTTGGGGAACTGCAGAATGTCTTCGAATTTGGTTTTTTTGAAGGTAGCGGCACTTAGCGGCGCGAACGCACGCGGCCCCGAGTCTCACTCACGCGCCCGCGGTGTCACGGCAGTCGGCGACCCCGAGCCTTGATTTACGCGCCCGTGGCCCAGATGGGGCTACACAGCCATTAAGTGCCACTAAATGATAATTCTCGGAACCACGAATGGCCGCTGAGTGTCACTAGAAGGTAATTCTCGGAACCGCTGACGGCCATTCAGTGCCACTAAATGGTAGACGTCGGGCTTCTAAATACCGCTAAATGGCATTTTAATTTCGGAGCCACTAGCGGCAACTAAGTGCCACTAAATGGTACTTCTCGGAACCAGTAGCGGCCGCTAGGCGCCGCTAAAATGATAATTTGTCGGGGGCCACTAAATGGCCACTGGCCGCCACTAAGTGCCACTAAACGGACGCTACAGGCCGCTAGCGGCCACTAAGTGCCATTGAATTGAAATTCTCGGCGGTCGCGATGGTCAGTCCGAAGTCCCCTGGCAGAGAACATGGGATGAATGCTGTGTTTAGCCATGGATTGGACCGCGCGCAATGAATTCGAACCAATGGGATTTGGGCAATGAAGTTTGGAGGGGCAAGGCAAAGCCAATAATATTTCGAGGAGCAAAGCTACCTTGTTGTCAATGGTCAGCCCGATGTGCGCGGCCTTCAGCCGACCTCAGACTACTAAGAGGTTTAGGATTGATGGATACGTTAGCACAGGGAGTTAAGCACCTGAGATCTGCTATGGAACAATGTGCAACACAGAGAAATTTCAGTTATTTTCCGCATTTGAGCATCCATCTGGAGCCTCAAGATTGACCGCTGCTTCAACGCAGAGTTTGCTTATGCAGCCTACAGTTGACGACGGCGAGGCAGATGCGTGTCGCTGCGAGACGGAACAGATAGTTACAGGAGGAGTCGTTCGTTCAAAAGCCCGCGCGATTCGTGGCCAATAGTGCTCATATCGGATGGGGGGTTAACCTGAGATGTCAAGGACAGCATCGGCACGTAGAGTTAACGGGGGGCGGTCGCATTGTGATATCAGGGATATACCCAGATCGACATCGCAAGGCGATAAAGGGGTCAAGTGAGGGGGGATGGAAGACGCGGGTGCTCATTCAGAACGGGTGAAGTCACAGACCAACCAGCTGGGGAGGAGCTCGTGCGCATCAGCGAAGTGCAGAGCACCTGTAAGTCAAGCCGTTGTGAGCTGGAATGGGCGCGCGAGGACTATGGCACCACCGGGCTGATGTTACCGGGCGAACAAGGACCAAGGTGGAGCCAGTGCACCCGACGCGCGAGACCTAGGCGCAGGAGACTTGCTCGAAGACAGACCAGTTCACGAGATCACCAGACGTGCGAGGAGGCGAGAATGCAAAGTGGCAAACTTGGAAACCCATTTTCACTCATCGAGCTATGGGGGGCGCGCGGCTAGACAAGTAGGAATGCCGGGGCTGCGGGCGCGTTAACTGTTTAAAAGCGCCGGGCATGCGCGAGGCCTGCGGGGCGTTGCCAGGGGCGGGGTTAGATGCAGATTGGCGCCGGCAGCCAGGTTCGCAGACATGGGACAGTTCAAACAGCATGGAGTGCACGAGAAGGTGAAGGAAGGTTTGCAGGGCCGATGCCGGAACCGGCACAATTGGGACAAAATGGGTAGACGCCAGCAATGGTGATGGGAGCAACCCAGAATATCGGGGTTCGTTGCGCAGCAGGTCGAATACCATTCTGGAGACAGCATCTTCGCGGCCCGCGCCGCCGCGGGAGTCCCGTGAGACCGCCGCTCTCACGGGCAGTTGCGGAAGGCCAAAGATTTGGACGGGGAGAGCGCGAGAAACGCCGGATGTTATTCATACTTGACGATTAGCGGGCACGCTTCTATGCGAAAGCCAAGAAGGACAGATTCGCGAAGTTACCTGATGAGGGCCGCGAGCCCGGCACGTGGGGGACTTCTCAAGCCCGCGCGCGGCGCGCGTGATGCGGTCAGTAATGGGGGGATTGTTGCGTGGACTTCGCAGAGACTTTAGGTTTCACCAGCGGCTTAGCATCTCCATGTGCGTTCGGACACCACGCCGGAACGACGTGGTTAGCCGTGCACGGCGAGGTAGAAATAAAGGAGGAAGTGGAGGTGAAGGTGAAAGGAAGGTTAGGGCCGTGAGCCAGGAAGGAGGAGGATTAGTCGATTGAGCAGGATCACAGAGTGGAACAGGGAGGGCCATGGTAAGAAGCCGACCGGAGGCGCCAGAAATCTCGGTGAAGGAGCTTGATTTCGTTAGCAACGCGGCCAGATCAGTGGTACCAGGAGAAAGGTGAGTTATTGTGAAGAGAGTGAGGATTTGTTGCCCCCAACGGACGTGGAGAAGTAGCAAGCGTTAGTGGCGAGCGCCAACTATCTTGGCACATAATCGATTGATCCATAAGTTATACTCAGTTGTCGGTGAAGGAGCTTGTCAGAAGCACGCCATGTCCCACCAGAGGCTTCTGGAAAGCCCTCGTGGAACTCGGAAAGCAACTGAAAACGCACAGCAGGCATTGCTACCTAGTGGAATGCCAGCAGTAATCAGAGAAATTAACCATATGGACGGACACGAATTACGCAGGGCGCAAAAAGTCCTGGAAGCCTACGAGTGGGGGAGTAGTTACGCGGTGAAAACACACACCAAATCGTGGAATTCTATCCCAAGTGTTATAGCATTATCGTCTGGCGAAGCAGCTTATGTTGGGGCGGTGAACGGGTCATCAGTTGGGTTAGGCATACACTATGCATCGAATGATGTTGATCTTGAGGTGAAATTGACTTTGGAAAGTGATACCAGCGCGGTAGTAGTTATAGGGAGCAGGAGAGGGTTGGGAAAGGCGAGGCAGATAGAAGTCTGCCAAGTGCTGTGACAAGAAAAAAGAGAGGATATGTCAGGGTAGTTTGGGTTCCCACGGATGAATATCTGGCGGGCAAGTCAAATGCGTTGGCAGCGGAATGTGCAGGAATCACGTGCGGCACACATATCAGCTCGCGCTTGAAGACAGAAGACATCGATAAGCGCCAGCCAGCCACTGAGTTTTGAATGTCCGCAGCTGTCTGAGATCAAGGAATTGCTGCCACTGCTTCCCCAGCTCCCAAACTCTACCGACTTGCCAACCGCCGTTGTTAAAATGGCGTTTGTTGGTCGCCCCGCCCCCGCGCGCGCGACGCCTCTGCTCGGCCAGGGGCCCGTTGCCGCAGTCGAGCCTCGCTGGGGTGGGGAAGCTTCCAGGGGCCATTTCTCGGGGCGTCTGGCCAGGCAGAAGTTAATAATTGATGGGCCTGGCGTTCGACGCGATCGAGGATTGCGCCCGCCGCTGCGCGGAGCAGCCCGAGACGAACCGCAACACGCACCGTGCCGAGTTACAACAGAGATTGGCGGACTGCGATGCAGCGGCACGGGAAGCGCTCAATGCCGATGTCCACGTCGCCAGGGCCGGCGGGAATATCGGCGATGCTAATAGCGAGCACGACCGGCCCAGGGGAGTCCGCCAGCTGCTGGAGGAGCAGGTTAACCGGCTCAGCGTGGCGCAGGACAGCGACTAGGATGCGCGGGCTGTTAAAAACACGGCAAGATTGCGAATGGCATGGCCAGTGTCGTAGAGTTAGCCAATGACGCCTCGAGAAACGCACGGCGGTTACCTGAACCGGGCAGAGCCGACGTTGTAAGAGGTATGCGACAGAGCGCACTCGGCTAACGGCTGCGATTCCCGCGGCAAGTCCAGCATTGCAGAGGTTGCCAGTAAGGTGCGCCCCCTGTCGCCATCCGACCGCCGGAGGCCTGAGCCCCCGAATCCATCGCCGACCGAGGTTGCTGAGGAGGGCGCGTCGGCCATGAAGCGCGGCCATTCCAGGTCCAAGATGGGCGACTGTTGCCCCCCCGCGGCGATCGCAGGAGCCCCAGCAGGAGCTCGGAGCCGTTGCCCGAAGCAAACGGAGGTGAGCGGCGGGGCATCAGCGAGCGGAGTTATCGCGCCACAGATGGCCTGCAATTGTTACGGAGGAGGATAAGGCGGCGGACGAGTTACCGGCGCGCCCGCGCCAGCATCCAGCTCCAGGCCACGAGCTCGCGGAGGCCCCCGCGCGCGCCGGGGGCGCTGCCGGGGCGATTCCCCTGCCTCAGCCGGGAAATCCGCCGCCAGCGGAGGCGCTTGTCACAAACCAGCAAATCGCTCGCAACAAGGTCCACACCATCATGGGATCCCAGAAAATGCAAAGATTCAGGCGTTTCCCTGAGCTTCCCGTTAACTGCGACATGTACGACTTCAGTTTCACGGCCATTCCGATCTCCTTTCCCGTACGATTCGATCTGTTTAGGGTCGTGACAATGGCGATTGGATCGGCGAGCCAGCTCCCAGGCTACTTGCAGACCTTCATGGTAACGAGGTCACCCGCGACGATTTCGGGGACATTTACCAGCAGTTACCCATGGTGTTGTTGGAAGGCCCGCTTGCGTGGCAGACCGAGCTCTCTGGGCACCAGGCCGCGCAGCGTGAGTCGGTCGTTCAGGCAATCTCAGCATTGCCATCCAAGTTGCCCCGTGGTCGCCCGGCGCCTGGCAACCTCGCTGAGCTGTGCCCGAACTTCGCTGCCCGCTCGCGCCCAGGATTCCCGAGTCACGTTCCAGATTCGCAGATCTACCTCCAGGACTTTCCGGAGCTACAGGAGAGGGGGCTGCTGGAGTTGGTCGCCACCTGGTCTGGCAAGCGCTTGCCGGGGGGGCCGTTCATCACCGCAGCTAGAGCGCCGCGCGAGGAGTCGCAGAGCAACCGCGGGGAGATTGCCGATGGGGCACCGTAGCCGTTAGGTCATGCACTTCCTCGAGATGGCCGGTGGGTTAGCGGCGTTCTATCAACGGCGCGATGCCCTCGAGCAGTTAAACCGGGATGACCTTCAAGCAGACTTGGAGCCACCCGAGATCGTCCGGTACCAGACGATCCTGAAGGTTTCGGTGTCCACCGACGCTCGTTCCATCAGCACGCATGCTGGCCTGTTACCGTTAACTGCTCCTGGCATATAGCACCGTTCAAACCAGTTCAAAGAGTCTTTTCTGTGCCGAGGCGTGTTACCAGGCTGCGACTTCGACTGGGTGAAGGGCAGCCGCTGGCTGGTTAACCCCAACAGCGGTTACGAGCTCCGCCGCGTGAGGAATAACAGCCCTCACTTCCCGTGGTACCCGCGCGCATCTGACCTCGCCTTCTGGGAGGCTGCCGGTCCCCATGGCCTTCCTACCGATAAGACCGCCAAGTTCAAGGGTCATGTCAATGTCGATGCTCGTTGCGGATGCTGGACCGACATCGAACAGTTCCACTGAGCCCGGTCGAGCACGGACTAGCGTGAGCTTGGCGATGCCGCCCTCAGGTTGCCTATGCTGTGGTCCGACTACCACGGCGGTGACGCGAGGAGGGCTGGTGGCCTGGCGCGTTCGCCTGCTGCCCCTAGGCGTTGTCAAGGCGCTCACTGGTAAAACCTACATCCGCACCTTCCTCGACCCGAAGATGTTACCAGAGATAATGCTACCATGAAGCAGTTTTGACGATCATGACAATTTGAATGTGTTAGCTTATTTTCTACGCGCGCCGAGTTTGCTTATGTGCGGCATCATTGCGTTGACCTTAGCAGTTCAGCTGTTGTGACCGTTACCCATCCAGGTGACGTCGATGCTTCATCTATCCCTGCCACCAATGCTAGTTGCAATGCCTTCCCATCACTAGCGCGGCCACTACGGGCCGGGGGGTGTATGAATTATAACGAGGGTGAATGGGTCAGGAAAATGGTGGTACTGTTGTTGCCGAGCTTGCATCGCGATCGACGCCGTCTGGCTCAAATGATTGATCGTTTCCGTTCGTGCCGAGCGCGGCAATCTCAGAAAATTTCGCCTTCGTTCCCGTGCCTATCCCCCCCGAGGATTTGCAGGAGGACGAGAAGGGGGATGAGGAGGAAGAGGAGAAGGATATGGAGGAGGAAGAAAAGGAGGAGGAGGAGGAGGAGGAGGAAAAGGAGGAGGCAAAGGAAGACAAGGGGGACAAGGAGGAAAAGGAGGAGAAAGAGGAGGAAAACGAGGAAAACGAGGAAAAGGAGGAGGAAGAGGAGGAGGAGGAGGAGGAGGAGGAGGAGGGAGGGAGGGAGGGAGGGAGGGAAGGAGGGAGGGAAGGAGGGAGCGAAGGAGGGGAGGGAGGGAGGGGGAGGGAGGGAGGGAGGGGTGGGAGGGGAGGGAGGAAGCAGTCCTTGCATTGAGTGTGCTGGCATGCTTCTCAGACGTAAGCCACATTGGAGAAAAGCCGAGGTCGCCCTCAGGTCTAGCGGCGGTCGCCCCTCGGGGTCGGGGGAGAAATGCCCACGCCGAGATTACCATTTCAAGAGGTAAAGACGTGAATTTCTGATGCGCCTCGGGTTGTAGCGTAGGAGGAAGGGGGAAAAGAGGATAATTACAACCGGCAGGACGGGCACTAGAAGCAGAACATTGACGCCATCAAGATCAGCATCGTTGCCATGAATATCGATCAAGTAGGAGACTACTTGATTGGGAACCCGCAGGCTAGAACCTACGTCGAAGACATCATCAAACACCAGAACGACGACATGCTGAACCGGGAAGGCATTACCAGGATCATCAGTGAGGTCCAGTCCGCGAACACACTAGGGGGCCCCAGACCTACGCTCGCGAACCCACCCGACCAGATCCCCACCATTCCGATCCCCCAAAACTTCCCGCCGGCAGCACAATGGCAACAGTTCGACCACGACATCATCCAGCGAGACATCTACGATTTTGTCAATATGGTTGCGGTCTGCCGCCGCTGGCAATGGATCAGAGCAACACCCACAACGGCAACACCCGACCACTCAGCACCCCATCCGATCACGACCGACCCATCGGCTATACCAACCCGCAGCAGTCCCAGCTCAGCCACCACCGACGCACAGGAACGCAACACCACCGCACGAGGGGACCTCGTCACAGGCTGGAGTCCTGGTCAAGATGGCCGACGGCAGGAGCCAAAGCATGGGAGGTAAACGACCAGGCCAAGTTATCAAGCCCCATCAGGCGGTCCCTGCCAAGGCACCGCCGAAGCCTGTCCCACCGAACTGTGACAGGAGCTACCCAGCCAGCAGCACGGCAACCATGTCATCAGACGAGGTGCTCTATAAGCCACCGCCAGCAAAGGCAGCTGCCGGACCACGCGCACGTCAGGCATGGCCACGACCGAGGAGGGGGCACCGACACTTGTTGAGGAGCCGCTCCGCCGGCTCTGCCCCAATGGCCAACGACCTCGCGGACCTACCGAGCCCGTACTGTGCATAGATGGGGCGTGGGGGCCTCTGCATTTACATCCAGCTGGGAATACGCTACAATCTCACGGGCATGCCCCACGCCTTTCGCGACATCAGCTAGCCAAAAAGACATCGCTAAACACGTGATCGAAACGATGAACGATCTGATCAACAGACAGGGTGCCCTGCCCTGGGCAGACCCGGGGGCCCAGCCAACCCGGCCAGGCCCAGGCGACAAGGACGACCCATCCGACCATGGAAACGCCCCGCCATACAGTTTCGCACCAGCACTTGCAACCAGCAGCACCGTACCACAGCCGGGGACGGATCACAGCCGTGACAAGAGCCCCATCATTGGGACTCCCAGCCGTAGCAGCTACCACACGCTGCCAACAGCCGACCTCTTCATTGGACGGATGCCCCTGACGATGGACTCGAGAGCGGCCAACAATCGCCTCCGCGGCATGCTCCAGGCACTGTTGGACCTTCCCGACATCGCCACTGGAGTCACTGGATGGCATCGTTCCGCTGCGCCTACCCGCACCTCGCATCGTCATCACTGACAGCAGCAAGCCTTCCAGCGAGGACGCCATCTACGACCCCAGGTGCCCCGTCGTTCGCTCCGATATCCAAGCGGTCACGGACACCAGCGAGGATGAATGTCTCTAGGATCATGACAACACGGAGTACGCGCGCGAAGACGCCGCACTGCCACCACAGGCAGCGACGGGAGTCGAAGCCGACGGTGAGCCCAGCCAGACGACAACGAGGGGTCCGCCGACGAAGCAGGATGCCCGCGACTGGCCGGACTCGCACCCCGGCCCATCCAGCTCGGCCCATCGACCCGCGCTTCTCCGAGAGGACAGGCGCCCCCCCCCCCTGGTCTTTCACAACAGCGGCAGACGGGGCGCGCGCCACCCTCAGGCCAGGGCGGGGCCTGCCCAGCGGAGGCCCGCCAGTGCGCCAGTCCCACAAATCAGTCAGCCAATGTTGCTCGAATGACAGCAGACGATCAGGCTCCCCCGCTTTCAAGATGGACACCGCCAGATGCTCTGCACCCACTACCCCCGACCTCGGCGTGATTCTTTTACCAGGCCGCCGCGCTCATTGTAATGACAGCAACGGCAGCAGCTGGGCATCCTCCTGAATTTCCAGTTTCCCTTCTCAGGACTTTAGCAGCACTCCCGCATTTACCGCTGGCACACGCGACGACGCCCACGCCATGGTCTGCTTTACGGCGGCTGCATCAATGACACGCTATGCTATATATAGTGGTCTTATATAATGATTTTCCCTCACCCCTGCTGTGCAGACCACGCATCGGGCGGTGGCAGCACCCCCACCTCGTGACGACATCAATGGCACGCTGTGCTACACAGTGGGTCCACACCAGTGGCTCGTCCTCGCCCGCGCATGCTATGCAGACCACGCATCTGCGGCATCCCACTTCTCCATTGGCACCTGCGACGGCGCGCGCCTCGCGGTCTGCACGGCGGCGGCTACGTCAACGGCGCGCCATTCTATGCAGTGGGTTCATCTAGTGGCTTTCTCGGCCACGTATGCGACGCAAGTTGCGCACCGGTGAGGGGGATCTATACCAACCTCCACGAGTCTTGCCCCTTCTTTCTCGCATGTGCCCCCCCCCTCCCGTTCGCCCCACTGGCCTTCCCCTGCCCAATCGTGCGGCGGGAGGGCGAGGGGCGGGATCGTTGCATGGCGGGAGGGAAAGGGGGCGGGCAACTGTCGGCGGTCATGTTTTTGGCCGAGACTGCTGGGGAGAGTAGCCACCGCAACCAGATCTGGTTCCTGCCCCCATCCGCACCCGTTGCATCACCTTGCCTGCTCAAATTGCTAACCGCCGCCAGCCCAGCCAGCCAATCTTGCGCTCTGCAGTTCTCGTTCGACCCATTTTGGTTACAATTTTCCACGCGCCGCAATATCGCTGTCTTTCAGAAAACTCGCCCACAGCCCCGCCTAACGCAGCTGCCTCCCATCGCTATGGGGCGGTTGGGGGTGAGGTGGGTCAGTATTTTGGCGGGGCGGAAAAGGGGTGCGCAACCGGCTGCGGACACGGCGTTCGCCGAGACTTCAGCGGACAGCCGCCATGCCGCAACCAGATGTTTGGTTACCGATCCCTTTCCACACCCGGTGCCTTGCTTTGCCCGCTCCAACTGCTAACCGCCGCCAGCCCCGCCAACCAGTCGTGCGCACTGCAGTTTGCGTTCTTTCCGCTGCCTTCAAACGCACACGAGCAACGCAGCTGTTACTTGAAAGGGGTGCGGTGGGTCAGGATGGGTGGGGAAACTACGCGCCACCAGCGAGGCCACCTGGCTCAAACCTCCTACGCTTAGCGGAACACCCCCCCCCCGACCCCCCACTCCATACCTGGGAACCCTGCGGCCGCCTCGGTGGTCGAGGGCCCCCCTGGCGGATCAGGAGTCGGGCAGGCGGGGGGTCCTGATGGGGGAGGCCCTTGAGCCACCCGCCCTGGCGAGCTCGGCCTCCCTCCAACCGACCGCGGCCACCGCCCCCGGATGGCTCCCGCGCCTGATGGGCCCCCCCCCCCCGACCCCCGGTCCCCTGCTGGGTGCCCTGCGACCACCTCGGTGGGCGAGGGCCCCCTGACTGTGGGACCGGAAGTCGGGGGCGGCGGGGTTCCTTCAGGGCTCGCGAGGGGCTTTGGTGCTGCCCTTTTTGCGCGAGTGTGGCCGCTGCAGTGCCGCAGCCGCAGCGCGCGCCACAGTTACTACCACCTCAGCCACCCTCACCCCGGACATTTTACCCTTTGCTCGCTTAATTAGGCTCTTCTCATTGGTCGCCAACTGTCGCCGCCTACTCCCTCCGCTTCTCCTCCTCCGTCATTCTGAGCCTGCCCCTCTCTTCCTCCTCTTTTCGTCTGCTGCTCCCCCACACTTGTTAATCTCTACCAGTCGGCGATTCCAGGGGCGCCCGCTCTCGAAGTCGCCTGGCTCACCAGTCTGATCATCTCCCCTCCACAGGGCCGACCGCCCCTTGGGGGTGGGATGGCCGCGTCAGGATGGCCCTCAGGCCGAAAGAAACAGAGGGAGGAGGAGGAGGAGGAGGAGGAGGAGGAGGAGGCGCTGGTATCACGAGCTCCCCTCGCCAGGGGCTGGCATGTTTGGCCCCGTGCTTTGCCTGGAGGGCAAAGGCAGATCGCGCGGGCACCTCGGGGCCAAGGCAGGCGCCTACTGGGCTCGAGGCGTCGGGGCGCCCTGGCGGATTCCTCGCTGGAAGCGATGCCAACGGCAAATACTAGGGACTATAGGGGCCCTGCCGCACTTCTTGCCCTGAGGTTCTGATGTCATGATGCTTCAACCTACTTTAGCCTTGATCACCAGTAAGATTTTCGAGCACCAAGAAAGTACCGAAATTCTAAGGTTTTCACGTGTCGGGCCCTGGGACACTCGTCCGACACTGTTTCGACACTCTTCCGGGTGCTCGAACTTACTTCTGGCATGCGGTCTTGAAATGCGATGGGAGCAGCATAACCCTAAGGCCAGTTGGTCCAATTCGGCGGGGTGGAGGATAGCGGGGCGCGCCAAAGGTTTTTATGGTTTTGAGCACACTCAGCCACGCGCAGAGGGGGGTGGGGGGAGGGGGGAGGGCTTCTTAGAAGCACCCCTGCTTCTTAGAAGGCGCGGGCCTTATCTATAGATGTAAGGCAGGGGCGGTCTAAGAAGCAGCCTCCTTCTAAGAAGCCCTCTCCCCTCCCCCCACCCGCTTGTGCGCGCCGCCAACACACGCGCACACGCTTTGCCTCCAGCGGCGAGGTGGCGGCATGTGACGGCACCGTCGCGAAGCGCGAAGACGGGACACGCTGAGTTGAATTGCAGCTCGTCGAGGGCGACGATGGGGGCGAACAGCCCAGCGGAGGACAGTACATTTAAGTGGCGCCTGTCCCTCTACGGGAGGGATATTCAAAGGTAGTAAATAATAGTCGGGGGACGATTTTTCGACTATGTTCGACTACTTTTTGAATATGTTCTGACTATTTTCGCGTTTCGCCCAGAATCCGCCTGTAGGAGGACATGCCCGACCTAACAATACATGTTTCCAGGGGTGCCCATGGTCCATGCCTTCGGCAGGACTCCTCGGCAAATGCCTGCAACGCCCGCTCCTTGGCTAGTCGCCCCTGTGGTCGCCCCCCGACCTTGGCGTTGCAGATGGGTGGGCTGCCGCGAGATTCGGTTTTGGGCGGCTGGCGCAGCCGTTTGGGTCCCGAGTGAGGGTAAGGGGCGGACGGTGCAGACCAGGCGTGCGGGAGGCACGCCAGCGCGCGCACACACAAACTAACTCAGCAAGCAAGCAACCAACCAACCAACATACAATCAAACAAATACATGAACAAACAAATACACAAACAAAACACCAAACACAAACACACACACACGAACACACACGCAAACACACACACACACACAAGCACAAACACTAACACTAACACAAACACACAAATAAACACACAAAAACACACAAGCACACACACACAAACACACATAAACGCAATTACGAACACAAACACACATATACACACACACACGCACGCACGCACGCACGCACGCATGCATGCACACGCACACGCACACGCACATTTTTGGCGCCAGCTCCCCGAGGGGGTGCAACCAACGGGCACGATTTGCCAGATGCTGAATGCGCTCGCTCGTTCAAGGTAGATTGACCACCTCGTGCGGGAGCGTGGGCTTAGCAGTGAGCCGAAGGGAAGGCAGGGCGTGGACATCACCTGGGCCGCAGAGATCGGATCTGGAATCCCATCGGGGACACGCGTTTATTTCGGCGGCCACGCGCCTACGGTAGGTTCGTGCGGCGGTGGCGCGCCGGCGACGCAGGCGAAGGCGTCCAAGGTTGAATTCTGCGACGCGGAAGCACCGATTGGCACGGTACTGCCATTTGACCCGATTGAATTCCACCTTGAACGATCGGGGTCGCGGTCGATTCAAGGTTGAACGATCGACGCGGTGTCAAAAACCTTTGCGCGTGCCGACGCCGCACGAATCAGCGTGGGCCATTCGATCGACAAGCGGAGCGGGACAACAGGGCCAGGAGGGGCGGCAGCCAGGGTGGCGAGGGCCACGGCGGACGCGGAAGAGAGGCGAGAGATGGACGCGTCGTGCATACGCGCACACACACACACGGCCGCGCAGCGCGGGGTGGCGGATTCTAGATAAGTCGTCTCCACGTGCGCCAACGCCCCTTTGCAAGCTCTGCTTGGCTGCGCGTGTTCGCCGACGCGTGTGCCCGAGCCGTGGGGAAAACGTAGAAGGCGAGGCGGTTGCTGTGGCGAGGAGCTCTTGCTTGGCGTGTCCGGCGGCCCCGGCGACACATTGTGCCGTGCGAGTCTTTTCCAAAATGCAGCTATCGCCGTCTTTTCCAAGAGAGTACCACATGTTGAAGGTTTTCACGTGTTTGGCCCTGGGAGGCGACGCTCGTTCGACACTGTTTCGACACTTTTCTGGGTGCTCGAAATTATTTCTTGGATGTGGTCTTTAAGTACGATGTGAGCAACATTATGTCCTTGCCATTACTCTTTGTTGTTCAGCAGCGGGGAGTCTTCAGCGGGTTACTCGGTATGCCACTCGAGCACGGGCGTGTCAGGCTGATGGGCCGACTTGCAGGTCACCTCCGCCTGCAGACAGCAACGCCTGGGCTGACCAACACCGTTTTGCTTTCGGACTGACCCGGTGCTTGTCCTGGCCCTCCTTGGAAAGCCCGGCCAGACAGCGCCAGCGCCTGGAAAGCTTGGTCAGACAGTGTTGGTGCTCTTCCTCTTCCTGCTCCTCCTCCTCCTGCTCCTCCTCCTCCTCCTCATCATCATCATCCCAGGCCTGGTGGCGTAGGTGGTGGATCATCGCGAGGTCGGTCCAGTGCGCCACCCAGGGGCCTGGCCGTTGGAACCCCTCACTTGTCATCATGACTCTTCGGTGTATCCTCCTCCTCCTCCTCCTCCTCCTCCTGCTCTTCGTGCCCCTCCTGCCCCGTCGTTCTCCTCCTGCCCCGTCGTTCTCCTCCTCCTCCTCCTCCTCCTCCTCCTCCTCCTCCTCCCCCTCCCCCTCTTCCTCTTCCTCTTCCTCCCCCTCCTCCTCCTCCTCCTCCTCCTCCTCCTCTTCCTCCTCCTCGTGCCCCTCCTGCCCCTCCTCCTCCAGCGGGTCGATCGGCCGCGCCCGTCGGGCCTCGGCCCCCGCCCCCACCCCTCCGTGGCGGGGAGGCCGGGCCCCCCGCGGAAGAGCCTGCCGCCAGCTCGGGCCCCATGTCGAGGGAGGAAGAACCACCTCCTTCCCCTCCTCCTCCTCCTCCTCCTCCTCCTCCTCCTCCTCCTCCTCCTCCTCCTCCTCTTCTCCTCCTCCTCCTTCTCCTCCTCCTCCTCCTCCTCCTCCTCCCCTCCTCGGCGGGACCCGACGCCTTGGCGTTCACTTCGGGAGCCGATACCTGGCCTGCGGAGGGTCTCGTGTTCTTGAAGGATGCTCTTCCGTCCCAGGTCCGACCGCATGCCAGGCGATCGCAGGCATGTATCAGTGGGGCGTGGATCAGCGACGGGCCCCGTTCCCATGGAAATGGTGGACGTCCGCCGCCGAACGAGGCGGCACTGGCCGCATTTTGGGGAGGGTACCTCAGGGCTCAAGAGACGGGGGTCGATGCAAACGGGGATCAGCCAGAGCGCCCGATCTTCCAGGATCCTGCAGTTGCACGGTCGCTCTGACCCGGGCTTGGGTGCAGGATCCTGCAGGATCTTGGAGGATCTTTCGCATTGACCCGGGTGAAGGCTCTTACAGGATCTTGCAAGGCTTGACTGACCCGGGTCTGGATTGACCCCGGGTTAGCTTGATTCCTCCTTTGGGTGCGTTTCCTAAACGGCCTCGCTCGTCGGGGTGGTTACTAGAGGGCGGGGGATTCTCGAGTGGCGGCTTGCTGCATCCCCTTTCTCAAAAATCGCACTCTCGCCCCGGCGCCGCGCACATTTTTTCAAACATGGCACTCTCGCCTCGGCGCCGCGCACATTTTTTGGTCGAAAGGTTGTCTTTGTTTCCGGGGGTAGGGGTGGATTCTTGGCCCTCTACCCTGGGCCGCTGGCGCGCGCCCGCCAGGGCGCTCCCCCTGGAGACCCAGCGGGCGCCCTCGAGGGCGCGAGGTTGTTCCTACAGGAGGAATAGTCTAGAATCGTTGTTTTTTTTATCGTCTGGGGGTTATTGTTTGTATTTTTGTGACTATGTGGGGGCATTTGGTTGCGTGCTTTAATTTGTCACCCAAAATCCGCTTGTAGGGGGACATGCCCGACCTAACGCGAGAGCCGCCACAAGTGTCCTGAGGGAAAAACGTACTGAGATTTTACCGCTTTTGGCCTCCCAGAGCCCCTCCCAAGCCCGTGACCGTTCAAGAAGGACTCGGGATGGGAAGGCCGGTCTTGGGGGAAGCGTCCGGGGTCCAGGACCCACGGGCGCCCTCGAGGGCGCGACGTTGTTCGCGCTTCGAGTTTCGCGGCTCCGGGCGGCGCGAGAGCGCGAAGTTGTTCACGCTTCGCGCAGCCCGACGCGCGAAGTGGGGCGCCCTTGCTGCCAGGGCGCCCCCCTGGAGACCGCGGTCCTGCCCCCTGGAGGCAGCGAGGCTCGAGAGTCACGAGAGCGAGGCCTGGAGGTCTCCCGGCTCGAGGCTCGGATTCTGGAGGTTCTTGCTTGTCCCAGGGCGCCCTCGTGGCCACGGCCGGATCCGCCTCGGAATCGGCCAGAACGCGCGCGCACACGTGGAGAGGACCAGGGATCGATTTGCCCCCCCCCCCGCCCCCTGGCGGTCGTCGGCGAACAGAAAAAAAGGGCACAACTCTGAGCATCAACTCTGGGAGGTCCGCGCGGGTTCTCGGATCGGAGCTGGAGCCCCACGGCGGCGCGGCGCCTCTGGCGCCGCCCCTGGCGCGCTCCGCGCGCCAGGGAGGGCAGGCCAGCGCCGATCCGAGAAATCCGCGCAGGCCTGCGACTGCTCATGTCCAGTGGCGGCGCGCATCAAGAAGCCAAATGCGTTTCGTCAGGGTGTCCTGGGTTTCTTCGCTCCTCGCGCTGCGCGGTGGCTTCCCGCAGCCGTTGAAGAAGCTGCTGCGTTCAGGGTGCTCCAGGTTTCCCCTCAGGTGCACCTCGCGCACGGATTTCTCAGGGTTGGGCTTCTTGCGAGGGTGTCTTGCGGCCGCGCCCACACTGTATGTGCTGTTGCCAACCCTCGGAGGAGGAAAAGGTACCCATACCTCCACCCTTGCCTCGCTTTCCCCTTTTGGGCCTCCTGGGCGGCCCTCATCACCACTGCTGGATTCGCTTCGAAATTCTGGTCAGAACGCACCCCAGGTGAGGTCCAGGGAGTAGCGGGATTGGTACCTGTCGGTTGCCCCAAACCCACCTGTGTCGGGTTCTCGGTTTGAATCTAGAACGTTGTGGTCTCCACTCCTCCCTCCTCCCCCCCCTCCTGCCTCCCGCCTCCTGCTTCCTGCCTTCTGCCTCCTCTTCATTCTCTTCCTCCCTCCTTCTCTCCTTCGTCCTGCTCGCATTGCAGCCCCGTTGTGACTCTACCTCTCGCGTGCTCCTGGGAGGGGGGACCACGCGGCTCCCTTGGGGGGCTGCGAAGTGCACAATTGTCGCCATGTTCGTGGGCTCTCGGGAGGCCCAGCGGAGTGGAGTCATAAACACACCGAGTCGTTACCTCGTGGCTCCCTGAGGGGGCTGCGAACTGTGTAATTGTCGCCACTGTTGTTGGCTCCTGGGAGGCCCAGCGGAGTGAAGTTGTAAACACACCCAGCCGAGATCCCGCGGCTCCCTGGGGGGGCTGCGAAGTACGCAATTGTCGCCATGTTCGAGTGGAGTTGTAACGCACCCAGTCGGGACCTCGCGGCTCCCATACGGGGGCTGCGAAGTGCACAGTCGTCGCCGCTTTCGTGGGTTCCTGGGAGGCCCAGCGGAGTGAAATTGTAAACACACCCAGCCGAGATCCCCCGGCTCCTTGAGGGGGCTGCGAAGTTTGAAATTGTCGCCATGTTCGTGGGCTCCTGGGAGGTCCAGCGGAGTGGAGTTGTAAACATACCCAGCCGTGACCTCGCGGTTCCCTCCGAGACCTCGGAGGGAGAGCACAAGGCGGGGGGAAGGGGGTACGGTAGGTTCGCGTCGTGTCGATTGGCAGCGACCTCAGCGCGGGCGTTTCAGGTTGAGCGCCGCCCGTGGCGCAGAATCGGCACATTTGTTTTCTGAAACGGCCGATCGTACACGCTTGAAAGATCCCCGCGGTGTCAGGAACCAATGCTGGGGTCGACACGACGCGAACTTGCCGTACGGTCGACCGAGGTACAAGATCGAGGTCGCTTCGGGGAGGGTACCCTAATTTTTGTTTGTGCTTGTTGGATGGTCTTGTGTATCCTGGGGGACGGTACCCTCGAATGCTATTCAGTTTGGCCTGCGGAGGGTCACGTGTTCTTGAAGGATGTTCTTCCGTCCCAGGTCCGACCGCATGCCAGGCAATCGCAAACATGTACCGAGGGGGCGTGGATCAGCGACGAGCCCCGCTCCCATGGGAAGTGGTGGACTTCCGCCGCCGAGCGAGGCGGCACCGGCCGCATTTTGGGGAGGGCACCTCCCCCGATCCATGCTTGCGCGTCCCCGAAACACGGAGGACGGAGGACGGAAGGCGACGTCGGCGGCGGCGGCGGCCCAGGCGGAGCAGCGCGTGCCGATCAGCGAGGAGCGGGCGAGCTGCGCCGCAGACGCGGCGGTCTCGGGCCGCACGCCGCCGCTGCCCATGCCGACGCCTCCTCCCGCCTCCTCCTCCTCCTCCTCCTCCTCCTCCTCCTTGCTCCCTGCTTCCTCGTCCCTCCTCCCTCCTCCTGCTCCTCCTCCTCCTCCTCCTTGTCCTCCTCCTCCTCCAAAGTTGGCGGCGAGCCCTGGCCAGATCTCTTGCTCGAGGGAATGCGGGTCGGTGTTTAACTACGCTTCTTGCCGTGGAGGTTCGGAGAAAGGACCCTGCTTTTTCGACTGTGTTCCAGTTGCTCGACTCGTGGTTTCAGATCGTGGCGTCCTTGCCAGAAAAATGTGTTGCTCGCATGCATACTTGCTGGGGGGACACGGTTGCTCGCGTCTCTGCTCTGGGGCCCTCCCGTCGGTGGCATAATATCAAGGGGCCTGTCTCAGCGGTTGTGGCGACGATGACGCCCTTGGGATGGAAGCTCGATGGGCTTTGGTCGTGGGTGGCGCCTGGGGGTGATGTCTTCGCTGTTCCCGATGAGCTCCGATCCCAGGCTTATATTGGCTTCATCTGGGGGGCTGCGTCCGCCCCTGCCTATTGGGCCCTCATGCCTGGGTAATGGCAGGGGCGACTTCTGGGTGGTATTACCAAAAGGTCCCAATCGCTTTTTGGGACACGCAGCTCAAATCGCAACTTTGGTACGGCGTCGACGTGCACACGCATCTGTATTTTATGAAATTAAGTTTAACATTTGCGAACAGCCGCTTATATTACGTTGGATTTCAAAGAAGATGTCGCCCGCAGTATTGACAACCGTCTGTGGAAGGCTGCCGCCACGTACAGAAACGGGAGTGGGGCCGAAGAAGGGGTCGACTTGACGGTGGCTTGGCAGCACCTTGCCTCCTTGCGTCGCAAGTCCGTCCAGAAATGGGACCTTTTGCGTGCCGTTCTTACTGGGGGTGTTTGGACTCGCTCTCGCATCCTTGCCTGTGGGGGTGAGACCGAAGAGCTCTGTCCCAGATGCGGCACCGCCCCTGAGACGGATATCCATCGTTTCTGGGAGTGTCCGTGCAATGAGAACTTTCAGGAAATTGACCAGGCTTTCGCCAGGAAGGCCGCGTCAGTCGCTGCTGAGCTGCCTTGCTTTTGGCTACGCGGTCTCGTGCCCCGATCTTGGACCGATGTGCCTCCTCCTCCCGACCTCCCGCTCTCTGTCGCCTCGGGTGTGTTTCCGTGTCGTGATGGGGGAACTCGCATCTGGGGCGCTGGAGATGCGAGCGGGGAGGACTTCTCGAGGGACAAGCGTCTGAGGAGGGTGTCATGGGGCGTCGCGGTTTTTGAGCATGATGTTTTAACCACCCCCTTGGATGTGTCTGACATTGGTATCAGATTTTTAAGTGGGGGTGGTATCGCTGGTAAGCAGTCCGTGAACAGAGGGGAGCTGTGGGCTCTCGTGTCTTTCCTGGAGGCCGCCCAGGACGGCTCGAGTCTTGGGTATGTGTGCGACTCGGCGTATGTTGCTCGGGGCTTTGCGCGCACCCAGGCTGGCCTCCAGGAGCGTGTTCTGACCCACCGTGATGTGTGGGGTCGTGTCCAGAGCGCTCTGGCCCGCGTGGGTGTTGTGGCTCTCGTGCAGATTCCGAGCCACTTGTCTGTCGCCGACGCGCTGGCCCGCGGTCTGAACCCAGGGGTGGTGCTGGCGAATGCTGTGGCGGACCAGGTTGCGGGTCATTTCGCCGCTCTCGTCCAGCTTCGTTTTGGTCAGTCCGCGCCTGTGAGGTTTGCGGACGGGCTGGCCCGTAAAGTCCAGAACCACCTTGTGGCGGTGATGGGGGATGTCTTGGAGCAGGAGGGCCGCCGTCCGCCGCGCCTTCCCAAACTGAGGTTGCGTCAGTCGGCGAGCGAGCGGTTCCGTAGAGCCGCCTTGGGCTCTGAGCATTCCTGTCCCCAGCTCTCTTCTGCTTTTGGTCAGTGCCGTCGGTGTGGGTGCCGTGCCAAATCCTCGGAGCTGTCGGCCTTTCTTGGGACCCCGTGTTGTCCGATGACCTGGACTGGGGCCCTTTTTCGGCCCACGGGCTCGGTGTGTGTCCGCTCGAGGGAAGTGCACGCATCTCACCAGCTGGCGTTCTGGCCCGATGAAGATTTGTTGTGGTGCCTGGTGTGCGGGTGCTACTCCACGTCCCAGCTTCGAGAGCTGGGATCTCAGTGTGCGCTCAGGCTCGGCCGTGCGGGGTCCCAGAACCTGAGCAGGATCTCGAAGGGACTCCTCCCAGGGTCGTGCACTTGGGGACGGGAGCGTCAGGAGAGGAGGGTGAGAGGGAGCGGGCAAAGAGGGGAGAGCGCCGCGGCCGCGCCGCGGGGCGATCAACGCCTACGACAAGGCGCCCGCCGTCAGGCGCCGCCCCGCCTCCGCCCCTCCGCCCTTCTCCGCTCCTGTCCCGCCTTGATCCACCACCTCGGTCATCATGACTGGTTCCTATATACTCCTCCTTCTCCTCCTCCTCCACCTCCTCCATCCCTGCTCGGACGCGGAACCATGCGCGACGCCTGCATGGACAGTGCAGCCTTCGAGCCGGCGCGCACCCGGCTAGCGCTCGCCATGCTTCGCGCCAGATTCGTAGAGATGCGTCGCCGCCGCTTCCCCCCGCGCGTTGGCCACACCGAGCCACGTTAATTGAGCCTTGGATGGTCCTCCCTGGCGCACGAAGTATCCTCCGTCGCTTTTCCTTCTGGGAGCTTCTCAGTGTCGCGCCCCGAGACGTGCGGGTAGGGCGGGCTGGGCGTTTCGCTTGGGACCTCCACGCCATTTACCACCCTGAACCTGAGCATTTGCAGCAACTTCACGGATGGAGGGCGGGCCGTTTCCAACATGTGGTTTTCGCCTGTGCGCCGCGCACATTCGTCTTAACAGTTTGAACGAGGTGCACGGATGGAGGCAGGTAGTTTTCAATATGTGATTATCGCTTCAACGCCGCGCAACTTGTTTTTTAAAGGTTGCAAGTGTTTCACGGATGGAGGTCGGTACCTTTTTTAAACATGTGGTTATCGCCTCAGCGCCGCTCACATTCGTTTCAAGAGTTTGCAGCAAGTTCAAGGATGACGTCCTAGAAATTGTGTTATGGCACAATGTAGGTCTGTCAGGGCGCGACAGTTGCATTGATTCGCGGTGTTGAAGTCCCAGGAAGGGCCGCCTGGCACGTTCCATCAGGATCGCCAGGGCGCAACATAACGTTGATGTGCAGCGATGGAGTCCCAGGATTGGCTTCCAGGCACGGTTCAGGATTCTCGGACGATTGTTTTTCAACGGGGCATTTCCCTCAGTGAACGTGAATTTTTGTAGGGACCTACGAAGAGGGATATTGAAGGGATTTGTTATTGGAACTTCGTCGATGAGTTTTGAGTTGCGCTCATCCTCCACATCCTTCTCCTCCAACTCCTCCTCCTCCTCCTCCTCCTCGTCCTCCTCCTCTTCCGCCTCCTCTTCATGATCTGTAGGATTTCGGGAGCCGTCTGTGATCATCTGCTTCGAGCGCCGCATTCTGGAGAATTTGATGGTTTCCTGGCCGCCTTTCATCAAAACATGACGGGATCTTTTGAGTTCGTTTCCGATAGTGAAAATATGATTAGGACCCATTCCCGACCTATTCATAGTAGTCCGAACACAGGAACGTCTCACATTTCATGTGGAATGCGTGCGCGCATGTTGCACTATCGCTATACACCTTCTCCCCAAGTTTTCCTCCCTGTCAGGACTTCGTGGAGGTTGAGTACCCTGAGCCTCCTCGTCCGCCTCCTCGTCCGCCTCCTCGAGTATGTTTACAGCACGACTGGTGACACATGGGCATTTTCTGGAGGTGCTGTGTTTTTCTCCGGTTGCACGAGGTTTTCTGGTTTTAGCGCCCTCCTCGGTCCGTTTGTCCTGGGCCCAGGGGCCTCCCCCTGAAAAACATCGCCAGTCGTAATCACCGGTGTAGAGCCCTCAGTGACGGACCCACCATGTTGATATATATATATATATATATATATATATATATATATATGTATTTATAAATACATATATGTATTTTGCAAATGGTATAGTTCTCACGGCCGCTGTAAGGGCTTGACAGAATTATGTACTAGGAAGGTTTCAATGTTTGGTAGTTGGTTCTGGAGTGTGGTTGCGAGGGGAAGGTGCCCTAAGCTGCCGCAGCTCCGCAGCTCCAAGTTTTTTGCCCATTGGATACCACGGGTTTGGAAGACAAAGGAGCTATCAGGCCTAGGCCCTCAGCTCCTGTATCCCAACGGATGCCGAGGAAAGGCGGATTGAGGCGTTAGTTGCGGGCCTCGTTCGCTCTGCGTTCAGGGAAGTCGCCTTCGCGCTTGGGAGCGAGGGCGGCCAGGCTCAGCAGGCTTCCCCTGGCCCTCCGCCATCGGAATCTGGATCTGATTGCTTTATTTGTCTGTGTGCCTCCATCTTAAGCCTTCGGCCCACCTCTGATCTCCTGGTCGGTTGGTGTTTGCTGTTGGTGAGACGGTGTCGGCTCATGGCAACGTGGTCCCGCCGCCATCAAGACTGGCACCTCGGCTCATCTTGGCAAGGGTCAGGTTAAATCGTCAAATGTCCTTGCCAATTAGCGGCCACGGGGTTGAGCTCGTCGGATGGCGATCGCGTGCCTGGTGCGCTTGCAGCGCCTTGTGCTCCAGGTCAGGTGTTGCTCGAGCTCTACCTGCGCTCTTTTGGGGTCACACGTACCAAGTCAGGAGACATGCCCTTCGGAGGCGAGGGGCAACATTCCAGGCTGATGCCCGCCACGCCAGTTTGATCTAAACATTCATGTGGTGAAGGGGGACAATACTCATAGTCCTCCACCTCCTCCTCCTCTCTTCTTCCTCCGTCTCCTCCTCCTCCTCCTCCTCCTCCCTGCCTCCCTCCCTCCCTCTCTCCCTCCATCCCTCCCTCCCTGACTCCATCCCTTCCTGCCTCCCTCCCCGCCTCCCTCCCCCCCTCCTCACTCCTCACTCCTCCCTCCCTCCCAACTCCCCCTCCTCCCCCTGCTGCTGCTGCTGCCTGCTGCCGGATCATCCTTATCGGCATCATTGGCATGATGATGATGATGATGATGATGATGATGATGATGATGATGATGATGATGATGATGATGCTGATGCTGATGCTGATGATGATGCTGATGCTGCTGATGATGTTGGTGAATGTGATGGTGATGATGATGATGTTGATGATGATGATGCTGGTGATGGTGATGATGATGCTGGTGATGGTGATGAGGATGATGGTGATGATGATGATGACGACGATGATGCTGCTGCTGCTGATGATGATGATGATGATGATGGTCATCATCATCATCATCAGCAGCATGAACATCAACATCATCATCATCATCATCAGCAGCAGCAGCAGCAACATCCCCATCATAATCATCGTCACCATCATTATCATCATTATATATCATCATCAGTATGGCACCATCCGCATGCATCATCATAATCGCCATCATCATCACCACCATCATCATCATCAACATCATCATTATCATCACCATCATCATCATCAGCAGCATCAGCATCATCATCATCATCATCATCATCATCATCATCATCATCATCATCATCATCATCATCATCATAATCAGCATCATCATCATCGTCGTCATCATCATCATTATCGTCACCAGCAGCATCATCATCATGATCATCCTCCTCCTCGTCCTTCCCCTCCCTCCCCTTCCTCCTCTCCATCACCCCCCCTCATCCCCTCCCTCCCTCCCTCTCTCCCTGTCTCCCTCCCTTCCTCCTCCTCCACCTCCTCCCCCTCCTCCTCCTCCTCCTCCACCAGCCTCCTCCTCCTCATCCTCCTCCTCCTCCTCCTCCTCCTCCCCCTCCTCCTCCTCCCCCGTCTCTTCCTCCTTCTCCCCTCTCGCCTATACTCTCTCCCTCCTCCTTTCTCCCCCTCGGCCCTCGGCCCCTCCTCCCCTCCTCCTCCTCCTCCTCCTCCTCCTCCTCCTCCTCTTCCCCGTCCTCTTCTTCCCCCTCTTCTTATTATTTTTTAGTGTTCTTCCTAAACCTATGATTCTTATAGTTATTATTCTTCGTAATAGTTTCAGTAGTACAAGTTCATCAATAGTGGTTATGTTATTATTGTTAATATGGTATCATTATTGCTAGTATTAGTATCATCATTGTTATTAGTAGTGGTAGTTTTATTATTTAGTGTTCGGAATATGGTTGTTATTGTTATTAGTAGTATTGTTGGTAGTCTTATCAGTATGATTATCATTGGTAGTCTTATAATTATTTTTGTTTTTAGTATTAAGTTTATTATTATTATTAGTAGTATTAGTATTATTTGTATTATTCCTCCTCCTCCGTTTCCTCCTCCTCCTCCTCCTCCTCCACCCCCTCATCGTTTCCTCATCTCTCCTCTCCTCCCTCCCTCCTCCTTTCTCCCCCTCCGCCCTCGCCCCATCCCCCTCCTCCCCCCCTCCTCCTCCTCCTCCTCCTCCTCCTCCTCCTCCTCCTCCTCCTCCTCCTCCTCCTCCTCCTCCTCCTCCTCCTCCTCCTCCTCCTCTCCTCCTCCTCCTCCTCCTCCACCCCCTCATCGTTTTCCCTCATCTCCCTCTCCTCCTCCCTCCCTCCTCCTTTCTCCCCCTCCGCCCTCGCCCATCCCCCTCCTCCCCCCCTTTTCCTCTCCTCCTCCTCCTCCTCCTCCTCTTCCCTCCTCCTCCTCCTCCTCCTCCTCCGCCTCCCCTTCCCCCTCCTCCTCCTCCTCCACCACTACCGAGTTCCCCCGCGTTCGCCTCGTCATCCCCTTCATCCTCCTTATCCTCCACCTCCAAAAAACTCGCAATCTTTTTACTCCTCCTCCTCCTTCTTCTCCTCCTCCTCCTCCTCCTCCTCCTCCTCCCCCCCTCCTCCTCGCCCTCCCCCCCTCCTCCGCCTGCTCCTCCTCCTCCTCCTCCTCCTCCTCCCCTCCTCCTCCTCCTCCTCCTCCTCCTCCTCCTCCTTCTCCTCCTCCTTCCTCCCCCTCCCTCCCCTTATTCCCCCTCCCCTCCCCTCCCTCCCCCCCCCCAGGCTCGCGGGCCTGGGCCTCTGGCGCTGCCCCCTCCTCCCCCGCGGCCAGGAGCAGCAGCGCGCGAGCCTCGCCGGACCGACGCCCGCCGCCAAGGGGGGTCTGAGTCTCGTGAGTCCGCAGTTCTCTTCCTCGCTCTTCGCTCTTTGCTCCTCAGGCGTCGCTCCTCGCTCCACCTCCTCCTCGTCCTCCTCCTCCTCCTCCTCCTCCTCCTCCCCTTTCCTGCTCCTCCTGCTCCTCCTCCTCCTCCTCCTCCTCCTCCTCCTCCTACTCCTTCCTCCTCCTCCTCCTCCCCCCCCTTCCCGTCCTCCTCCTCCTCCTCGTCCTCCTCCCCCTCCTCCTCGTCCTCCTCCCGTCCTCCTCCTCCTCCTCCCCCTCCTCCAGGATGCTGTAGCAGAAGGACTTCATTTTGACGACAGTTGCCGGCAGTTGAAGGCTGCACGTGCGACTTTTCAGTATGCATGGGCAGGATCGCTGCTCGCGGTAACTAAGGGAGGTCAATGGCCTCGTTCCCGCATTAAGTATGTCTGTCACATTCCTGGTGAATGTTCCTTGTCATAGATAGATGTGATGAGGAGAACGAAACGATGTTCCACTGGATTCGGGAATGTCGATGCAATCAGAATTCATCCGCAGTCAAAGCAACAGCAAGCCTTGTGCCTCCAGCTTACAGCACGAGGCTCAGCCAGCTCTGTGGCTACGTGGTGTGGCTCCAGCCGCTTGGACAGGCCACCCCGCCCCAGCATGAGGACGGCGCCGCCATGCACGCGCACGGCGTCTTCCCGACCTTCTCGGGTCTTGCGGTCGCCGGTGACGCGTCTGGCGGCGATCATTCGGCATCATACTTGTTAGGCAAGCTGTTCCGTCATACGTTGTTTTCAAGTCTTGCTACCTCGCCGAGCAAGGGCCACATCTTGAAATGGCCCGTCGAGCAGCAGGTGCAGTCTGGAATGAACAGACCAGCACAGGTGAGTCATTGGCGTTCCTGAGGCTCCTCGAGGATCCCCCGAATGGCTCCCAGCTGATTTACTTCACGGACAGCTGTTGAGTGTTCTTGGGGCTTGGCAGACTTCATAGGAGTGAGTGCATCGTAGATCGGTCGGCTAGCCTCGCCAAGATCAAATCGTATATGACAACTGAGCGAGCAGCACTGAAATGCACGCCCCTGTTTGCGTTCGCAGGTCATTAACCAACAAGTAGGTTGAGATAGTGGTCCTACGGGGTAGGTTGATGCCGTCAAGATCGGCTTCGCCCTCTTTGAGAGCTTAAGAAACAAAGCCACCGGCATATTCTTCAGTGGTTTTGCCGACCAAGCGCAGCCAGCCCACAGTTCCAGGGGACCCTGCGGGCGAAGAGAGATCCAGAGAGCGAAGTCCAAGCCGAAGCCGATGGCGCCTGGATCGAGACCCACTCTTGGACCTAAGATGACGCGTCTCATGGCGGACAGTGCCCATGAGCTCGAGCTCGTTGAGGCTGGCGGCCGTTTCTTGTGTAAGAAGTGCTTATCGGTGGCCTTTACTAATTCGCGCGGGCCCAAGTCTACACGAGCTGCTCTCTTAGAGACCCCCCGCACCCTTTTTCAGCCTTGGACGGGCGCCGTCCAGGGCGCGAGATCAGTGCGGCATTTTTTATCGGGGCCTCGCTTGTTCATGCGACCCACCAGATGGCCGCGACCCGGAGAGGTGCGTTTTTGCTTTCGCATTGCGTGTCGCACGCGACCCGTACCAGCCAAAACCTCCGGAAAGAGTGCCCGCCGCGCGGTTCCGCTGGCCGAGTGTCTTCAGATATTTGCATGACGCGCCTGGTTTTAGTTCCCTCACCCAGCCTCCCGCATTGCGGTGGAGCTCGCTGTTTTTGAAACGACCATTGGTCATCTGGGCGGTCCTTCTCCTGCTTCTCCTCCTCCGATTCCTTCTCCTCATTTTCCTCGTCGTCCTCTTCCTCCTCCACCTCGCATTCCCGGCCCAAGTCAGTCTCCCTCGCCATTTTTGGCTGAGTTGGCAATGGGGGCTTGGTGCCATTTCAGCGCGCGCGCAGACTCGGCCGCCGCCGGCTGAGCCGCGCCTGACCGCGGCTCGCAATGTGGAGGGGGGGGGGGGGGGCAGGGGACATGCTAGAGTCGCTGGAATTCATCGTGCATTTTGGTGCCAAGGCAGGCGTCGGAGCGCCGCTGTTGGGATCGCCCCGCCTTCTTCATCAAGTGGCGCTGGATCCGAGGCGTGCCCCAGCAGGCGCGGTGCTGGAACCTGGCGTCATCAACTATGGTATCAAAATCTCCCCCAGCCGCAGGGGAGGGCATCTAGTTGTGCATGTCGGGAAGGCGGGTTAGACATGCTTGGAGATGGCGCCGTGAGCGAATGCGGTATGTTCCCCCGCGCCCGCCCGGGCATTGCGCGTGAGAGTTTGCTTTGCGCTGGGCTGGTGGGATTTGTCTTCCCTTCTCGCTTCCCCAATGTGCATGGTGGGCCGCCGTGATGCGGGCGGGGCCATCTGATTTTGTTTTCTGCGGCTTCAACCTCGCATGCAGTTCCCGTGCTTCAGTATCTACGCGGCACTATGTGCCCATGGCAATCAAAATCGTGACGAGAGCCCGCGGGGCGCAGTCTGGTGGCACATGTTGTTGGATTTTCACACATGGTAAATGTTGACAGCGCACTGTTGGCACGTGTCCACATTGCGAATTGCGCTGCTGTCTGTCGAGCCGCGCATGACAGGCGCATCCCTTGACCCCGAGCTGTTGGGCAGCATCCATGGGCCATTGCCTCGGCGCGGGGGCCGTGGGCTTAGAGTCTCGCGTCAGAGAGCTTCCGACTAGTCACCCCGCCGCTAGTCGTCGTCCACGGCGGTGTCTCCAGGCAGGCGCGCGGCCATCAATTGTGAGGTTCTACGCCAGAATATGAGCTCCATGCCAGACGCCACGCCCATGAAGCTGCCCCCCCAAGGTCGCGCGCGCGGCGGACAGTGGCTTCGTCGACCGTCGGGTGCCTTGATTATTCGATTCCTCTTTTCCTCCCTTCTCTTCCGTTTCCCCATCTTCCTCGCCCCCCCTTTGCCGCGCTCGCATGGGATGCCTTGCCGCAATGCGGCTTCAGCGCCGGCGCGCGCTAAGTGTACTGATGAGTGCAGAGCCCGCTAAGTACATCTCAGTGTCGCAATGCTGTGTTCGCGACGCTTCCGACTTCCGCAATTCTACTTGGTGGCCGAGCTGACAGCGAGGCTGGCGGCGGTCCCAGCTAGCGATACACGGGGCGCGCGCAGAGCGCGACGTGGGCACGCATTCGCGCGCCCCGTCGCCTCCGCATCGGCGCCGCCCTCAGAACCCTGCACAGCTTGCGCTTATTGCTGCGCTGCAAATCCGCGGGCATTTGGGCTCTCACAGAAGCACGATCGTTCGAGCCCTTGTGAAGGTCCGGTCGCGGGCAAAACCAGCCGCGGGCCACTTCGCGACGGCGGGCGCGCGCCCGCGGGAATTCCGCGACGACTCCCACGACCCATCGCAATTCGCGCGCACTGGCCGCAGCTTCGCGCCAGGCGCGACGGCGACCCCCCCCCCCGGCTAGCGCCGCGCCTCGCGGCGCGTGCGACAGCGCCAGCTATCTTCGCGAGCACGCGGCGCCATTCGAGTGGAGCGCCGAGTCTCATCACTTTTGGCCTCGACCAAGGTTGCCGGCGCTATCGCGGCTGCCCCCAACTTCGACGCGGCGTTCATCCCAGCGCGGGCCCGAGCCCCAAGGCGCCTCCTTTCATCGTGGTGGAATCTCATCGAGGAGGATATCCATCTTGACGCTCTGCGGCAGCATCCCCATGTTTTTTCGCAGCTGCGGAACAGGCGCAGAAAGTGCAGACCGCCCGCGCGAGGTTGACCCTCCGAGGCTTCAAGGGCGCCAGCGCCGATCTCATCGCCACATGCGCCGGCACTTATCACGACTCTCCCAGCGCGCGATTGTCTCCAAGGCGGCCTGCTCAGGAGGGGCGATCGACGCGTTGGTCGCCAAGAATGCTGTCTTAAAAGGAGTCAGCTACAGGGAACTTGCGGAGGCCACGGGCGAGGAGGGGCTCGACGTCGATTTCGAGCTCCCCCCCGACGCCGTCGCAGTCCTGCGGAAGGTGCAAGGGCGCGAAAACTTCGGCTTCACCCCAGATGTCGCCCACGTGGAGAAGCGAGCCACCCGGTGCATGGATGCACCGAAATTTTGGCCCATCCAACTAAGCAAGATCACGGGCCAAATGCGCCGAGCAATCCCGCGCTGCACGACGACGGGTCCATTGCCAAACATGGGGATGGCGAGCTCGGCCTGCTAGCCACCAGGCACGTTGGCGACGTCAAGGTGGCGGGACTGCCTCGTGATGAGGCCACGTTGCACAAATTCTTAGATGATGCCAATGGCGAAGGTGAGCTGGACATCAGCGATGGGAGCCGTCACGGGCTGCGTCGCGTGCCACTCCCACGTTACGGTGAAAATGAGCTGGGCCACATTGGTATGATCCAGGCCTTGAAACCACTGGGCAGTGCCGAGCTCGTTGTAAAGTCCTACTCTGAGCTCACATCCGAGAACCTTGCCAGTCTATGCCTCTGCATGATCATGGCCTTGACCATCCCCCGCATCGCCCGAATCGACCTGCGCGTCTGCGCGAAAGTATTCCAGCGCCACGCGGCAGCTCCGGCGCACAGCCACATGCGCAAGCCTAACTCTCTGGTGGGATGGGCCCAGGGCACGCCGCCACCTATCCACTTTCTACCGATGCGCCGCGCGGGCAAATTATTGGTGCACAGTGACGCAGCGTTCAGGAGGGAGCAGAAGGAAGCCGTCGAAGCGGGGCGGACAATCGGAGGAGCCACCTGCTTGCGCAGCGCCACGGACACAGACGCACAACGGGCATTCGTTGGCCGACAGGCGCGCCCACTATCGGAGTGGCAGCACGGGGCGCTAGGACGGTGACGCGAAGCACCTTCGCCAGTGAGCTGATGGCCGCGATCAGTTCGACGGGCCACGGCCTCGCTCTAGCCGCCGCGCGCCGCGGGGTTCTCGAGGGCTCGCGTGGCCCCGAAGCGGCGCGCCACCAACGAGGCGGTCAGCAGCCCTTCGCACTGCGCATTGAATTCTGCCTGGGTTCCACGGGCGCATTCACATCCACTGCGGCTGCGAGATTAAAGCCCCCTGCAGAGCATAGCATTCGATGTTGCCGCGCGTGCTCTGGCTGGGCGACCCCTTGTGCCCGGGCCAATTATGGGCCCTGAGTCGGGGCGCGGTCTTGGGCGGGATGCGCGCGCTGTCGCCCTCGACGCGGCCGGCAAGTTGACGTTGGTATCTGGCCAGGGGCGCCAGCCGTCTTCTGACGATGAACAATCATAACTGCACGGACTAGTTCGCGCCCCATCTCCGCGCGCCACTCGTCTTTCCTCATCCCCATTTTGTTCGGGAGGTTCGCCGCCGCGCGCGCCGAAGTAGGGGTGCGCGTTGCAGCGCGACAGCCCAGGCATCGTAATTGGCGGGGTTATTTGGACAGAATCATGCAGAACGCGCGGACGCGCGCGCATGCTCGCGCAGGAGACATGGAACCAGCCAGGGCAGTCAGAGAAGGGAGTGGATGGATCCGCCGCCGTTTTCCCGCGAGCAGACCCGCGCGCCGGCCAGCCGCGGCGCGCGGGGCCTCGCGGTTTAGCTCGCGCGCCGGCGGTCTCAAGCACGGGCGCCCGACGCGCGCCGTCGCGCGCTGGCGGCCGCCCGCCGCCGCGCCCGCAGCATCCGACGTCGCCGCCGCGGCATTCGAAGACAGACCCGACAGCGCCCCCAGCGGAAGTGCCATCGTCAGACGAGGCGCCCGCGGCGGCCAGGAGCCGCGCAGCACCCTGCGCGCGTGCTCGGCCTGCCACTCCGCCGCCTGGCTGTCCAAAGGCATCGCCGCCAATCATAGCGAGGCCACCGCGCGCCACCGCCGACAACAGAGGGCCGTCGGCGCTTGGAAAGGCTCGTCGAGGAGTGGCTTGCCCAGAGGACTGTTGCAGAACAGCCGGCGCCGCGAGGACACCCGCGGGCTCGCGTTGCCGCCGCCGTTCGCTCTCGCAACCGCCCTCCGACGCCCCGTCGGCGCCTCTCGGCCGCCGCCGCGCCTGACCCTGCGCGCGCGCTGCCGACCAGCAAGGCTGCGCCAGCCCCACCTCTTCGCGCGCCTCCTCCGCCCACGGCGCCGCCCACGGCGCTCGGCGAGGGCCCGATGCAGCGGCCGCCGAGCAGCGATGGTGACGAGGAGGCCTGCAGATTCCTCATGAGCCGGCACGTCAGCGCCCCCGCCCCAGACGCGACGGCGCGGCGGCGCCTGTTCAGCGCCGCGGTCGTGGGGCCGATGACGCACGCTGCCTGTGCTCGCGGTTCGTCGCGCCGCGGGGCTAGTGACCGACGCGCGCCAGCGAGGCCATCGGCGCGCGCGGCGCTGCTCAACGCCAAATTGTCCCAGGCGTGGCCGGCATGGTCGCCTCGGGAACGGTCCGAGCGCCGCAGGCGCTGGCAGTTGGTCGACCTCGGCACCTGGCCGGGCTACGTCCAGGATCCAAGCCTTCGCGCGGGCAAGGCAGCCCCCGGGCTGCCCGCTGGCAAGCGGCAAGAGCGGCCGTCGCGCGCGGGCTTCGAGGTCACCGCGCCCCCCGCCACCGCGGGTCGAGCGCGCGCCGGCCAGGTCGCCGCGCCCCCCGCCGCCGATGGTCCTGCGCGCGCCTGCCGCGCCCCCACCGCGGCGCCCCCTGCCGAGGCCCCCGTCGCATCCGCCCGAGAGCCGCGGGGCCAGGAGAGGGGGCGCGTCGAGCAGCAGCGGGGCCAGGAGAGAGTGCGGCAGCGACGCCGCCCGCGGCTCACGATGGCGCCCATCTCTGCCGCTTCCGTTCTGGCAGCGCCCCAGCAACCCGGCGCCTGGCGGCTCTCGCGGGCCGCGCGGGCAAGCGGCAGTGGGAACGGGCAAGAGCAAGTGCAAGGGCAATAACCAGAGCAAGGATCAAACCAAGGCTGGCGGCGACAAGCCCAAGAAGAAGGTGGGCCGCGGAGGCAGAACGGTCAAGCGCTGGCGCGCGGCCGAGGCTTCGGCGCGCGCAGCTGCCGGCTCAGACGTCGGCCGCAAGTCCTGGCTGGGCGGCGCCGCCCCGGGCGCGCCCAGCGAGGATGCGGGGGCGCAGCGAGGCCGCGGCGGCCCCCAGCCTCGAGGCGATGGAGGTAGTGAGCCCGAGGCGATGATGCCAAACAGAGTGAGCATCCCTCATGGTCATCCTCCACCCCTCACCCTTGCCCGGCCAGGGCGTCGTCGCACCTCCACCTCGCCTTCCCGCGTGGCCCTGGGGCCATCCAGCGTGCCTGATCCTCATGACGGGCCTTCATTTCAGAACTTGTTGTCTGCGGCCCGGGGTCGCCAAACAGACGCAAATGCGACCTGGCCCGGGCCGAAATCGCACCATCTCTGCTTGCGTGAGCTCCCCCGGCGCCGCCCGGAAGAGCGCGAACGACCCCCCCGACGGGGGCGAGCCTGCCTCCCGCCGTGCCGCGCGCGGCCAGGCCAGACAGCGACGGGGTGCCCCTGCTGAGTTTAGAACCTGGCTTTGGACAGTTATGGTTCCCTTTTCCTTTGATTTTGCGTCTCCGCCAAAGCTGTTCCATCGCCCTCGCAATCCCGAGTCGAATCGGATTTTTCGCCGCCACTCAGTTCCAGCGCCGGCGCGTGCTAAACATCAACTGATGAGTGGCCCGCGCGCTAGCCGCACCTTATTGCAGCAAACCGTTTCCCCGTCAACCTTCCAAACCCACAATCCTAGATCGCGGAACGGGGGCGTCGAAGAGAGGTGAGAAGACCAGGGGGGGGCGCGCAGGATCGACGGTCGAGGCTCGAGGCTCGAGGGAGGAGGAGGAGGACCTCTTTTTGTCGAAGCAGAGAAACGCCATAAACATTACCCTAGTGCGACCCGACCTAGAAGTTGGAGCCCCTAGGAAAACAGTATTAGTCGCTATGCTAATGCTATGCTATGTCATGCTATGCTATGCTGCGCTATGATATGCTATGCGATGCTATGTTCTGCTATACTGCGTTATGCTATGCTATGCTAAGCTATGCTCTGTCATGCTGCGCTGTGCTCTGCTATGCTATGCGGTGCTTTGCTATCGAGGCTAGCTCGGCATCTGTCGCACATTGTTTTTCCTTTGCCTTTCCTTTGCTTTTGTTTTTGCTTTGCGTTGCTTTGAGTTGCTTGTGCTTTGCTTTGCTGTCGCTGTTGTTGTTTTGCCTTTGCTTGGCTGCTCTGCTCTGCTCTGCTCTGCTATGCTGCGCTGTGCTATGTTGTGCTGTGCTGCGCTATGCTAGGCTGTGCTGTGCTGCGCTATGCTATGAAATGTTGTGCTGCGCTATGCTACGCTATGCTCTGCTCTGCTGTGCTCTGCTATGCTAAAGCTCAGCGAAGCTAAGATGAAGGTAAACTAAGCTAAGATATACCTGAGCTAAGATGAAGCTAAGCTAAGCTATGATGAAATAAGCTAAGCTAAGATGAGATAAGCAACGATAAGCTAAGTGGACGCAGCTGGGGGAACCGCGGAGCGGATGCCGGGGGAACCGCCCGGGGCGAGCCCCTCTGCCCGGCCCTTTTAAGCTAAGACAGAAAGAACCCTTCTAGGCAGAGCCTAATTAGGTAGGGAATAAACTTTTGGCGCTCCGCGCGGATTTCTTAGATCTGCGCTGGGCCCTCCCTGGCGGCGCCTCCTGCGCCGCCGCTGTCGCGCTCCGCGCGCCAGGAAACGGGCCCAGCGCAGATCCAAGAAATTCACGCGGAACGCCAAACCTTTATGTTCATAGCGTTTTCTCTTCTTTTACCTATGGCCCCTCAAGTCGGTGATTCAAAAATACGTAGCCATTTTCGCTGAATCCATTGTGGCTCAAGCCAGCTGGTTCGATCCGTCTGCAGGTTCCAGCGGTCTCGGGTCGGGACCCCCCTGCGCTCGCTCAAGGACCCTGCCCTCGGTGCGCTTCCTGCGCGACGATGCGCCTGGCGATCGCGGCTGCCACCCTGCAGCTCGGGAAGCACGGTTGCGTTTCCCCTACGTTTCTCTCGAGTACAAGTTCACCGACATGGTGGGCGAGCGCCGCTTGTAGACCACCACCGACAAGGACCTCGAGGTACCCGTCACCAACGAAAATGAGCAGATATCGCCTGGCTGCGTCTGGGGAGCTAACATAACAAGACATTGTAATACAAGTGCTGACGATTGCAAGGCCTCGTGCGATGCTAACGACGATGTTCTGGCATTCGAATTCTTCGTTGACCATGGCGGACAAGAAAATGTGTTTCAGCCAGGGGACTGCCAATTGAACGACGACGCCCAAATTGATACAGCTTGTGGGTCCGACTACAACTTGGATGTGTACATCCAAGTGCGGGCACCGACACCGGCACCGCCGCCGACACCAGCACCGCCGCCAAATTGCGTCGACGTCGACGTGGGCTGGGGTGACAGCATTTACAATGAGTTTACATGTAGTCAGTATTTCGAATACGGGTGGTGCACGAGTTCTGGTGGCATTAGATCCGGGTGGGACCCCTTGCGGGGTACGTTCGACGATTTTTCAAACAACGTGCACGACGCAACGACAGCGCGTTGCGCTTGTGGCGCTACTTGCGTTGATACGATTGCAGTGGTTACTCAAGTAGAGACTGGTGCGCGACATCCGGTGGCTATGGATCTGGTTGGAGATGGGCACGGTGTACATTTGAAGATTGTACATGGGCTGGGTGAGCACGACGCATCGACAGCGTTCTGCGATTGTGGCGCGGTGCCGCCGCCGACGCCGGGTCCACCACCCACACCGGAGAACCCGTCAGAGGTCAAGAATGCGTCGGCCGTTCCCGCGGGGACAGTCTTGACTGTTGCCGAGTACACATCAGATGAAATCCTTCCGTCTGGTGTGACTGCGTCTGATCTCATGAACTCCATTGTGTACAAGGCTGCTAAAACGACGGGTTTGTGCCTGTTCCCGTCTCCGACATTATTATTATTATTATTATCATTATTCTTATTATTATTGTTATTATTATTATTGTTATTATTATTGTTATTTTTATTAGAATTATTATTAGTATTATTATTCGAATTATTGCGGATTTTATCGTGGACGCTTGCCAGCTCTCCGCAGTTGTTGGCGAGCTCTCGGTCGCAGTGTCTGCGACGACCAGCTTCACGGTCCAGGTTGCCGACGCGAGTGTTGCCGAGGTCTTATCCCTTACGGTACAAGGGACTGAAGACGTTATCAAAGAGCAAGAGCAAATTAACATTGCAATGGCAGCTGCCGATTGGAGTGGAGATTCAGTGATCACTGGTGCTCCAACGATGGGCGAGGTGGTCACCATGGTTGTGACGACTCCGACGGCAACGACAACGACCACCGTGGCTACCGTGACGACCGAGGATCTCTCGAGCCCCGAGTGTGACGCGTCCAAGACCACCATTTGCGACGTGGTTTCCATCGTCATGATTGCTGTGCTCAGCTGGCTCGTCTGATGCGCACTACGCATCAGTCCGTTTCTCCGTGCGTGGAGGATCGTTCTCGGGGGGTCCGTCCTGGAGAAGTTGCCACTATTCTGCACCATTTGCAGCTAGTTGGGTTTGGAATATTGCAGGCGCGCATTGGTGACGTGACTGGCGCTACGCTTCGCGCCTCATTATATGATTCATCGCTGCTGAGTGCAGGCAACAGCGCGTAGCAGCCTAGCTAGTCTGGTTTTGATTGATGCAGGCGCGCATTGGTGACTGGTGCTACCCTTGGCGCCTCATTATATAAACTATCGCTGCTGAGTGCAACCAAGAGCGTAGCAGAGAGTACTTGAGTAATCGCTTAATTCATGATCCATTTCCTACCCTCGAAATTGCAAACACTGCATGTACATAATCTTTCACGCGCTCGGCGCTGATATCTTGTGCGTGCGCTGGCCCCTCTGGCGGCGCCCCTGGCGCTGCCCCTGATGCGCTCCGCGCGCCAAGAGGGGGGGGATTCAGCACAGATCCAAGAAACCCGCGCGGATCTCCGGAAGTTCATGTTTATTCTTGTTTGTGTACGAAAGGACGAGTACGTACCTCAAACAGGGAAGCTTCAGTTCGTGATCCCGAGTATCGTTTCACCGATCCTTCTCCCCATCCCGATCCCATCCCACCACCTTCGTTGGGGATGTTGTGCCCCTCGAAACTCGAAGGGAACAGCCATTGTCCCCATCTAGGGGCACATCGGCCAGTACACGCCCGTGGAGATGGGGATCGGTTAAACTACGCCACCAAAAAAACTACACATACACCCTCCAATGCATTGTCTGTGGGACTCAGGGGAGGGTGGCGGTGCATAAACCACCATTGAGAGCCAACGACTTTATACACCGCCGCCCTTCCTGAAGATACATACAGAGTTCATCGGAGGGTGTACGTGTATATGTTTCCATGACGAGGCGCTCGCGTAATTTGACCTGGGTGCGTTCTAACTTGTTCCGCACAGCCCCAGGCCGGCCTCAGAATAACAATGTTGATGTTCGTATTGTTTCAGAACAGCTTGATATTCTTGGATAAGTCCACGGTAACCTTGGAAATACCCCCAAAGACCGTAGAAGAAGTACCTAATCGATAAGGTCGAACAGTACCCAGCGCCACGTCATGAGGGCGTACCCAGCGCACAGTACCCAGAGGAGTGGGGTAGCGCACTCATGGCTTGGGGCAGGTGCGGTGACGAGGGTGGGGGTCCAGGGGAGGCGGAGGAGGAGGAGGAAGAGGAGGAACAGGACGACGACGAGGAGGAGGACGAGGACGAGGACGAGGACGAGGACGAGGACGAGGACGAGGAGGAGAGGAGGAGGAGGAGGGGAGGAGGGGAGGGGAGGGGGGAGGGGGGGAGGAGGAGGAGGAGGAGGAGGAGGAGGAGGAGGAGGAGGAGGAGGAGGAGGAAGAGGAGGAGGTACGCGGCGCTCAGGTCCGCTTCCTGCCCTCAGGCTCCGATCCTCCAGGGCGCCATCGTTGGGCCGCCAGGGGACGAGGGAGAGGAGGGCCGTCGCCTTCGTGTTTCTGTTGTTGTTCGGCCTTCTCTCGGCCCGCGAGGGTGGAGGAGCAGGAGGAGGAGGAGGAGGAGGAGGAGGAGGAGGAGGAGGAGGAGGAGGAGGAAAAACCCGGGAAGCACGACTGAAAAAGCCAGAAATCTAGATTCTTGTGTTTCTGAAGAGTCATCCAAGGGTTCCGTTGAAGAACACCTGGAAATCTGGATTTTAGGAGGCGGAAAAAGGGGGGCCCTTTAGGAGCCCCCTTAGGGGCCCCGTCACGCTGACTCTCCACTTGCCGCGCGGTCCGTTCAGAAAGTGAGACATGTCAAGATGCTCATGACAGTTTTCTTGGGCTTGGCAGAGATAGTGTGAGGTATTTGAAGTTCTTGGAGCATGTTCGAAGCTTCTTAAGGTTCGGCAGAGTCTTATTATCAATGCCGTTATCATTTTCGTCACCGCCAGAACCAGTGTCATCATCCTCATCATCCCCATCATCATTACCACTGCCGGCATTATCATTATTACCATCGTCATCGTCATCATTATCATCGTCATTTTCCACGGTCGTTATCATTATCATCGTCAGTTCACGCTAGTGTCAGCACGCAGTTCTGCGCTGGGCTCGCGCCAGTTCGCACTACTGTCAATGGCTGTCTGTTGTACAGGGTTTCTGCTACTTCTGTCCGGAGCGCGCGTCTATTTGCACCATTTTCAGTGGCTGTCCGTTGTCCAGGGCTTCTTGGACTTCTGTGCATGGCTTGTGCCAACTTGCACCACTCCCAGTGGTTGTCCGGCAGCATCTGGTTATCTGGTTGCCACTCAAACCACCGTTTTGAGGCTGCTGCGTGGGTCCTCTCCCCCAGCATGTTTATGATGCGGTCCACGAGAGCCGCCGCCGGTTGCTGGCGCCCAGTCGTGGGGCGTTAATCTCACCAGTCGATTGTGAAGAGCAGGTGCTGTTGCGCTTTTGGTGCAACTGACTCCTGCCGCTTGTCAAATCACATCTGCCTTCACCAAATCGCAATTGATTTGTTCTCTTTCCTTCAGAAGGCTTTTCGCGACAAGTGCGACGCCGACTCATGTGGCTGACCGTGCCAAAGCATGGGTGCCTTCGCAGTTGCTTGCTGTTCGACGCTGCAGCCAAGTCGCATCACTTCCTGTGCACTCTTCTCGTATACCAGCTCGTGTTCATACGCATTGTGTCGTCGTGTTCTCCCCCTCTTCCCTCTCTTCTGTGTCTTCGGCCGGGTCCCCCGCGCTCCGCTGCCTTTCCCTTCCCTCCTCCCCCTCATCAGAGAGGGCTGGGGGTTAGGGGAGATGATGACGACGCAGAGCCCGACTATAGATCCATATCCACTGCCTGCCGAGGCCCCCGCGGCTGTTGTGGATCATTCCCCGCCTCGGAAAATCAACACGGGAAGGGGGGAAAGAAGAAGGGGTGCGGAGAGAGAGGCAGCCATCTCCTCCTTTTCTTTTCCGCCTCTCCCATACTCTTTCCGCTGCTCCCCTTTCCCCCCCCACCGTCCTTCCCACCTCCTCGTTCGCTCGCTCGCTCGGGCCGCTTGTCTCCTCAAACCCTCCCAGACCGATATTTGGAGTCTCCGTGACCATCCGAGCGGATGTCCCGAATCACACCGCAGGAGCAAGAGGAGATAGAGGAGAGGTGTCGAGGACGACGAGGAGGACGACGACGACCCGAGATGGTCCCCAGAGGTCTCAGGGTGTCTCCCGAGCCCTGGCACGGGAGGCCACAGAAAGGGTAACCACATTCAAGTTCGCACAACCACGTGCAAAGTCGACGACCATGACGGCGACGCCTGCCGCGGATGCAGCGGCGGCGGCGGCGGCGGCCAGAACCCGCACGTTGGACGAGCGCTGGAGGGTGCCCAAGGCCCTGGGCGACCGCGGCGACGAAAGCGACCCCGCGAGGCCCAAGAAGGCCCAACATAATTGACAAACCTCGATCCTCGACCCTGGATCCCTCATTCTCCCCCCTCGCTCGTAGACGATTGCGACGACGTTGGTGGCGACAACGACGACCACGACCACAACCACGACGACCACGGCGACTACGGCAGTGACGACGAGGAGCCCTGGCGGCCTCCAAAACTCTGACGACGACCACAAGGACGACGACCGCTCGACGACGGCCGACGGCCTCGACAGATCTCCAGAGTCTGGAGGCTTCCGGAGGCCCGAGAAAAGCAGGACGCTCCCCTGACCGTGCAATCGTCAGATCACGGCCACAGACGACGATCACCACGACAATTACGACAATCACCGCGACGATCACGACGGCGGCGGCGGCGGCTGCGGCGGCGGCGGCCGCAGGGGCGGCGTGGCGGGGCAGCGGCATGGCGGCCCTGAACTTTTGGGGCCCTCATCGGCCACCGTGGTATTCCTGTCACTTGCGTACTTTGGGAAACATTGGGAGCCTTCCGCCACGTCGCACATGAATCTCGCACGGCTTCGTAACCGCCCACCGAACCCACAGCTATGCCCCCAAAGGCACAACACCTCCACGCGTCAAGGGCGGCCCTTGCCTGGGGAACCTCTCTTTGGGTATCTTGGGGTTCGCGGATTAGCACAAGGTTTACTGACAACGATTGCGCAGCCGGCGAGAACTTCAGCGCGCGCGCGAAGCGCGCGTGGTTCTGGATCGTTGTTGGCAGACTCTTGCACAACTTACTCGTGCTGCTCCTGCTCCTCCTCCTTTGTCGATCCTGATTGTTCTCCTGTTGTTTGCTGTTGCTGGTTCTCATCGAGAAGGGGGATACTGACGAGGGGCATGGGTTTGGAGAACACCACGTCCCGCTCTCAATCAATCCCCAGTTAACCCCCGGTAAATGGAGATCATTGGCATCTACGGCAACTTTCTCCCACCGCTTTGGTGGTATCACAGGAACTTGTGCATATGCCTAACTAGAACCCAAGCGCGCGCGAAGCGCGCGCGCGTGGTTCCAGTATATATATATATATATATATATATGTTTATGTATGTTTAAACATATCTCTCTCTTTCTGTTTTTTTGTATATTTCTCTCTCACTCTCTCTGTCTTTCTCTCCCCCCGTCCTTTCTTCCCCCTCCCGCTCCTCATGGGGCTTTCTTGGAGCCCTCTTGGGCCCCAAGAGGGTCCTCGTTTCGGCGCCTCTTGGGCTCTCCGGGGCCCCTCTTCAACGCCTATGAGGGCTTTTTTAGACCTCTCTTGAAACTGCTGTCTTGGGGCCGTTTTTGGGCCCCGTAGGCCCATGACGACTTCAGAGAGCCTCCTGTTGCCCCTCTGGGGTCCCCAAGAGCATCCCCAAAGAGTTTCGGGAGGAGGAGGTGGAGGAGGAGGACCTGGGGGAGGAACTCTCGGGCCGCTATTGGGCCTACTTGGGCGCCGGCAAAGGGGTTCGACGAGGGCTTGAAGAGGGCTCCAAGAGAAGCCCAATAGTTTAGCATGATCATAGGATTGCATGAGCATGCAATGCTCTTCGGGTCCTCGAGGAACCGTATTGGAGCTCTCCTGGGCCGCTCTTGGGTCCTTCCTCGGCCTTTCTGGGTCCCCAGAAAGAAGGGCCCCGAAATGCCCAAGAGGAGGAGGAAGAGGAGGAGGAGGAGGAGGAGGAGGAGGTGGAAGATGAGGAGGAGGAGGAGGCGGGTGAGGAGGAGGAAGAGGGACGAGGAGATGAGAAACGGTCGCGCCTTGGGGGGTGGGGGAGGCGGGGCGGGAACCCGGAAATCCAGATTTCCGGGTTTTTGAAAGGGGGCGTGGCCGAAAACCCAGAAATCTGGATTCCCGGATTCTTGTAGTTGTGATTCCGGGGTCTTCGGGAGGAGGAGAGGGTGGAGGAGGACTGATGGCTGAGGACTGAGGACAGGAGAAGGAGTGAGGAGATAGGAGGAGTGAGAGGATGAGGAGGAGGACGAGGAGGAGGACGACGACGAGGAGGACGAGGAGGAGGAGGAGGAGGAGGAGAAGACGGAAAAGGGTTTGAAGGGAGAAGGAGGAGGAATAACATCGAGTAATGAGAATACGAATTCGATGAATAAGACTAATCGGAGTACTAATAATAATCGCACTAATACTAAGAATAAAACCAACCATAGTAGTAATAGTAATAGTAATCGTAATACTACGAATAATAATACAACTCATAGTACTAATAGTACTACGATTATTAATACTACTACTCACAATAATACCCGTAGTAGTAATCGTAATAACTATAGTAATAGTAAAACTACTATTACTACTGCTACTACTACTACTACTACTACTACTACTACTAATAATACTAATAATAATTATAATAGTACTACTAATAATACTACTAATAATAATACTAATAATAATAGCAATAATAATACTAATAATAATAATACGAATAATACGAATAATAATGAGGAACATGATGATAAGAGGAGGAGGAGGAGGAGGAGGAAGAGGAGGAGGACGAGGAGGAGGAGGAAGAGACGGAGAAGGAGAACGAGAAGGACAGGAATAGGAGAAGGAGGAGGAGGAGAAGGAGAAGGGGAAGGAGAAGTAGGAGGAGCAGGAGGAGGAAGAGGAGGGTTTGGAATAATACGAGGCGGAGGAGGAGGAGGAAACGCGGGAGGAGGATGGAAAGCAGGAGGAGGAAAATTTCGGATTTTTTTTCTGGAGGTGGAGGATCAAGAGGAGGACGGGACGGGGAAAACGAGGAGAACGCGAGGGAGCTCGGTGTCTGAGGAGGAGGGGGAGGAAATAGGAGGGGGAGGAGGAGGAGGATAAGAGGAAACGGAAGAGGAGGAGGAGGAAGCGGAGGAGGAGGACGAGAAGGATGAGCAGGAGGGGAAGTGTTTGAAGGAGGAAGGGGCGAAGGACGAGGAAGAGGAGGCGGAGGAGGAGGAAGAAGAAGAAGCGGAGGAGGAGGAGGACCACGAGGAGAAGGAGGAAGAGGACCACGAGGAGAAGGAGGAGGAAGATAAGGAGGAGAAGGAGAAGGATAAGAAGGAGGAGGAGGAGGCAGAGGAGGAGCAGGAAGAGGAGGGAGGAAAGAGGAGGAGGAGGAGAAGGAGGAGGAGGAGGGTGCGGAAGATGATTACGAGGAGAAGCAGGAGGAGGAGGAGGAGGAGCAGGAGAAGGAGAAGCAACAGCGGGAGGAGACAAGCAGAAGGAGAGGAGGAGGAGGAGGAGGAGGAGGGAGGAGGAGGAGGAGGAGGAGGAGGAGGAGGAGGTGGAGGATAAGGAGGACGGGGAAGACGAGGAGAACGCGGGGGAGCTCGGTGTTGGAGGAGGAGGGGGAGGAAGAGGAGGGGGAGGAGAAGGAAGAGGAAGAGGAGGAGGAGAATGAGGAGGAGGTGGATTAGGAGGAGGAGGAGGAGGAGGAGGAGGAGGAGGAAGAGGAAGAGGAGGAGGAGAATGAGGAGGAGGTGGATTAGGAGGAGGAGGAGGAGGAGGAGGAGGAGGAGCCGAGGATCGAGAAGTATCGAGAAGAAGCAAGAGCGGAGGATAGGTCGCTAGAAGGGGCCCTGGAGGACATTTGGTCTCAAAGGCTTTCGTCGATTTTGGGCTCGCGGGGCCCTCCTCCGCCCTGGGCCCAGGACGGTCAAATAATCAGAATGAGGAATTGGTTCGAGTGAAAGCCTCTCTGTCAGGGACCCGTTTTCCTCAGGACCCGCTCTTTTCCTGCCAGGGAGGAGGATCGAGGATCGGGGGCATCGAGGGGGGGGAGTTAGGGAGTGAGGACTAGTCGGTTGCGAGGATATCTTGGCGGTGGGCGTGACACCTCTCACATTTCATGGCCCTCTCTTCTCACTGTGTTTGTTATTGTTGTTGCTATTGTTGTTATTGTTCTTACTAGTATGATTTTATAGCGCTGTTGTTATTAGTATTGTTATTGTTATTACTTGCTTGTTTGTTTTTTATTGTTTTTGTGATTGCTATTGTTTTCTTCTTCTTTCATCGCGTCCCCTGTGATTGTTGTTGTTACTATTGTTCTTGCTATTGTTATTGCTATTATTTCCTCCTCCTTTCACAGCGTCCCCTCGTCCGCGCACATGCTTCGGGCCATCGTGTGTCCCCCCATCCAGGGCCCATGTCGAGCAGGTCGATCCTATTCGATGTCGATGCCGGCCAGCCCGATCCGAGGCGATGCCGATTTTCCGACGATCCGACGTGGCCCGATGCTTGCACGGCAGCGTTGTGCATCTTGGCGCGGCCGACTCGCTTTCGATTCCGCACCAGTGCAGCTCGATCAGATGCACATGTCGCTTCGATCCGGTTTACCGATTCTCACTCGATTCGATTATGATCGACTGCGAAGGCCTGACGGCCAGTCCCGCCGACCCCGAAAGACATCGACGACGACCAGGAGGAGGAGGAGGAGGAGGAAGAGGAGGATTGATTCTGCCTTCTTCCTGGCCCCACTCTTCGGCGCACCCGAGCAGGGTGGTCGAGGGCCTTGGGAGAGAGCAGGGTCAAAGCTGTGGGGCGCTGCCCGGGTTCCGGAGGTCTCCGGAGACCTTTGGTGACCCGGAGTCCTCGGGGGGACACGTCGGGAGGCTTCCACAAGAAATGTAATATTAATAATAATGGTAATAATCACAATAATCATATCAATACAGTCGTAAAAAAACAAGGAGCAGATAAAGAAGAATACTCAGAAGAAGCAGAAGAATTCCGAATGAACACACAGAGTACGAATAATCATAGTAATAAGAAGAATGATGAACACAAGGGTAATGATATTGATGATGGTTTTAGTCGTAGTAGTAGTAGTAGTAAATAGTAGTACTCGTCGTCGTAGTTGTAGTAGTCGTAGTCGTAATAGTCGTAGTAGTCGAAGTAGTCGTAGTCGTAGTAGTAGTAGTAGTAGTAGTAGTAGTAGTAGTAGTAGTAGTAGTAGTAGTAGTAGTAGTAGTAGTACTAGTAGTAGTAGTAGTAGTAGTAGTAGTAGTAGTAGTAGTAGTAGTAGTAGTAGTAGTAGTAGTAGTAGTAGTAGTAGTAGTAGTAGTAGTAGTAGTAGTAGTAGTAGTAGTAGTTGTAGTGGTAGTAGTAGTAGTAGTAGTAGTAGTAGTAGCAGCAGAGTACTCTTTTAATAACCAATCATGTTTATTCAATCGCTTCGCTCACTCCGCCGGCCCGTATTGCATGATCGCTACTGCTTCGGCGCGGGCTCGGGGCCATTTCGGCGCCGCCGGAAGGAGGAAGATGAGGATGGGGAGGGGGAGGGGAGGAGGAGAAGAGGATGAGAAGGAACGGAGGAGGATGAAGATAAATATGAGGAGGAGGAGGAAGATAAAAGGGCGGAGGAGGAAACCTCTCGATGGTATCTTGCGGCGCTCTTGGGGCCAAACAGGGCCGTCGTCCAGATGCTTCTTTGGGAGGCCCTGGGGTCTGTTGAGAGGCCGTTCGGGGGCCGGCACGAAGCAGCGTGGTGATCTCCTGCGGGCTGCCACAACGCTCGCCACTGCCTCGGCGCGCGCGCTGGTTGCCAACGCAGCTGCGTCCCAGAAGCTGCTGAGCAACTCTCGCACCCCCCAACAGGACTTCACGGCCATCACGGCCTACCTCACGGCGAGGCAGTGGGAGACAATATTGGACGAGGGCAGCGACTTTCTGGGCCGCGCGGGGGTCGTGCCCCAGGCGTGCAAGACGCTCGGGTGGAGGGCCATCCACGAACCTACATTCCAGGTTGCCTGCTGCGTCGCGCTGCAGGTTGATGGCGCCGACAAGGCGCTTCGACAATGTCCCGTGACCCTTTGGGGCTACTGCAAGCGTGCGAAAAATCAAGCAAATAAGTTGCTTCCTTGGAAGCTGTGCAAGCAGATGGTGGAGTCCGAGGGCGCCTTCGTTTCGGCACTGCCCGCTTCCCCTGTGGACTACGCCAGGTTGCATGCCGAGATGTACGCGCGCGCGTTTCCCAAGAAGGGCCCAACGGCTTTTCCGTTGGATTCCACGCAGTTCATGGCGCTGACGGGCGGCGTCCCCATGCGCGAGAGCAAGGCGCGGATTAACTAAGGCGCTGACTGCGTCGGGCTCGGCGCAGGGCATCGCGCTGGCGCTGGCGACGCCGGGGCAATGCGACGCCAGGGCAGTGCCGTGCAGGCGGTGCCAGCCGTCGTCGCCGTTGCCGCTCGAGGATGACGGTGCCGCCTCGAGCACTGCCACGCCAGCGCGCCGGGCATCGGGCCTGTCAGCGCAGGAGGCCAGGGACAAGATCTTCGAGGAGCTCAAAGGCCGCAAGCCGAAGATGCCCCAGGAGAGCGAGGACGAGGGCGACGGCGGCAGCGGCAGCGAGGAGACAGATGCCGAGGCGGCGGGCGACGCGGCTGCCGGCGCCGCGAAGGTGAGGGGCGCGGGGCCACCCACCGCGCCGCAGGGCCACTGGGGGGGCGCATTGCGCGCGGTAGATAGAGTGACACCCCCAACGGGCGATGACATGCCCATCTCACACCACAGGGGCGGGTGACGAAGGGGGGGGGGGGGGCAGTGGGGCAGATAGAACCAACCTTCCCAGAAGGCCAAGAAGAAGCCCATGAAGAAGGCGCCCATGAAGAAGGCGCCGAAGAAGGCGCCGACGACTGCGCCGAAGAAGAAGAAGAACAAGAAGAAGAAGAAGAAGGCGCTGAAGGCGCCGAAGGTGGGATCGCACAAGGCAGGGAAGCCGTCCTTCTCCGTGGAGTGGAGCAGGGACCAGGTCTTGTGCAGGACAGGCAAGCGCGGACCAGGCCAGTCGATGGCGCTCAAGTTCGCGAAGTTCGGTGGCGACAGCGATAAGGCGATCGCGGCGGCCAAGAAGTGGGTGGCCAAAGCGATCGCGGGCGGCGCGTGAGTCGCACCCGCGCTGCGCTCGCGCCGCAGGGGTGATGGCGCGCCATCTGCGCGGCACGGGGCCGCTGCCGCGCGCGGAGGCGGGGTGCTGCGGCGTGGCGCGCGTGCGGAAAATGCAAAAGGGACGCGGCCGATATGAATGACGAAAGGTGGAAGGCGTGATTGAGTAGCGGTTTCGACCGCTAGGAGGTGGATGGCGAGGGAGTGAGAAGGAGGGGACAGGAGGAGGATGAGGAAGGCGAGGAGGGGCAGAGGAGGAGGAGGAGGATGAGGGGGAGGAGGAGCGACGGCGATCGCCTGGGCGGAGCGGTGGCGACCGCTTGAGGGAGGTTGAGAGGCAGATCGGGGTTGATGACAATGACGATGAAGTTTTCGCATGAGGTTTATAGCGATTGCGATCGCTCGGGTTCAACGATGGACTGCAGCGGGTGCGATCGCACGGGGGGAGGCTTATGGGGCCAACGTTGGGGAAGGAGGGGTGGTCGGACGGGTGGCGATTTCGATCGCTTGGAGTTGCGTGAGAGCGAGCGCGATCGTGGCAACGATCAGTTTGCCATCGCGAGCCGTTTTGGCGCTGCGCGGTGCCACCCGCTGCAGCTGCGCGCCGCCCGCGGCGCCCGCGGCTCTGCGCGGCGCCGACCGCGCTCGCGCGCGATGGCGGGGGAGTTCCTGTCCGCGGCACAGGCGTTCGCGTCGCAGCTGAACGGCCCTGGCGCCGAGATCGAGCGCGACAGCCAGCGCGGCGGCGAGCGCGACGGCGCGGGCGGCAGGCGCGACGGCGTGGGCAGCGAAGCCGTTGCACCAGTCACGGAGGATGACTACGCAGGGGAGGTGGCGTCGCCAGTGGATGTGCCACCGTCGCCGTCGCCGCCGCCGCCGCAGAGCTACATCAGCTATACGGCGGAGAGCGGCGACAGCGCGCCGCTGCCGAAGCAGCGCCACCCGCTGCGCGTGCCCGTCGGCATCTACGCGCAGCCGCCCGAGCAGCCGCCGCCGAAGCGCCCGCGCCTATCGGCGGCCGCGGCTTCGGTGTCGGACGCCCTCGACGTGCTCGCGAGCGCCGTCGCGGCACCGATGCCGCCGCGCTCGAAGGCGGCGCCAAGGGCGCGCGCGCCGACAGTCGCGCCATGGCGGCAACGGCTGCAGCAGCAGCTGCCGCGGCCACCAAGGGCATCGGCAACGGCAGCAGCAGCTGTGACGGCAGGACCAACGCCACCAGCAACACCACCGCCCTGGCGCTCAAACTCAGCATCAGCGCCACCACCAGCAGAAGCGAGAGCAGCAGCACGCACTCTGCCGAAGGCCCCCTGCCTAGGCCCAGCACCACCAGCAACGCCACCGCCTGCAGCAGCAGCAGCAGCAGAAGCGAGAGAAGCGGCAATCAACGCACATCCAGCAGCAGCTGCAGCGGTCGCAGCGCGGCGGCAGGCGAAGCAGCAAATGCAGACCAGGCAGCAGGCGCAGCCAGCAGCCGCAGCAGCTCCAGGTCCAGAAGCAGCAACTGCAGACCTTGCTGCAGCACTGCATGCTGCAGCCGCAGCGTGGGCGAGCGCGCGCGAGAAGCGGGCCAACAACTACACGCCCGAACAGGTCATTGACCATCAGGCGGAGTCGGCTGTGGCGAAGGCGATGGGCCTGCGGTGGGATCAGCGCGGCCCTGCGGGCCCGCAGCAGGGCGGCCCCGACGCGTGGCGGGGGCAGCAATGCCGCGCCAGCAGAGGTGTCTGGGCCAATCGGGGCAGTCGGAACCGCGAGTTCTTCAACGCGAAGTACGGCGGTGGCAAGAACAAGGGCAAGGACAAGGGCTGCGGCAAGGGCATGGGCAGCGGCAGGGGGCAAGGGCTGCGACAGCGCCACCGCCAGCAGCACCGCCGCCAGCAGCACCGCCGCCAGCAGCGGCAGCCGCCAGCATGAGATGCAGTACTTGTGAGCAGCGGCGCAGCCCGCTGCACCTCGGCAGCTGCGGCGCTTCGCGGCAGCCGCCGCGCTGCCGCGCTCGCTGCTGCGCCCGCTTCGCGGCAGCTGCTGCGCTTCGTTGCGGTCAGCTGCGGCAGCGCCGTGCTCGTGAGCGTCGCGGCGGCGGCGCGTCGCTTATAATCGCTTGACTTCGCGCTTGTGAGCGCGCGCAGGGACGGCTGTGCATGGCCGGCGGCGGCGGCGGCGACGGCGGCGGCGAACGCGGCGACGGCGTTAGCGACGGTGAGCGGGTCTGGCGCCTGGGGGGTTGGAAGCAGTCCAATTGTTGGGCTGGCAGATGTAAAAACGACCCCGATCGCTGATGGGGTGGGCGAAGCGAACGCGCGATGGTTGGCGACGAGCGACTTCGATCGCTCGGGGGGAAGGGTGGTCTGAATCAGTTGGTGGCAGTGATTCTGATCGCGGCCTGAGGGGCTCGAGGGGGACGTTGGAGGGCGTCATGTGCGATTCCGATCGCGTGGGGGTGGGCTGCGCGTGTATTATATAGGATAGCGATTTCGATCGCTCCCGATGTGTGGGCATGGTTCGAACGCGCAGCATACCATTGCCGTTGTTGGCTCTGTCCCCGCGCGCGGCCCGCAGCGGGCGGCGTTGCGGCCCGCGGCGGGCGGCGGGCGACATCGCGGCCTGCGGCGGGCGGCGGGCGGCGCCAGCGGCGGCGGCGGCAGCCGCGGCAGCAGCAGCAGCAGCAGCAGCTGCCAACACCACCGTCGGCAGCACCGACATCAGCAGCAGCAGCAGCAGCAGCAGCACCGCTGCAGCAGCAGCGACAGCAGCTCCAGCAGAAGCACCATGTCGGCGCAGGGCGAGTGGTACCGCCCCGGGTGCGCGGTCCCAGGTTGCACAAAGAAGTGTTTCAAGCAGACGCCACAGGAGTGCTACACCTGGTACGAGGAGCACCTGAAGAACTCGACCGCTGAGAGCCATGTGTCCATCGAACAACGGCAGCGGGCCGAGATGGTGGTCACGTCCACCGCCACTCCCCTCGACCCCGAGGGGGTCGACGAGTGGCGCGCGCGGGGGGCCAGGAAGCTGGCTGAGGCAGGCGCAGCATCAGCAGCAGACGCAGCAGGCGCAGCAGCAGCAGCAGCAGCAGCAGCCACCTCCGCGAGTCGCGGGCAGTCGCGCGAGTCGCGGTCGCGGTCGCGCAAGCGCCGCCGCCGCGCCAGCCGCGCCAAGCGCGAGGAGGCCAACCCGCCGCCAGCGGCCCGCGTCCCGCGCTCGACGAAGCGCAGGGGCGAGCCGACCTCGCTCGCCGCCGCCGCCCGCCGAGGCGTCGTCGCTGGCGGCGGCGGCCTCCACGCCAAGTCGGCGCCCTCGGCGCCGCCGCCCGCCGCCGCCGCCGATCAGGTCCGCTCCCTCCACGAGACTGCGGGGTCTCTCAAGGAGAAGATGATGGCGGTGGCGGGCGCTGTTGCTGCGGGCTCTGATGCGGCCTCTTCGTCGTCGGCGCCCAACGCGGTCACCATCCTCAAGGAGACCATGGCGCCGATGGCGCCGCTGCAGGTGAGCGCGACGACGGCGGCGCTGTCCATGGGCGCGGCCAAGCAGATCGTGGACCACATCAGGCGGGCCGAGAGCTGCGCGGAGGCGGCGGCGGACGTCTGCAGCAAAGCCGCGGCCGCTTTCCAGCGCGAGGCGGCGAGCCTGGCGTCGGCGCGCGCCGACGTCGAGCATGCGACGCGGCCGCGCGGCCTCTAAGGTTGCACCGCAGTTGGGGGCAGATCGATTAACTGATGGACACCAGGAAGCTGAATGGTTAGCTGGTGGTGGCACCAAGTGGCTAGCCATCCGGCATCCATGCATCCAGCAGGTAGTCGCTCGGCTCTCAACTGTCACCAGGCTGCCTCCCCGCGCCGCCGCCCCGCAGCGCTGGCAGCGCTGCCGCGGCCGCGCCCGCCCGCCGCCGCTGGCCCCCGCCGCGCCCGCCGCGGCGGCCCCCGCCGCGGCGCCAGGCGCCCTGGCCCCCGCGCCCCGCCGCGCCCCCCGCCGCCCCGCGCCCGCCGCGCCCGCCGCCGCGGCCACCCGCCGCCCCGCCGCGGCGACCCCTTGCGGCACCGCGCCGCCCCGCGCCCGCCGCCGCGGTGACGCGGTGACCGCGCGGCCTTGCGGCGCCGCGCCGCCCCGCGCCCGCCGCCGCGGTGACGCGGTGGCCGCGCGGCCTATCGTTGGCAAAAGGCGTCGCGAGGGGAAGAGGTGACGATCGCTTTGATGTCGAGCGCGTGGGTTAGCGATGCCTATCGCTTGAGATAGCGACGTCGATCGCTTGGTCGGAGCGGCGGCGCGGGATGTTTGGGGGGTGGGGTGGGGGGGGGGGATGTAGCGATGTTGATCGGTTGTCCAAGCGATGGCAATCGCTTGGGGTAACAATGCCCATCGCTTGGATTAGCGACGTCGATCGCTTGGGGGGGGGGGGGGGGGGGGGCGGCGATGGATGTTGAGTGGTGGTGGTGGTGGTGGGGGGGGGGGGGGGGTGCGTGGCGATGCCGATCGCTTGGGTGGGCGATGACCGCCAATTGGGTTAGCGATGTCGATCGCTTTTGGGGGGGGAGGGGTTGGTGACGATGGATGTTGGGTGGGGATTGCGTAGCGATGCCGATCGCTTGGGTAAGCGGCGACCGTCAATTGTGTTAGCGATGTCGATCGCTTGGGCGGGGCGGCGGTGAGGGATGCGGATGGGAGGGCGTAGCGATGTCGATCGCTCGAGAGGGGCGACGGTGAGTGATGTTGAGGGGGATGGTGTGGCGATGACGATCGCCCGCGAGTGTAAGCGATGGCGATCGCTCGTGGGACTGATGATGAGGTCGGGGGAGCGAGATTGCGAGATGGCGATGGTGGTGACCGGAGTAAGTGCACCTAGGGCCCTGGTAAGTACCGCAAGTCTCATAAGTTCCTCACAATGTTGTTGTATTAGTATTATCTTTTTGTTATATTGTGCTATCTTTTGATATCCTGGAGTTTCGGGTGCGAGGGTAACAAAAATATCACATATCATAACATGTTATCCTAAATTATAACCTGTTATCTTATAAGATAACACACCCAGGATAACATAGGATAACACGTTCTCGTTTAGGATAACATGCTATATTTTGTTATCTTGGTGTCATAAGTCCCATGATAACATAGGATAGCACAATATATCAACAAGTTATCAACAAGATAACACCGTGTGGACCTTATCGTACTTCTCATACTTCGGCGCGGTAAGTAATTTAGCGATGTTGACCGCTTGTTCATAACGCTCGTGGTTGTTGATGTGACGCCATTGCTGTTGTAGATCGAGCGGGCGAGCTTTGTGCTCGTCCTTGCGACGAGAACGCCCCCCCCCCCCCGATCGCGGGGCTTGCGCGCCGCGCGCCGCTCTCGGGACCCGCGCGCCATGTCCGCCGCGACGGGCGCCGTCCAGGCCAAGGACGAAAGCGATTGCGACAGCGAGGCGACGCTGAAGCTCGCGGGGCCGAACGATGATAGCTTGCACGCTGCTATGATTGCCGACCTCGGCCTGGGCAACGGGCAGGCAAGCGACGCCGCGGCGGGCGGCGCCGAGGGATGCGGCGCCGCGACGGGCGGCGCTGAGGGGGGCGACGCAGCGGTTGGCGACGCCGAGGGGGGCGACGCCGCGGCGGCAGGCAGCGCGGGTGACGCCGCGGCGGCGGGCAGCGCGACGCGCGACGCCGCGGCGGCAGGTTGCGCGGGCGATGCCGCGGTCGATGCAGGCAGCGTGGGCTGCGCCGCGGCCGCTGCAAGCATCGCGGGCGACGCCGCGGCGCCACCGATGGCGACGCCGAGCGTGCCCATGAAGGGGGCGCGGCCGCCGAAGAAGGCGAAGGGAGAAGGCGAAGGCTGCAGATGCGGCGGTCCAGCACGTGGCGAAGGGCAAGGCTAAGGGCAAAGCCATGTCGGCGCCGAAGCCACCGCCCAAGAAGGCCACAGCCAAGGCGACGGCCGCGGCAGCGCCTGTGCCACCCAGGGCCAAGTCGGCGAGTGCGGCAGCGCTTGTGCCCCCCAGGACCAAGTCGGTCAAAGCTGCAGCGCCTGTGGCCAGGGCAGCCGTGGCGAGTGCGGCAGCGCCTGTGCCCAAGGCCGCGGGCAAGGCCATGGCTGGCTACGCGGACATCGGCAAGTGGATCCAGAAGGTGCCAGTCCGACCGCCGCAGGCGGACCCGACTGCTGCGAGTCCGGGGACGGCTACACCCAGCAAGACGGGGTGGGGCGAGGACTGCTCCTCTCCACAGAGTGCTCCTCTCCACAGAGGTTCGCGGTGGTGAGCTTCGCAGCGCTATCGAGCCCGCAGGGGAGGAGCCGCCTGAGCGACCAGCGCGAGCTGGGCCTGGATGCTCTCGACGACACGTTCCACCGCGATCGGTGCGGCCAGCCGTGCGACGTGATGTCGTCGTATCCCATGCGGGTCACGAAGAAGGGGCAGGTCTTCAGGTGCAAGTTGTGCTCGTCGCGCGGCGTCCAAGCCGCTCGTTGCGAGGGGTGGGGTGCGATGAAGGCGCGGCTGCTGCGTTTCAATGATCACGAGCGGAAGGCCTTCTGGAGCGGCCTGCAGGAATGCACGGAGAAGCTTGAGTTGCGGAAGCACTTGAGCTTCACGCTGCAGACGCTCGCGGAGAAGGGGCAGCGGCACGGCAAGAAAGGCGGCTAGTGCCCATTGACGTAGTACAAGAAACAAGGGTCCCCGTGGCGCCGCATCGAATCCACGTGCACGGACGTGGTTCAGCACCCCGTGCTGGGCATGTGCTACCGCGTTGAAATTCATGAAATAGAGCGCTGGGAGCAACAAGTGGGCGGAAAGGTCCAGGAGAAGTCCGCGAAGGGCGTCGACGCGAGCGGCGGTGACGTTGCAGCGGACGGTGACCGCGAGAGCAGCGAGGGGGGCCGACGATGTCGACAACGCCGACTTCGAGGGATGCGAGGAGGAGTGCGAAGGCGGCGAGGAGGAGGGGGGGCGGCGAATGCGACGAGGTGATCAGTGGTTCACCTGCGTCGCCCAGCGGCAGCGGCAGCGATGATGATCACGATCGCTCATCAGAGGACGGTTCGAGCCACGAGCCACCGACGCCACCCATCAAGGCAAAGCAGCGCCGCAAGGACGGCACCAAGAAGGTCTCGCTCAAGGACGAGCTGCGCAGCGATGACGACATTGAGCGCATCAGTACCACGCGCAGGGATAAGACGCATCGCAAGGACGGCGATGCGAAGGTCAGCAAGCACGGCGGCAGCACGAAGCTATCGGGTGATGCGATGACCAGAGCAGCAATGAAGCGCCCTAAAGACAAGGCCGCGCACGCGGACAAGGGCAGAAGCAGCAAGGACAAACACAAGGACAAGGGCACACGCAGCAAGGCCACGCGCCTTGCTAAGAGCAGCGCGGGCCGCGCCAAAGACACGCCCATCCACGCGAGCAGCAGGGGCAAGGCCAAGGGCAAGGCCGCTGAGAAGAAGAGAGCCGCCAGCACTAAGGAGAATAACCACCGCGACGCCGACGCCCATGAGAAGGGCAATGCTCACAAGAAGCACAAGAAGCCGCTCCCCACCAGCGGCGGCAGCGACAGCAACACCGACAGCGACTCCCCCGAGCTGCCGCCGTCGCACGAGACCGCCCAAGAGAGGAAGACCCGCGAGAAGGCTGAGAGGGAGAGCGCCAAAGAGAGGATGGACACGTTGAAGAAGGCGGAGAAGGAGAAGGCAGCCAAGATGCTTTTGGCGACGCGGGCGCAGGTGATTATCACCCCCCTCTTACCCCCCCATATCCTCCTCCATCCCACCCCCAAGCACTGCTCGGCATCATTCTCCTCCTGCAGGCGAAGCTGATGATCCCGCACCAGAGGCTGGAAAAAAGCCATTGGACCCGACGGGCTCGGCAAGCTCCCCGATGCCATCAAGAAGAACGCGACCGACAAGTTGCAGACGTTGTCGGCCATTCTAAGGGCGAGCTCGAAGATTGCCTCCAGGCGCTGGGACCCCTCCAAGTTCACGTGGACGGCGACCGAAGTGAACGACATCGGCAACACGGCGAATGCACAGGGTGTGCTCGTGAGCAAGATGTGCAAGATCATCCAGACCATGAAGTAGGCATGGTCTGGACGTCATCGGCATAGCCTTAGCGCAGCCACGCATCGCTAGGAGTCGCTGCAGGTAGCGGCGCTGTCGGCCACGTGGTGCCTTGGCGTCTTTCCCCACCATAGCCATGGTGGGGGGATTGAGGACGGCGGCGCGCCCTGCCCACCACCGCGCGCACCACAGCCGCAAGCCTTGGCAGATACACAGCAGCCTGCCGTCTGATCCAGGCGCCACGCCTGAGCTTGCGCAGTCAGTCAGCTTTATTTTGTTGAGCTGTATTCGTCCAGCCGCAGGCTGGGTTATTTTGAGCTGTTGAGATTTATATTTGCTTGCAGGCGTCCAGCTGTATTCTGCTGGAGCTTGCGCAGCCAGAGAGTGCTGCTGCCGCCGCTGGCGTGCACCAGCCATGTGCCTTGTTCCTTGCTGCGCATATGCCACCCAGCAAGGATGCCTTTCCGCGCGGCGCAGCGCATTTGCGCCACGCCGTGCCATGGCGCGGGCGAGGCGCATCGTGACGGAGGGGAATGACGAGGATGATGCACAGGAGGAGGGCCTCCCCTGCCACCCGCCGCGCGGCACATCATTTCCGCGCGGCGACCACCCGCCGCGCGGCGCATCATTTCCGCGCGGCGCAGCGCATTTTCGCAGCGCCGCGTTCCAGGTGCGGGCGAGGCGCGCGGTGACGCGCGTTGCCCCTCTCCCACCGACTGCTGCGCGTTGATCGCGCAGCGGCTGTGGCTTGTACAAGCAAAACGGTGATACCAATGCGATCGCTGGATGTGGGTGGTGCAGTCGTGGAGGTGGCAGAAGCGGGTGGGCGAGTGACCTAGCGATGACGACCGCTGCGGGGTGGAGGGTAGCGATGTTGATCGCTGCGGGAGGGATGGCAGCGATGGCGATCGCTATGATGAGGAGCAGCGCGGGGATCAAAATGTTCAGCGATGGCGATCGCTTGGGGCGGGGTGATGAGCGGTGGTTGGAACGAGAAGTAGGATGATGACGATGAGGATGATGCTGAGACGGCGGAGGGGGATGAGGAGGACGGAAAGTGTTGCCAGCGATGACGATCGCTTTCGAGATTGGGAGACTGGGCGCATGGCCAATCATAGAGCAGCGTCGGCTCGATATCGGCGCGCACCCGCGCGCCGCATGGCTGCCTCGGCCGCGCCGCCAGGCGAGCGCGCCGCCAAGCGTCGCCGATTGGGCGACCTCGTCGCCGTGCCAGGCACCACTGTCAGGGCACTCGTGCGCCTCGCGAGGCAATTCGCGGATGACCCAGATCGTGCTGCATCGATATCTCGCAATGCGGTCAGTTCCGCCGTTGCCGAGGCTTACGACGCCGTCGGCACGCCTATCGAGCTTCCAATGGCCGACAAGGCTGAGAAGCCGTTCAACTGGCACGTCGGTAATGTCGGCAATTTGTTGCGGCACGTGTGCCGAGAGAGCCCCGAATACGCGGCGATTATCGAGCGGGCGGTTGAAGGTGGCATACCGCTCACACTGGTGTTATACCTGGACGAGATCACGCCAGGCGACGCGTTGGCGCCGCGGCACGACCGAAAATTATGGGTGATATTCTTCAGCTTCTTGGAGTTTGGTCCCGACATGCTACACAGGCAAGAGTTGTGGCTTCCATGTGGCGTCCTGCGCTCGAAGGTCCCCAACGGCGTGAACGGCGGCATCAGCTGCGTCGTTCGGCTCCTCCTGAGGAATATGCTCCTCGCTCCAAGCAGGCTGGCCACTGCTGGCGAGCGCGTGCCCTTGGCCGACGGCACCCCGGCGCTGATTGGGGCGCGCCTGTGCAAGCTCCTCGCCGACATGGGCGCCCACAAGGGAGTATTCAGCATGAAAGGTGCCAACGGCTGGCGGCCGTGCATGCGATGCAAGGCGCCATCAGAAAAGGAGCCCGCGTCGCGGGCGACGTCGACAACTATTTCGTCGACATTTGCTGCCACGACTTCGCGCCTTTCGACGCGCAGTCGGACGCCGAGGCGTGGGGGCTCTGGGGCGAGCTCGCCAAGCAGGTTGGCCACCTGTCAGCGACCGAGTTCAAGAAGCTCGAGGTCGCCAGCGGGTTCAACTACCACGCTAATGCGCTGCTTGACGATCGCGAGCTGCGGAGCGCGGTGCGACCGTAATCGTAGATGTACGACTCAATGCGCAACCTCTGGAGCAATGGCATCATCGGTTGGGAAGTGTTCGCTTTCCTGGGCGCGTGCAAAAGGAAGGCTGGCATGTCGTTCGCCGACTGGCGCAAGTACGTGCGTTGCTGGTCGTGCGCTGGCGGCTCGTTGGCGACGCGGCATACGTTCACGACTGGGCACGAGACCGCGTGCAAGAAGTCGTTCAAATCTGGCGCAAGCGAGCTGATCTCCCTGTTGCACATCTTGGTGGCGTGCGCCGAGGAGCGCGTCGCCGACGTTCCGTCGCTCGAGCGCGAGCTCGATTCATTCCGCGCGTGCTGCCTGATGGCGGACGCATTCCTGCGGGCCAAGCGCGGGCTTCCCGCCCCAACCAAGGAGGAGTTCATCGCGCTGGCAGAGGTCCATTTTGACCTCCACCAGCGGGTGTACGGCTCCCGCTTCGTCAAGCCGAAGCACCACTACGTGTTGCACAACGCGGCGCAGGAACTCCCCAAAGCGCACCTGCCCCCCCCCCCCCCGCGGGCGTTGCGTTTAAGCTGGGGGGTGTTTGAGGGCGCCCCCTCCAACACCACCCGTCGCAATCGAACGCCACAGCGCTGACCAGGAGCCCAAGCAGCTCGACTGCTTCGTCACTGAGCGGCACAACAAGGTGGCGAAGGGCATCGCCGAGTCCGCGACGAACTGCTCAAATTTCGAGCGCACGGTCTTCGGGGCCGCTTTCCTGCACCAGTTGCGGATGCTCAGGGACATGGGGCCGTCTGGCAACGTGCTGGTGCCGCCGATGGTTGACTCGCCAGAGCTGCGCTCCGCGATCGGGGCGGTCGAGGTCTCCGTGGCGCTGTCGCTGCGCTGGGAGGGGGCCCAGTTCAAAGCGGGCGAGGTCGTTCGCTCGCGCGGTGGCGAGTGCTTCGTCGTGGACGCGTGCGCCGCCATTTCGGGCGACTTGCACGTCGTCGCGCGCGGGATCGAGATCCACGCGCGCGGGGGCGGCGTTAGCGCTGGCCGCGTGATCAACGAGCTCCTCGCGATCAAGCTTGCCGACGCCGACCTGACGGCGTCGGTTTGGGCGCGGCGCCTGCGCAAGGGCGAATATACCATTGCGCGCCGCGCCGTTGATGCGCAGGGGGCTGATGAGAGCGGGGGAAGCGATGGTGATCGCTTGGGCGGAGCGGCGGCGACCGCTTTGAGTGGAGGGGGGATCTGAGAAGGACGGGGGGTGGGGGGCGGGCGGGGGGAGGAGGAGGAGGAGGGGGATGGGGATGGGCGAGGGGAGGGGGGGAGGAGGAGGAGGGAGAGGATGAGGATCGAGCGATGGGGATCGCTTGGGCGGAGCGGTGACGACCGCTTGAGGAGGGGGAGGAGGGGGGGGGGAGGAGAAGGAGGAGGGGGAGACGGAGGGGAGAGGAGGCAGCGGAGGAGGGTGACGGGCGAGCGATGGGGATCGCTTGGGCGGATCGGCGGCGACCGTTTACGGGGGGGGGAATGAGGGGATATGCGCGATATGGAGCGGAGCGATGGTGATCGCTTGAATGATGGCGGGGGCGATGGTGATCGCCCGGGCGGAGCGGCGGCGACCGCTTTAGAAGGAGGCGTAGGAGGAGGGCGGCGACGAGGGAAGGATGAGGAGAAAGGGGAGGAATCACGATAGCGATGGCGATCGTTGCAGGAGGCGAGGGGGGGTGGGCAGGACAGGGCGCTCCGCGGGCCGCTGCGATGGAGGGCCAGCTGGCCGCGCTTGTCGCGCGGCACCGCGAGCGGCGGGCCGAGCTGTCGCAGCGGCGTTCTGTGCGGGAGGCCCCGCGCCCCCCTCCAATCCAGCGATAGCGATCGCTCTCTTCTTATTCTTCTTCATCCTCTTCCTCCTCCCCCCATCGACCTCTCCTTATCCTTTTCCCACCTCCTCCTCCTTCTCCTCCTCCTCCTCCCCTTTTCCTCCTCCACCTCCTCCTCCTCCTCCTCCTCCTCCTCCCCCTCCTCCTCCTTCTCCTCGTCCTCCTCATCCTCCTCCTCTTCCCCCCTCCTGCTCCTCCCCCCCCCTCCCCCCCCCCCCCCCCCCTCCTCCTCATCGTCCCCCTCCTCATCCTCCTGCTCATCCTTTCCCTCGTCGTCCCCCCCTTCTCCTTCTCCTCCTCCTCCTCCTCCTCGCCCTCCCCCTCCTCCTCCTCCACCTCCTCCTATTCCTCCCCCGCCTCCTCCTCGCCTAGGCGATCGACCGCGGCTTGCTGCAGCAGGTCCGCGACCTGGGCCAGTGGCTGAACGAGGCCGAGCGCGAGCTGGAGATCGCGCCCCAGGAGCGCGACGCGGCGCTGGCGGCGCTGGAGGCGGCGACGCGGCGCGAGGAGGAGAGGCAACAGAAGAAGAAGAAGGAGAATAAGGATAATAAGGAGAATAAGAAGCAGGATAAGAACGCGGCGCGCTTGCGCGGAAGAAGCCCGCAAACAACGGCTGGGGTGGCCGCGCGCCCTCGCATTCCCCCTCCCCCTTGCCCTCCTCATTTAAAAAGTTAGTGGTACTTATAAGAAGCACATGGGTAACTTAGATATGAAACCCTGAGTAACTTACCAGGTAACTTAGTAAGCAACGCTAACTTGCAACGGTAAGTCGCCCAAGTTACTTGAGGACCTCAGCGCTAAGCTCAGGTGGCATAAGAAGCTCCAGCCTTTAAGCGGATGAGAAGGCGCGGTCGGAATAAAGGGAGGGGGGCCCGGGGAGGGCGGGGGGGCGCGGGGGGGGGGGCGGGGGGGGGGGGGCGCACGGTCGGAATAAGGGGAGGGGGGGCTCCGGGGGGAGCACGGAGGAGAAGGCGCGGGGGCCCGGGGAGCGTGGAGGGGGCACGGGGGCAAGAGGGAACAAACGCAGGGGGGACAGGGCGGGGGAGCTCGGGGGGCGCGGGGGGAACCCGGAGGCATCGGGAGATGGGCGCAGGGGAGGGGCGGGGGAGGGCGCGCGGTCGGAATAAAGGGGCATCCGGGCAGACAGGGGGCACGGAGGCAAGAACCAGCACGACCACCAGCACAACCACCAGCACAACCGCCAGCAGGACCACCAGCACGACCACCAGCAGGACCACCAGCAGGACCACCAGCACGACCACCAGCGCGACCACCCAGTACCACCAACCACCAGCACGACAACCAGCGCAACCAGCAGCACGACCACCAGCACAACCGCCAGCACAACCACTACCAGCGACCAGCACGACCACCAGCGCATCCTCCAGCACGACGACCAGCACAACCACCAGCACGACCACCAGCACGACCAGCCACCAGCACGGCCACCAGCACCTCCACAAGCACGACCGCCAGCACAACCACCAGCAAGACCACCAGCAGGACCACCAGCAGGACCACCAGCAGAACCACCAGCAGAGCGCACGGTCGAAATAAAGCAGTGCGAGATCAGACCGGTAGGTATGATGATAAAGGACTCCGCTGCCCAGGGGGGCTGCCTTGGGAAGCCTGTGCGGAGAGGGGGGCCCAAGGGGGGGGGGGGGGCAGGGGAACTGGGGCTCAGGCTCAGGGCGGGGGGGGGCCAAGGGGGGTGAGACGCCGCGAGCCACGGCGAAAATGCAGGGTTCCGCGGCCCAGGGGGGCAGCCTTGGGAAACCTGGACGGAGGGGGGCCCCAAGGGGGGGTGGCCCAGGGGAGCTGGGGCTCAGGCTCGGGGGGAGGGGGGGGCGAGGGGGGCGAACCACCACGAGCCGCGACGAAAAGAAATGGTTCCGCGTTCCGGGGGGGGCTGCCCTGGGAAGCCTGGACGGAGAGGGGGCCCCCAAGGGGGGGGGGGGGGGGGGGGGGGGGTGGGGGCGGAGTGCGCAGGGGACCAACCACCACGAGCCACGACCAACATAGAGGGTTCCGCGGCCCAGGGGGGCTGCCCTGGGAACCTGGACGGAGAGGGGGGCCCAAGGGGGGGCCCAGGTGAGATGGGGCCCAGGCTCAGGAGGCGGGGGGGGGGGGGGCGATGGGGGCGAGCCACCGCGAACCACGACGAAAAGAAAGGGTTCTGCGGCCCAGGGGGGCTGCCCTGGGAAGCCTGGACGGAGGGCGGGTCCCAAGGGGGGTGGCCCAGGTGAGATGGGGCTCAGGCTCAGGGGGAGGGGGGGGGGGGGGGGGGGGGGGGGGGGCGAGGGGGGCGAGTCACCGCGAGCCACGACGAAAATCAAGGGTTCTGCGGCCCAGGGGGGCCGCCCTCGGAAGCTTGGACGGAGGGGTGGTCCCAGGGGGGGGCAGGAGAGCTGGAGCTCAGGCTCAGGAGGAGGGGGGGGGGCCGGGACGAGCCACCACGAGCCACGACAACAAAAAAAAATGTTCCGCGGCCCAGGGGGGCTGCCCTGGGAAACTTGTACGGAGAGGGGGTCCCAAGGGGGAGTGGCCCAGGTGAGCTGGGGCTCAGGCTCAGGGGGTGGTGCGAGAGGGAAGAGCACCACGAACCACGACGAAAATAGAGGATTCAGCGGCCCAGGGGGGCCGCCCTGGGAAACCTGGACGGAGGGGGGTCCCAAGGGTGGGTGGCCCAGGGGAGCTGGGGCTCAGGCTCAGAAGGGGGAGGGGGGGGGGGCGAGGGGGACGAGCCACCACGAACCACGACGAAAAGAAAGGGTTCCGCAGCCCAGGGGGCTGCCCTGGGAAACCCGGGCGGAGGGCGGGTCCCAACGGGGGGGGGTCCAGATGAGCTGGGAAGCCTGGGCGGAGGAAGGCTCCCAAGGGTGGGTGGCTGAGGGGAGCTGGGGCTCAGGCTCAGGGAGGGGGGGGCGAGGAGGGCGAACCACCGCGAGCCACGACGAAAATAGAGGGTTCTGTGGCCCAGGGGGCTGCACTGGGAAGCCTGGGCGGAGGGGGGGTCCCAAGGGGGGGGCCCAAGGGAGCTGGGAAGCTTGGGCAGAGGAAGGCTCCCAAGGGTGGGTGGCTCAGGGGAGCTGGGGCTCAGGCTCAGGGGGGGGCGAGGGGGGCGAACCACCACGAGCCACGACGAAAATATAGGGTTCCGCGGCCCAGGGGGCTGCCCTAGGGAGCCTGGACGGGGGGGGGGGTCCCAAGGGGGGGTGGTCCACGGGAGCCGGGACGCCTGGGCTGAGCAAGGCTCCCAAGGGTGGGGGGGACAGGGGAACCGGGGCTCAGGCTCAGGGCGGGGGGTGCCGAGGGTGATTAACCACCAGGAGCCACTACGAAAATAAAGGGTTCCGCGGCCCAGGGGGGCTGGCCTGGGAAGCCTGGACGGAGGGGGGTCCCAAGGGGGGGGGGGGCCCAGGGGAGTTGGGGCTCAGGCTCAGGGGGGGAGGGGCCGAGGGGGACGAACCACCACGAACCACGACGAAAAGAAATGGTTCCGCGGCCCAGGAGGGCTGCCCTGGAAAGCCTGGGCGGAGAGGGGGTCCCAAGGGGGGGGTGGCCCAGGGGAGCTGGGAAGCCTGGACGGAGGACGGCTCCCAGGGGGCGGTGGCCCAGGGGAGCTGGGGCTTAGGCTCAGGGGGGGGGGTCGAGGGGGACGAACCACCACGAACCACGACGAAAATAAAGATGTCCGAGCTCTAGAGCACAGCTGTGCAAGATAATAATGCCTGCATAGGCTCCCTTCGAATATACATTTACCCTATACGACCACCGTTCGGGTGATAAGAACGTTACTGGGGGGGAGAGGGGGGGGGAACCAACACCTGACTCAATCGATCTCACGATCGATCTCACTCAACGGGACTCCACGGGACAACACGGGACACTTGTCGATTTCATTATCGATCTCACTCAACGGGACACCACGGGACACCGCGGGACACCTCTCGATCTCATTGTCGGTCTCCCTATCGATCTCACTCAACGGGACACCATAGGACACCTCGGGACACCTCGGGACACCACATCGATCTCATGATCGATCTCACTATCGATATCACTCAACGGGGCCACGGGACATTTGTCGATCTCAGTATCGATCTCACTATCGATCTCACTCAACAGGACACCACGGGACACCTCGGGGCACCACATCGATCTCAGTATCGATCTCTTTATCGATCTCACTCAACGGGACACCACGGGACACCTCGGGGCACCACATCGATCTCACTATCGATCTCACTATCGATCTCACTCAACGGGACACCACGGGACACCTGTCGATCTCACTATCGATCTCACTTTTTGGGACACCACGGGACACCTCGGGGCACCACATCGATCTCACTATCGATATCACTGCCGATCTCACTCAACGTGACACCACGGGACACCGCCGAGCCACCAACGGACGGACGGACGGACGGGGGAGAATCATATGTCTTGACTTCGCCCGAGCAAGGGCGGACACCACGGGACACCGCGGGACACCGCGAGCCACCAACGGACGGATGGGGGAGACTCATTTGCCTTGACTTCGCCCTAGCAACGGCGGACACCACGAGATACCACGGGACACCGCGGGTCACCGCGAGCCATCGCCGGACGGACGGACGGACGGGGGACAATCATATGTCTTGACTTCGCCCTAGCAACGGCTGGTTCATTCCTCTCGCGCGCCCACGCAGCTTCGCCTTGCCCGCACGCACGACACGAACGAAACAAAACGATTTCCCGTTTGGGGGTCTCCGTTCCGTTGCGATCGCACCCCCCAACCTCCGATTGAGGGAGAGGCTCGTAGAGACTCCAATTTTTCCTGCAACCACGCGGTCGCCTGGGAGAGATCGGAGAGGCCCTCCAGATTACCGATCACAGTCGTCACCGTCCTCTTGCCCATTGTCGGGTCCTAGTTCGCTCTTTTCTTCATGATCGTGTGCTAGCCATCCTGCTTCATGTACTCGTCATAATTGCGCATCGCGGTCCCGACAACTTCAGTTGGAAGGGGCGGTTTCTTTGACAGCTCCTCGTATAGGGTCTCCAGCTTGTCCACGCGGGCCTCGGTACTGATGATGCTCGTCTCGACGTCCGCAAGCCCGTTTCATATCGTCTCGCCGAGAGTCGTGAACTCGAGTTTCAGCTTACCAAAGTCCTCCCGCAAGCGCTCCACCACTGACGTTACGGGGGCCAACTGCTGCTTCAAAAAAGCCGCGATGCCAGACATCGTCACTGGCTCCGTCAACGGCTCCCCCTCCGTGCCATTCGGTAGAGCGGCTTCTGTAGCGGCGTCGGCATTCAAGAAGTCTGGCTGCCGAAAGGGGTTCACAAGCCGTTCATCCTTCGATTCGTCGTCCGAGAACAGGTCATCGGCCATCTCATACAGGGGGCTCCTGAGGCGCGCCCGCTTGTCGGCGGGAGTGGCAAGCGGCACAACTTCGACCAGCGCTGCCTCACAGGACGAATTGCCAAGTACTCCACGCACTGGAGTGCCCGGCTGTCGAGTGTTCGTCGGCATGGACTGTTCGAGAGACAATCGAGTACAACCCGAAAGGGCTGTCAATAAACATCCGACGTGAGCCAACACAGGTACAAGGAGCTCTAAATCTAAAGGGCAAGTGGGATCTCCGAGGGTCTTGCATCCGTGCCTTGCATCCTTGCTATGGGCTCGCCTGCCTGCTTGCGCTGCTTCTTGCTCCTGCACATGCCGGGCGGACCCCGCGGCTCCTGCGCTGCGCGGCTCAGCCCAGAGCTCCGACGCTGCGCATGCTCAGGAGGGGAAAGAACACAGACACAATGAATCGTCGGGAATATATAGGAGGTGGGGGGGAAGACGAAAACCCAGGTAATTTGGGAACGCATGGGGAATCTTGTTATTTGTGTCCATTTATTTGTGTGTCCCTGGGCCCCTTCCTATGTCGGATTCGACGAAGCGATCAGCGACCGATGATCAGTCCACGACCCCAGGGCCCATTGATCGATCCGATTCGATATCGATTCCGGCCAGCCGATCCGAATCGATTCCGATATTCCCGCGATCCGATACGGCCCGATGTCTGCACGACGCAGTTGTGCATCCTGGCGCAGCCGATTCGATTCGATCTCGATTCCGTGCTGATGCAGCCCGCTCCGATGCACATGCCGACTCGATCTCATCTACCCATTAGACGCCGACTGATCGTGCAACCTTTCAGTACGGCCTATGCGGCCATGCTCATTCTGTGTCGTGTTCACCTGCCTGGTCTTCTGTGCGTTGCGCACGCTTCGCCGCGATGCCGGCCTCTACGAGTATTCCGACGGTCTTCGGTCGAGTTCGCAAGCCGGATCCGACCACGACCTGTGACGGCCCAGCGGCTCGAGACTGCGCACAGACGCCCGTCGTTGCAGAATGGCAACTCGCGGATCTCGGGGTCGGCGGCGAGGTTTTCTTGTGGGGAGGGGGGAAGGGCCGGAGGGGCGGGCCTTCTCAGAGGGCGGCAGGGCCCGTCAGATCTCGGCAGGCCAGAGGCCTGCCGAGCCTGCTGAGCAGGCCTGCCCCCTCTGGCCTCCCCCCCCGCCGCCGACGGGGAGGGGTGGCCGCCGAGCGGCCCGCCGGACGGCCTGCCGAAGGCCGCCGACCGCCCAGGACTGCGGCTGGCGCAGCGGCGCGCCGGGGCAGTGCTGGAGGAGCTGGTGCGGCTGCCGCAGAGCCTGAAGGCGCCGAGGGGGCGAGGGCCGTTCGAGGTCGTCGTCGTGGTCGGTGTCGTGGCCGTGGCCGTGGTCGTGGCCGTGGTCGTGGTCGTGGTCGTGGTCGTGGTCGTGGCCGTCGTGGTGGGCGTCGTGATCGTCTTGGTCGTCGTCGTTCGAGGGCACGGGCTGTTGAGAGCGCTGCGTATGTTGCGCTGGCCAGCCCCAGACCCCCTCGCGTCGACAGAAAATCACGACGGACGCTGTTTCGTCGTTTTCGGCCTACAACCAGCCTACGGAGGCATACGGAGGCCCTCGCCAGGCCCCACCGCCGTCGAAAAACAATTCGGAATGAAACGCCTTCCAGGGACTAGGTACTAGGTCGAGACTTTGGGGGTCGACGATTTGATACATCACGACGTACCCTGCGTGCATGCATTTTGATCTTGTCGATCCGATTCGATGTCGAGTTTGGTTTGTTCGATCCTATCCGATGTTCGATGTATTGGCCCCAGGCTGGTGATCTGATGCGGTCCGATGTTTGCGCGGCTTAGGTGTGCATCATGGCGCGACCGATTCGGTTCGATTCCGATTCCGTGCCGACGCATCCCGATCCGACGCGCATTCCGATCCGATTCGGCTTCCCGGTCCGGTGTTCGCTGATCCTGCTCTGCGAGAGATCACGACGTGCCCCGCCTGCCTGCACGGTGCTGCCCCGGGAGCCTTTAGGGGCGGCCGTTGCCCGCCCGCGTGCATCAGTTCTGGCAGGCCCGATCCCTCGGCGACCAGCTGCGAACCCCACGTGCTCCTGCGGACCCAAACGACGCGGGGGTGCCCAGACCCCCTCGCGTCGTGAACAGCGAAACATACGACGGACAGTCGTTTCATCGTTTCCGGCCTCCTGGGGCCTCGCCGGGCTCCAGGACCGTCAAACAGATATTCGAGATAAAAAGCCAGTCACGGCATTCTGAGTGTTGCTGCAGAGCCCCTCGGCCATAGCGTAAATGCATGGATTTAACCGTGATGACACCAATTTGTTACGGCCACAGCCTTCCACAACAGGCGTCCAAATGCTTGCCACAAGGCGTGAAGCTTTCGTACCGCCAGCGATGCGATGCGATGCGATGCGATGCGATGCGGTTGGCGGGACCCGCCCCAGATGACGGAAAGCGCGCGTAGCGTCGCGATCTGTCAGTCGGGAGAAATATCAGGGGGGGATAAGCAGCACGGGCCACAGACCTAATACCCCCAAGTTTCGGCAATTTTCGGTCCAAGACGGCCCAAGTCAGCCCCAAGAGCGCCTAAGAGGCCCCAAGATGGCCCAAGACAGCCCCAAAAGCGCCCAAGATACCTCCAAGACGGCGTCGGAGAGGTCCAAGAGGGCCCGAAGACGGCTCAAGAGCGCTCCAAGAGGTCCCAATATGGCTTCAAGACAGCCCACGAGACCCCCAAGATGCACCCAAAGGGAACCCCCAAGAGGCAAACATCGGCCCATTCCCTTGGGAAAACGTGCATTTTTTAGCAGATCCGTTTCTTTGGTCAGAACAGCGTCCACAATGGTCCAGGAGGCCCCCGAGACCGCCCCAAGATGGCCTCAGAGGCCCTCAAGACGGCCCAAGTGGGCGTCAAGACGGCCAAAGAGAGCCCCATGAGAGGCCCCTGAGGGTCCCAAAAGGTTCCTCAGAGAGCCCCAAGAGGGCCACAGGAGGTCCAGGAGGGCCCCCAGAGGGCCGCAATACGGTCCAAGCCCGCCCAGACGGCCCAAGAGGGTCCAGGGACGGTCCAAAATAGCCCCAAAAGAAGGACCCCCAGGAAGGCCCGGGAATGCAATATTCATTGATTTTCGCAAGGTTAGTTGCAAGATTTTTGTATGTCGCACCGAAGCACAAAATAAGCACGCTTTCCGTCCCCATGCCAAGCAGGTCAAATCGCCCAAACTTCGGCCATTGTCAGCCCAATATAGCCCAAGTCGGTCCTCAGAACGCACAAGAGGCCCCCAAGACGGCCCAAGAGGCCTCTAAGGCGGCCTAACATACCTCCAGGACGGCCTCAGGGAGGCCCGAGAGGACCCCAAGACGGCCCAAGAACGGCCAGAGAAGCCTTGAAGACTTTCCAAGAGGCTTCCTCAAGGACTCCCCAGATGGAAAAAATCGTTCCATCTCTTTCTGGAAACGTACATTTTTAAAACATGTACTTCTTTGGTCAGAACAGCGTCCAAGACGGCGGCCCAAGAGAGGCCCCCAAGACCGCCCCAAAACGGCTCAAGAGGTCCCCTATGAGGGCCCCAAGACGGCCCAAGTGGGCTCCAAGATGGCCCAAGATAGTCCCAAGAAGCCGAACAGAGGCCTCCGTAGCCATTTTGCCTCAAGGCCCCACAGAGGCCGCCGAGCCGCCCGGCCGGCCCGCGCTCCTATAGGTGGGGGCAGCTGCCCCGGCCCGCGTCGGCCAGTGGCCGCGAGATGGCCGCCCGCCGCGTGGCGCCGGGGGACGGCGAGGCCAAGGGCAGGCCGGCGGCGCGGGGCTGGTGCGACATGGTCACGGGCGTGCTGGAGTGGTTCGAGCTCTAGCAGGTCGCCACCACGCCGGTGGCATTGGAGGTCATCAAGCCGAAGCAGCACTTCTCCGCGTCCAACGAGCTCAGCGTGCTCACGCTCATCGTCTGCTGGACTATCACGCTGTTTTACGACCACCGCCAGGTCGTGGACCACCCCGCCCGGATGGCAGTTGGCCACTACAACCCGTGCTTCGGCTGGGATTTCCCGCCCGCCTCGTACATCGCCGTGTACGCGGGGCTCGAGTCGATGCGCACCCGCCTGCTCGACATGGACGGGCATACATCTTGGGCCGAGCACTTCGCTATTGTTACCACGTGGCTGCACGGGGCGGCGTCCGTGCTCTGGCTGTTGCTCTGGTCGGTCGGCCCGCACGACGGCAGATGGGAGGAGCACCTTGTCATCTTCACGGTCTGCGTGCTGTGCCGCTACTTGTGCACGCTGGGCAACTACGTGGAGAGCGCCTTCGGCACGCCCCTTCAACGCGCGCGGGTCAAGCGTAAGCACACCGCCCACGGGGTCGTCTACGGTTTGGTCACGGCAACGTTGCCCATGCTTTATTTCACCGACGTCGTCGTCTACAAGTCTGAGGCGCGCACCGGCTTCGACCCGTTCCTCCCGTGGCAGGTGCTCCAGGTGATGGACGCCGCATGGACACTGCCTTCGCCATCCCCGAGCCGCCCATCCAAATCACGCGCAGGATCGTAGAGCTCGACAAGGGGGCCGAGGCCGATGAGAAGGGCATGATCGCAGGAGCGGATGCTCCGTAATGTTCGACCAGGCGACCGAGCTAGCCGAAAAGGACCTGATTGCAGGAGCGGACTGGCAGAGTTCGGCATGGCGACCGAATTCAACAATAGTGGGCGGGATTCATCGCTGACGCCTCTCAGCGCGAGTATCCCCGGATCCATCATCTATGGCGCGCATTGGGCGCATCGGGACGCGGACAGTTACCCGCCCCCCCCTGCTCAGATTCAGTCTCAGTCCGAGCGCGAGGGCCGCAGGCTTGCATACGATGCGCGCGCGTGTCCGCGCTCGCGCCGGCCCGCGAGGCCGCCCGCGGCGACGCCAGCAGACTGGCTCTTTTTTTTCTTTTAAGCCCTGCCGAGCGGCGGGCTCTGCGCAGCGAGGGCTGCACTCAAGTGGCACTGCTGCCGTCCGGCGCAGCCTGGGCCGACGTCCCGCCTAATGGTTGGGCTACGCCAGTCCCAGGCGCGCCCGCCCGTAGTGCTTCGTTGCGCTGGCTTGGGGCTGTCCATACGGCGCCGCGGTGGACGTCGGTCGACGCTAGGTGGCGGCCCCTCTGACTCGAGTCTATCGTTCTCATTCCACAGTGTGGACGTAGCACGGCCTTACTGCGCTGGCCACATCGCGGCAAAGGTGGCGCGGAGGACGCCAGGCATCCTCGGTGGCTTCGTCGCCGTCACGCTCGGCCGTCGCTGTCTTGTTTCACCCAGGCCGTGCATGCTGTGCTGACCCCCGTTAAGCCACCTCTGGACTGCTCTAGACTATCCCCTCGCCGTGGGGGCAAGGGGTCCTGAGGAAAAGGGGTCCTGCAACCCTCGCGAAAGTTAAGCAAGATTTGTCCCCTCCCCCCACCCCTGCCACCCAGTTGCAATGTTCGGCGGCACGCGCGGCGCGGCCTGTGGGCGCCGACGACAGACATGAAGTCATTTGTCGCGGCGTCACCCTTGAAACATGGGGATTGGGGGGCGCACACACTGCGCGGGCAAAACTTGCTTTTGAGTTTCATCAGCAGCAGCGGCAGCAGCAGCTTCTTCATCTTCATCATTCTCATCATCACCATCGTCATTATCGACGTGGTTGCCGCCAGACGGACGTATAGGTACGCAGGCCACGTGGCTCGACAGATGGAGTACGACCCATGTCGTTTAACTTCGCAGGTGCTGCAGTGGAACTGTCAGCGCGTTGCTCGTCAGGTGAACCGTGATTGGATGGAAGTGGCAAAAAAAAAGCCCAAAAGAGGCCTCTGAGGGTCCCAAAAGATTCTCAAGAAAGCCCCAAGACGGCCCAAGCCCCCCAAGACGGCCCAAGAGAGCCCCAGGACGGCCGAAGAGGGCCCCAAGATTGCCCAAAAGAGATCCAAAGGACCCCCAGAAAGGCCCAGAAATGCAACTTCATTACTTTTCGCATTGTTTGTTGTTCGATTTTTGTATGTAGTGCCAAAGCCTTAACACCAGCAGGGCTCGAAGACACTGAGTCGATGTACACGACGAAGGCCACGCCGGCCTCGGCGGCCGCCTGCATCATGTACAGGACGGCCTCACGCTCTGCACAGCCTGACGTGGCGTCCGGGATGGACACGTCGCCTGCGACGGTCACGACGCCAGCAGGCGTATTGACCGCGATGGCCCACGCCCCCCACGCGCGGCGCCTTGCGGCGACATCCTGCGGCGTCCTACGGTGCCACGCGGCGTCCCAGGGTCGGGAGTAAGAAAAGGGGGGACCCAGCTTCAAGCTACCCCCCTCCCTTTGAAAAGGGAGGCTTCCGAAGCTACCCCTCCTCCCCACCCCCTGGGTCGGCATTTTGTAGCCGGGGGGGGCCCTCGCTGAAGTGGGAGGATGGAAGGTACCCCCCCCCCCCTCCCCCACTTTTGCGGGCACGAGGTAAGCCTGGGCTCCCCTTTTTCAAGGAGACAGGGGCGGGGGGGGGCAAGCCTGGGCTCACCTTTCCAGTAGGGTTCCGACGCTACCCCCCCGCTCTCTAGTGAAAAGAAGAGGAGACTTCGGAAGCCCCCCCCTTCCCCTTTTCGGTGTCGGGCCTTTCAATGGGGGGGGGGTCCGAAGTTACCCTCCTCCGTTCTGTGTGATAGAGGGGTATATTGCAAGGGGAGGGAAGGGCTTCGGAAGCCCTTCAGCGCTTGTGTTTTTGGAGCTTCTTGTGTTGTCGGTCCTCCTTTGGCCTTCGGCGCCTTTTGGTTTCTGGCGCCCCGCTGGTTTTCGGAGCTCTGTTGGTTGTCGGTGCCCTTTTGGTTTTCGGCATCCTTTTGGTTTTCGGCTTGCTTTTGGTATTCGGCGCCCTTTTAGTTTTCGGCGCCATTCGGTTGTCGGTGCTCTTTGATTTTCGGCGCCCCTTTGGTTTTCGGCGCCCGCCATTTCGGTTGTCGGCGCCCCTTTAGTTTTCGGCGCCCTTTTTGGTTTTCGGGGCCCTGTTGGTTTTCGGCGACCTCTTGGTGTTCGGCGCCTTTTGGTGTTCGGCGCTCCGTTGGTTTTCGGTGCCCTTTTGGTTTTCGGCGCCCTTGTGGTGTGTTTTGGCTCTCCTGTGTTCTTCGGCTCCCTGAGAGGTTTCGTCGGTCCTTATGGTTTTCGGCGCATCGCTGGTTTCGGAGCCCTTTTGGTATTTGGCGCCCCTTTGGTTTTCGTCTCTCTTGTGGTTTTCGACGCCCCTTCGGGTTTCGGAGTTCCTTTGTTTTCAGCGTTTTTTAGTTTTTAGCGGCCTATTGGTTTCGGTGACCGTTTGGCTTTCGGCGTTCTTCTGGTTTTCGGGGCCCCTGTAGTTTTAGGTGCCCTTTCGGTGTTCGGCGCCTCTTTGGTTTTCGGCACCCCTTTGGTCATTTTTGGTGTTCGGCGACTCTTTTGTTTTCGGCACCTCTTTGGTTTTCGGCGCCCCTGCGATTTTCGGCGCCCTGTTGGCTTTCGGCGCCCTTTTGGCTTTCGGCGCCCGGCTGGTTTTCGGCGCTCTTTTTATTGTCGGCGCCCTCTTGGTTTTCGGCGCTTTTTTGGTTTTCAGCTCCTTTGGTTTTCGGCCCCTTCTTGGTTTTCGGCTCCCCTTCGGTTTTCGGCGCCTTTTTGGTTTTGGGCGCCTCTTTGGTCTCCGGTGCCCTTTGGTTTTTGGCGCCCTCTCGGTTTCTGGTGGCCTTTTGGTTTTCGGCGCTCTCTCGGTTTTCGGCGCTCTTTTTGTTTCCAGTGCGATTTCATTCTGGCCAGAAAGGGGGGAGAGGGGGGAGGGCACCCAAGCTCTCCCCCCCTTTAGCCAAGGAGGGGGTCCGGCAGGGGGGGGGGAGCCAAAGGCGGGGTGTAGCTAAGCTCACCTTCCCATTTCGCAAAGGGGGGGTAAGGGGGGGGGGGAGCTCCCGGAGCGCGAAAGGGGGGAGAGGGGGAGGGGCAGCTTCGGAGGGGTGGAACAAAGGGGGGGAGGAGGGGAGGGGTTCAAAGAGGGGGGAGGTGGTAGCTAAGCTCCCCCCCCTTTCGGAAAAGGGGGAAGGGGGAGGGTAGCTTCCGGAGCGCGAGAGGGAGGGCGAGGGATGGGAAAAAAGGGGGAGGGTGGGGGGGGTCGGACAGGAGAGGTCCAAAGATGGGGGTGGTTAGCTAACCCCCCGAACCTTCCGGAGTGCGGAAGGAGGGGAGGGGGAGGGAGAGCTTCCGAGCAGAACAAAAAGGTTTGGGCTTCGGGCAGGGGAGGTCCAAAGGGAGGGGGGGAGCGCAGGGCCCCCGCCCACCCCACCTTGCTCGGGTCCTGCATGGCCGCTCTCTCTCTCTCTCTCTTACGTATGTGCCTATATCTTGCCCCTCTCCTGTGGCTCCATCCCTATGTGTTTTAGACATGTGCCTATAGACTGCCTCTCTCTTGTGGCTTGAGCTGTATGTGTGTTGCATATGCACCTATAGATGTTATAGATCCCCCTGTCGTGTGGCTCGAATCCTGCGTATGTTTACTTACGTGCCTACGGATTGCCCCTCACATGTGGCTCGAATCCAATATGTCTTACGTATGTGTCTATGGATTGTCCTTCTTGTGGCTCGAATCCCAGGTGTGTTTTACGTATGTGCCTATATATTGCCCCTCCCCTGTGGCTCGAATCCTATGTGTTTTACGTCGGTGCCTGTAGATTTCCCTTCTCACGGAGTGTTCTAGCTCAACATACCAACTGTCCTGGGCCCAGAAAAAGTGTGACAGGGCCATCGGTTTCTCTCCATTCCAGCTGCCAGGAGTGGGGTCGTTCGATTGCTAATGCTGTCCCGAGCGCATACACGTCACCGTGTCGATATCACGAACGCCACCATCATCAGCAAGTCCAACTGCGCAATTGTCTCATCGATATGATAAGGTAGTTCTCGCAAGCCGACGTGTCATGCGTCCATCCGCCTCCACACCTTAGCTGTTTTTCGGGTGCTTTGCTTGGATGATATGCTGCGTTCTTGGTTCTGGGTGCCTCAGGGGACCTTTGGGAGTTTCTTGAGACCTCCAAAGGCCTCCGTGGATTTCCACCCCCTCGCATGATCCTGTCCTTCATCTCCTCTGACGGCCTTCCTCTGACGACCGTCCTTCATCGTTCCCGTCTGCCGCTCTCCTGCGAGGTTGTTTTTGACGCGACCAAGCAGCTGGCCATCGAGGCCCGGCTGGGCCTCGCAGCGGGCAGGAAGGTTCGAAGCGAGGAGGAGGAGGCGGAGGAGGAGAAGGAGGAAGAGCTGCGTGGCCCTCAGGGAAGAAACACATAGATGAACATACTACTCAGAAGCCGGGCGAAGGCTGGCAAACCCGTGGCTGCAAAAACGGAGCTCCGTTTTTTTTTGTTGTTCCTCCGGGAAGCAGCCTGGTTATTACCTAGTGCACCGAGCTTTATTCCGGGAATTTGTTCTTTTTCTGCTGGGAAGACCGTTTTAGCAGACACGGATTTGCCAGCCCTCGCCCAGCTTCCGAATTACATAACCACATATTCTCTGAGCTTCGCGCGGATTTCTTGCATCGGCTCTGGGGTTCCCCTGGCGGCGCCTCCGGGGTCGCCCTTGGCGCGCCGAGCGCGCCATGGAGGAGTCCAGCACCGATCCAAGAAATCCGTGCGGACCTCCCAAGAAATATGTGTGTGCCGGTTGTGATGTGTCTTCTAGTAGATCGGCCATGTTTTTCTCCCCCTTGCCCCTACGTTCTCAAGTGACGATATTCTTATCGTGGGGCACGTTTCGTGGACGGCCCTGCCGCATATATATATATATATATATATATATATATATATATATATTATATATATCGGCATGAAAACCGATTGGCTTACGCCGCACCGCCGACCTCTGGACCCCATGTATGCCGAATTCATAGTTGATCATAGGAAGTCGACGCATGCGTTGCTACTCGTATCCTCTTCCTCCCTCTGCTCCTTTTCCTCTCCTCCCCCTTCTTTCCCCTCCACCGCTGTGAACTCCAATATGTTTCGATTTCATTCGCTCCTTTCCCACCTCATCCATCTTCGATCGCAATCGTCCATGATACGAGAACGCCGCCCAGAAGACAGGCATCTTGGGTCCCCAGAGCGTCAAGAACTGTGGTCGTCGCGCCTGCGACGGGCCTCGTCTCTCGTAGGGTCCTCGATCTTTCTCTCCTCTTCCTCCTTCTCCTCCTCCTCCTCCTCCTCCTCCTCCTCCTCTCTCGTCTCTCGTAGGGTCCTCGATCTTTCTCCTCCTCCTCCTCCTTCTCCTCCTCCCTGTCTCCCCAATCCGTGCTCCCACCGAGCGGCGATCGCCAATCGTCGATCCTACGACAACGCCGCCCAGATGAGAGGCGCCCAAGGCTCTCCGACGCTCGCGAGGGGCCTCGCGCCTCTCGACCGCCTCCCTCTCGTGGAGGCATTTCGAGGCCGCTTGGGGGCCGGTTGGAAGCCTCCAGAGGGCTAGTTGGGGCCTTTTGGGGACCTCTCGAGGCCCTCCTGTCGAGCAGTGGCGAAGCGTCCTGGCTTGCTTTCAGGCCCATTCAGGCCCATCAAAGAATGTTCGAATAACTTGTTGTGGTCTGCATGCAATGTTCTTAGAGTATGTCTGGCCGAGGCTGTCTTGTTCTAACACATCGAGTTCTGTTGCTAGAACATTGCTTTTGTTCTTAGAGCATTTGTTTGGCTTCAAGAGCATGTCGTGATAGGCTTATGTGAATGCCGGGACAGTCGGTCATGCTCAATTCGAGGCTTTCTTGGGCCGTCTGAGGTGTTTCTTGGGCCGCATTGGAGCCATTTTGGGCTGTCCGAGGCCATCCTTGTGCTGTCATGGGGCTGTCTTGGGCCCCCTCCTAGGATCCTCTTGGGCTGTCTTGGACGTCTATTGGGCCGTCCCTGGGCGGTGGTGCCGTCTCGGGGACCTTTTGCGGCCTTGTTCGAGGCCTCTTGGCTTGTCTCGGCTCGATATTGATGGCCTCTCAGGCAGTCTGCAGAAGATTGCAAATTTCCTTTCTATGCAAATGGGGCAATTGCTGCTTGTCGGGGCCCTCGTGGGCGGTTCTCCTGGAGCCATCTGTAATCGTCTAGTGGCCCTTCCTGGGCCCTCCTGGGCCGTCTGCGGCGACTTGTGGGCCGTATTGGGGCTATTTAAGTTGTGAGGGGGCTTTGTTGGGCCGTCTCGGGGCACCTCGGGCTGTCTTTGGCCCCTCTCGAGGTGCCTTGGGCGTCTCTTGGGCCGCCTGGAGCCGTCGTGTGGCGCTATTGGAGGCTTCTTGGCCCGTCTCTGGTCGATGCTCAGGGCCGCTGAAGCAGCTTGCCACAAATGTCAGCTATCCCTAGGGTGTGTGTGTGTGTGTGTGTGTGCGTGTGCGTGTGCGTGTGCGTGTGCGTGTGCGTGTGTGTGTGTGTGGGTGTGTGTGGGTGTGTGTGGGTGTGTGTGTGTGTGTGTGCTTCTCTGTGTCGCAGTTTTGGCTTGTTGGGGCCCTCGTGAAGGGTCCTCTTGAGGCCATCTGGGATCGTCTACGGGGCCTCTCGGGGCCCTCCTGCGGCGCCTTGTGGGCCGTTTTGGGGCTACTTGGGCTGGGTGGGGCCTATGTTTGGCCGTCATGGGGCCATCGTGGGCTGACTCGGGCCCCTCTCGGGGTCCTCTTTGGCTGTTTGGGGCATCTCTTGAGCCGTCCCGGGGCCGCCTGCAGCCGTCGTGTGGCCCTCTTGTAGGCCTCTTGGCCCGTCTCGGGTCGATGTTCAGTGCCGCTGAAGCAGCTTGCCAAGAATGTCAGGTTTCCCTTGGGGACGGGACATTGTTTGTGTGTTGGGGCCCTCTTGGGGAGTCTTCGGGGGGCCCTCGGGTGACGTCTTGGAGGCTGCGTGGGCTGTTTTGAAGCCATCTCATGGCGGCAGGATGCCATCTGGGATCCGTGCAGGCCGTCCCAGGGCGTTTTTGAGGCGGTCGAGGCCGCTGGCACTTCCCCCCCCTTCCCCCCCTTTCTCCAAATCGTCCAGACGGAGCCCCCCCCCGGGAGGGGTTTGTCTCGCACGCCGTAGACCCGAATGGGTCGGCGGGTTTCGCTTGCAGGGGAGTGCTACACATGTGCCCCTAGCTACGCATCCCCATTCCGAAGCGGTGACTTATCCATAACCACGGCCAGGCGGAGGATATGGACATGCATATTCGGGCCTTGCGGGGCAAACATGCCTGTCTTTGCCGCCAACCGAGGCCCCGAATGTCGATCCCCCGGGCGGTAGTTATGAATAAATCGCCGCCTCGCACTTCCCTCAGTCCTCGTCCCCACTTGTGCGACGGTGTGGCGTGGCGGGTGGATGGGCGCGGCTAGTGCACCAGCGCGCCCGCGAGGGCGTGTGCGTGAGAGGGTGGAGAGGTGATGCATGTTTTCCCCTCCGCTTCCCCTTCTGGTCCCCGTACTTGCTCCCTCTATTATTCCCTTCATTTCTTGGGCGGATATAGCCAAAGTATGTGGGATGGTGGTTAAGAGAACAACACGCTTGACGCTTCGCGAGTCATCACCAGCCCATCCAGGAATGACTTCTAGGCGAGTTGTCTTGATCAGGGAAGTGTAGGAGCAAGCATTGTAACGAAGAGGAGGGTACCAGTCAAACCGAAGATCGGGATCAGGCTGAGCAGGACCAGGAATGAACCAGAAATGCCTTCACAGATCTTTCGATCTGGAAGCCTCTTGGTAGCCTACTTCGGCCATGTTGGGGCCCGCTTGGGGCAATGCTGGAGGCCCTCGCGGCTCTCGTGAGGCCCTCTTGGACTCCCTTGGGGATCTGGGGATCTGAATGCAAACGAAAAAGAGAGAGCTCCTTCATTAGCCCCCCCCGTCAGAGGCCGACTCATCGTCTCTTTGGCCGCTCTTGGGCACTCTGGGGGCCCTCCAGGGGCTCTCCTGAGCAATGTTGGGGCCAGTTCGAGGCTTCCGAAGCCCATCGAAAGCGACAGGGGATGAATGCAAAACAAGCTGGTATGCTTTAGGTGTCAGGAGGATGTTTGCGTCTCGCCCGTCTGGGGAGGATCTTGTGCCATCTTGGGGCCCTCTTGGCCTGTCTTGGAGCCGTCTTGCGGTCTTTGGGACCGTCTTGGGACTATCTTGGAGGCCTGTGGGGCCGTATTCGTATGTCGGAAGTTGAACAACCTATGGAGAATCAATGATTTTGGTCTCATGGACGTCCTCTGGAAGCCCTCTTGGGGCGCCACGGGGGCCTCTTGGGCCTTGGGCCATCTGGAGGACATCTTGGGCCGTGTTGGAGGCCCTGTCAGAGAGCTGCGGGGCTTCTGAGAAGTCCTTGCGCCTTCTGAATTGCAGGCCTTCTCCGAATCCGCAGGCGGCTTCTCGGATGTCCGGAGGGCTTCTTAGAAGCCTTGCCGCCTTGCGTCGGGCGGGTGGTATTGGGAGGTGATCTAACGGCTCCTTCAAGGCGCTTCTCCTCGCTCCCCATTCAGGTCACCCCCCATTAACCACCCGCCCGATTTTGAGAAGGCCTGCCCCTTGTCACTCCCCGCCAAGTTGAAATTTGGCACGTCAACAGCACCTCGTGCAAGCAACAGGGGGCGGCACACCTCGCGGACGTCGGCCCACCCCGCCACTGTGCCCCAGATCATGGACTGGAGGCCCTCGGAGGCTTTCTTCGAGGCATGCTTCGGGCCTCAAGGGGGTCTCTCAAGGGCACCCCTCGTGAGGCCCTTCTGGAGGCCGACTCCGCATGTGCACGGGCGTTGCTGACAGTTTCTTGGGGGCGATCTCTTCCCTCTTCCTCCTCCTTTCTCCCTCTTCCGTCCTCCTCCTCCGCCTCCTCCTACCCCTCGTCCGACGACGACGACGACGACGGCGACGTCCTCCCTCTCCCCCTCCTCCTCCTCCTCCTCCTCCTCCTCCTGCTCCTCCTTCTCCCCCCCCCTCCTCCTCCTCCTCTCCTCCTCCTCCTACTCCTCCTCACCCTTCCTCCTCCTCCTCCCTCCTCCTCCTCCTCCTCCTCCCTCCTCCTCCTCCTCCTCCTCCTCCTCCTCCTCCTCCTCCTCCCTCTCCGACGGCGACGGCGACGGAGGCGGCAGCAACCCCCCGCCAGATCGGCGGCGGCGCGCTCGCGACGAGCGGGCCCAGCAGTCCGAGCTGCCGCCCGCCGCCCTCCCCCGCGGCCGCCCTCGGGCCGCAGGCCGCGCCCCCTCCGCGTGCGCGCCGCCGCCGCCGTTGTCGTCGTCGCCGTCGACGTCGTCGTCGCCGCCGCCGCCTCGTCGACGTCGCCGTCGTCGTCGACGTCTTCGTCGTCGTCGTCGTCGTCGTCGCCGTCGTCGTCGTCGTCCCGCGCGCGCACCGCCGCCCCTCGGGGCCGCCCCTCGGAGCGGCCGCCCGCCGCGGGCCGCCGCCGTCGAGCGGCCCAGAGGCCCTCCGAGAGCGGCGACGCCGACGGTGACAACGACGACGACGACGACGACGACGACGACGACGACGACGACGACGACGACGACGACGACGACGACGAGGGCGGCGGCGGCGACGACGACGACGACGATGACGACGATGGCGACGATGGCGACGACGACGACGACGACGACGGCGACGACGGCGGTGGCGGCGACGATGACGACGACGACGACGGCGGCGGCGGCGGCGACGGCGGCGGCGACGACGACGACGACGACGACGACGATCGCGACGATCACGGCGGCGGCGGCGACGACGACGACGCCTCTTCCTCCTCCTGACAACCTGGTGGAGAAACTCCAGGCCAAGACCGATGCGCTGCAATGCGAGGTCGAGAGGCTGCGGGGCATTCAGAGGAGGCGACCCACTGACGAGGGCACCCGCCGTGAAGAGATCGCACGGCCTGCTCTGCGCTCTCTTGTTGCAAGGGGGTGACTGTCTGGTGGCCGTCGTCTTCGTCGTAATCGTGCATGGTGCGCTGCGGAGTGCCTGAGCGTGGGTCCGCGCGTGAGGCTTGGGATTCTGCCGAGAAGGGCCTACGTCTCGGCGCCAGGTCCCCCGCGAGTACATCGGCTTCGAAGTTCTAGTGTTATGTGGAGAGATGTGTGGCCGAAGCAGTGCCGAAGTCACCGCTTAGAGATCGATCAGTGCCGAAGAGCGCCATGGTGATCGACACGCTGGCGGTGGCAATGCATCGGAGGGCGGAGGCGCTACTTTTCGTTCAAGGTGCAGGGGCCTATTTTTGTTTTTGGACCGCCGTGCAACGTGGATGAACTGCTGGCTGCCTCATCTCGGCCGTCGCCGCCAGCCGATTGTCAGATCTTGCAGTCGCTGGACGTGTCGAAGATGGAGATCGCCTTCCAAGCCAGCGAGCAAGTGTGCAGCAGGGCCGAAGGAACTGGAGGAGGAGGAGGAGGAAGAGGGGGAGGGGGAGGGGGACGAGGAGAAGGGGGAGGAGGAAAAAGAGGCGGAGGAGGAGGAGGAGGAGGAAAGTGAGGAGGAGGAAGACGAGAATGAGCATGAGGAGGAGGAGGAGGAGGAGAACGAGGAGAACGATGAGGGACCTGGAGTGATGGCTCTGGGGTGCCTTCGCCGCGTTAGTGATTTCTGTTGCCACAAGCTTGTAGAGCACGGCGGTCGCACGCGTCCATCGCTGTTGACACTCAAGGCTATTCGGGCAAGTCATTATCGGGGAGGCCTCGCCCCTCCCAGGAGGAGAAGGGGGAGAAAAATGAGGAGGATCGGGAGGAGGGGGAGGATCGTGAGGAGAACGCGGAGGGGGAAGAGGAGAAGGAAGAGGAGAAGGAAGAGGATTGGTAGGAGGACGAGGAGGAGGAGGAGGAGGAGGACGAGGAGGAGGAGGAGGAGGACGACGAGGAGGTATGTGATGCGGATGACGACGGAGGAGGCCCGGCAGGCTCAAGGAGGAGGCTGCCTTCTCTGGCGCCGCGAGGTTATGCCGGGCACGGACCCCCTGCAGCAGGAGGCCGGCAAGGATTGTCCGTTCCTAGTCTAGGGGAGGGGGGAGGAGGAGGAGGAGGAGGAGGAGGAGGAGGAGGAGGAGGAGGAGGAGGAGGAGGAGGAGGAGGGGTGAAGGAGGAGGAGGAGGAGGAGGAGGAGGAGGGGGAGGTGGGCCAGAGTAGACCCAAGACGCATCAGCGATGTTGCCATACACCCTCTATCCAAGGTTCTTCCTCGTAGGTCCCTAGAAGGCTTTTTCTCCAAAGGAGAACGCCTCTCCAGGGTCAGAAGCATGTAAGACCACAAGTATTGGCTTGATAAGATTCGGGCACTCCTCAGTTTCCCTAACTAGCTGAAAATCCATAACCGCGCTAGACAGCAGTTCCTGAGACTTCAACGCTGCGAATCAAAGTGACTGTTGCATCTGGACAATCGTGAACTGCCAGAACTCCGCGCCTGGGACTTCAACACCTCGAATTCACGCGACTGGTTGCGTCTTGTCAATCCAAAGCCGTGCCAGAACACTGTTCCCGGAACTTCAACCCTACGGAACATGAAAGTTGCTTCAGATTTTAAAGATGAATGTGCTCGGCGCTAAGGCGAGAACCACGTTTGGAAAAGGAACGGGCCTCCATCCGCGAAGCTGCTGCAAAATTGTAAGACGAATTTGCGCGGCGCGTTGGCGAGGGCCCTCCCCCCTCCATCCTTGAAGCTGTTGCACATGTCACGCTTAAGGATCAGAAGTGTTGAGGAATTCTCAGGCGAAACACCGGACGCGGCATCCAGACACGTCCGGGGTTGCGACAGTAAGGGTTATAGATTAGGAAAAGGGAAAGAAAAGAAGAGGAGGAGTGAAAAAAGGATGGGCGAGGACGAGAGGGAGGGGGATGATGGTGGTGATGATGATGATGGTTACGATTGTGAGTATATTGATGTTGATTGTCATGATGATGACACTGACGACGACGATGCTGCTGCTGATGATGATGATGGTGGTGGTGGTGACGATGACGGTGATGGTGATGGTGATAATGGTGATGCTGACGACCACAACCACGACGATAACGACGACGATGGTCATGTGGCTTAATTGGTGATGGTGATGAGGATGAGGATGAGGATGAGGATGATGTCGACGACGATGACGTTGACGATGATGATGATGACGATGATGGTGATGATGATGGTGATGTTGGTGCTGATGATGCTGATGCTGATGCTGATGATGCTGATGCTGATGCTGATGCTGATGCTGATGCTGCTGATGATGATCATGATCATGATCATGATCATGTTCATGATGATGATTATGATGGTGATGATGATAATGCTGATGATGATGATGATGATGGTGGTGATGATGACGACGACAATGGTGCTGATGATGAGAGTGAGGGCTGCGAACGTTCTTACAATCTCCCTTGGCGCGTGGATGAAGTTGGATTATGCAGCGATGATTGCAGTCGTTGCTATCGTTGCGGGTCGAGGTTCCAGTGTTTAGGGGATCGACCATCGAGGTTCCAGGGTCGAGGGTCGGGGTAGATCTCCAGTGGGTCGTCAGCGGGTTGTGTGGGCGGGGGGCGACAATTGCTTTCTCGAAGGCCAGCGCAATACAGTCCGCCGCGGGCGCCACTCTTTCTGCAAAACATTGTTGGCGTGTCGCCTCGCGGGGTTCGAGAGCTAACGTAAAAGAAGCCCGCCGCGGGCACGGAGTGTCGAAGTCGCCTACGGCGAATCACCGTCGCCCCTTGCCTGCTGAATCGCGCATGTGGCCGAGTGTTGTGGCAAGAGCTCTGCCAAGCTGTCGGACCATGTGTTCCCCCAGCCGTTGTGGAAACCCTTCAGAGAACACTTTGGGGAGGGTGGCGGGGAAGATCAGGAGGAGGAGGAGGACGAGGAGGAGGAAAAATGAGGGGAAATCTTGGGAGCCTCTGGGGGCACTCTTGGGGCCTCCTGGGAGCTTTTCGGGGGCCTCTTTGGCCGTCTTATGGGAAAGAGCGTGTTCTACCGCTGCTGGCGGAAAGCCGGGGGGGGTCACTACCAGTTCGAACCGACCCCCCCCCCCTCCGGAAAACCAGGGGGGGTCACTACCGGTTCAAACCCCTCCCCCCCCCAGTCCATCATGAAAAGGGGGGGGGGTCACTACCGGCTCGAACCCACCCACCCCTCGAAAACCTGGGGGGGGGTCACTACCGGTTCGAACCCCCCCCCTCTCCTCGAAAACCGGGGGGGGGGGACGCTGGGACAGCGGCGGGGACAGGACAGTAGTGGGCACAGTGGGGACAGTGGGACAGTGGTGGGGACCGTGGGGAAAGTGGGGAGAGTGGGACCGTGGTGGGACAATGGTGGGGAGAGTGGGGGCATTGACACACTGGTGGGGGCACTGGTGGGGACAGCGGGGACAATGGTGGGAACAGTGGGGACAGTGGGACAGTGGTGGGGACGGTGGTGGTGGGGACAGTGGTGTGGGGACAGTGGGAACGTGGTGGAAACAGTGGGACAGTGGAGAGTACAGTGGTGGTGGGGACAGTGGTGAGGGCGGTGGCGAGGACGGCGGTGGGACAATGGGACAGAGGTACAGTGGGGACAGTGGTGGGAACAGTTGGACAGCTCAGTGGGAAAGCGAAGGAGACAGTGGGATGGGGAAGCGAATGGAGACAGTGGGACAGTGGGGACAGTGTGCGACAGTTAGGGCAGTGGTTAGGGCCTTGAAGAAGTGGGGACAGTAGGGACGGTGGTGGAACCAGTGGTGGGGGCACTGGTGGGGACAGTAGGGACGGTGGTGGAACCAGTGGGGACTGGTGGTGAGGCAGTGGTGCTGGGGACAGCAGTGGGGGATGTGGTGTGGGGTGGACGGTGGTAGGGACCGGGAGTCGTTTGCTGGCGGTGAGCGTGGGGGGGAGGGGGAGGGGTTCGAACCGGTTTCGAGAGGGGGCATGGGGTTCGAACCGGTAGTGACCACCCCTGGTTCGGAGGGGGGGGGGTGTTCGAACCGGTAGTGGACCCCCCCTCCGGTTTTCGAGGGGGGGGGGGGGTTCGAACCGGTAGTGACCCCCCCCGGTTTTCGAGTTCGAGGGGGGGGGGGGGTTCGAACCGGTAGTGGCCCCCCCCCCTCTTTTCATGATGAACTGGGGGGGGGGAGGGGTTCGAACCGGTAGTGACCCCCCCCGGTTTTCCGGAGGGGGGGGGGGGGGAGGGGTTCGAACCGGTAGTGACCCCCCCGGTTTTCCGGAGAGGAGGAGGGGGGGGGTTTTAGGGGAGGGGGTTTTTGGGGGAAGGGGGGGGGGTTCCAGCAGGGGGGGGGGGTTCGGAGGGGGGAACCCCTGGGTTCCAGAGGAAGAGGGGGGGGAATTTTCCACAGTAAAGCGGCGGTGGATCACGCTCTCTCTCTCTCTCTCTCTCTCTCTCTCTTATGGCATTCCTGGCCCGTCTGACGCCGTCGGAAGCCGTCTTGGGGGCCTCTCTGGTCCGACTTTGAGCCCTCTTGGGGTGCTACAGGGCCATCTTGGAAGCCATCTTGGGCGTCTTGGAGGCCTCTTGGGCCGTCTTGGGGCTCACTGCTACTACTACTACTACTACTACTACTACTACTACTACTACTACTACTACTACTACTACTACTACTACGACTACTACGACTACTACTACGACTACTACTACTACTACTACTACTACTACTACTACTACTGCTACTAACATTGCTGTTGCGACTACTCTTGCGAGTAGTACTACTAGTACTACGACTACTACTACAGCGACCACTACTACCATTACTACTACCACTACTACCACTACGACTGCCACTGCTACTACTAGAACTACTACTACCTGTCGTACTACTAGTACCGAACCTACTGCCACTAATACCACTACGACTGCTACTACTACTACTACTGCTTCCAGTGCTACTACTAATTGTTTCGCCTATTCCATCTACTAGTACTACTACTACCACCACCTACATACTACTACTACTACTACTACTACTACTACTACTACTACTACTACTACTACTACGACTACTACTACGACTACTACTACTACTACCACCACCACTACTACTACTACTACTACTACTACTACTACTACTACTGCTGCTACTGCTACTACTACTACCACGGCTGCTGCTACTACGATGTTGAAAAACGATTGCGAATACCACGGCTGCTACTTCTACTACTACTACTACTACTACTGCTGCTACTACTACTACTATTATTTCTACTACCACCACTACTATTACGACTACTACTGCTGATACTACTACCATTATCTGTACTGCCACTACTACTACCACTACTACTACCACTGCTGCTACTACTATTACTACGACTACTACTACTATTTGTACTAGCAGAACTATTACTACTAACACTACTCTTTTCACTGACACTACTACTACTACTATTACTACTACTACTACTACTATAATTCATATGTTTACTATTATTACCATTAATAGTAGATTACCATTATTAGTAGTACTGCTACTACTACTACTACTACTACTACGACTACTACTACTACTACTACTATTACTACTACTACTACTACTACTACTACTACTACTACTATTGGTATTACTATTGAGATATAACGCTACGCCTGCTGCTACTACGATGGCTACTGCTACTACGACTACTACTACTACGGTCACTTACAACTACTACTACTACTACTACTACTACTACTACTACCTAGTACTACCTAGTACTGCTGATACTACCACTACTACTGCTGCTACTACTCTGACGACTACTACTGCGACTACTACTACTACTACTACTACTACTACTACTACTACTACTTTCACTACTACGACTACTACTACTACTACTACTACTACTACTACCACTACTACTGCGACTTCTATTATTACTAGTTAATTTTCGATTGTGGCTATTACTACCACTACACTACTACGACTATCATAATATCTACGACTACTATTATTATTATTACTACTACTACTACTAGTACGACTACTACTACTACTACTACTACTACTACTACTACGATTGCTAGCACTACTACTACTATTATTATTAGTGCGACTACTACCACTACTACTACTACTACTATTATTATTACTACTACTACTACTACTACCACTACTACTACTACTACCACCACCACCACCACCACCACTACTACTACTAGTACTACTGCTACTACTACTACTACTACTACTACTACTACTACTACTACGACTACTACTACTACTGCTGCGAAACATCTGATTCGATTACTAGGACGGCGATTACTACTAGTACTACTACTACTGCTACGGCTTACTACTAGTAGTAGTAATAGTATGATTACTACTACTACTACTACTACTACGGCGACTTCTACTACTACGTTACTCTACCAACTAGTACTACTACTTCTACTGCTACACTACTATTAACTACTACTACTACTACTACTACTACTACTACTACTACTACTACTACTACTACCACTACCACTACTTACTACTACTACTACTACTACTACACTACTACTACTACTACTACTACTAACTACTACTACTACTAACTATACTACTAACTGACTACTACTACTACTACTACTACTACTACTGCTGCTGCTGCTGCTGCTGCTGCTGCTGTTGCTGCTGCTACTAATGTTACTTCCACTGTTACGACGATTACTACTACTACTACTACTACGACTACTACTACTACTACTACTACTACTACTACTTCTACTACTACTACTACTACTACTACTGTTGCTGCTGCTGCTGCTGCTGCTAATGTTACTTCCAATGTTACGACAATTACTACTACTACTACTACTACTACTACTACTGCTGCTACTGCTACTGCTACTGCTACGACTACTGTTATTACTTCCACAACTACTACTACTACTACTACTACTACTACTACTACTACTACTACTACTACTACTACTACTACTGCTACTACTACTACTACTACGGCGACGACGACTACTACGACTACTACTACTACTACTACTACTGCTACTACTACTACTACTTCTACTACTACTACTACTACTACTACTACTACTTTTACTCCTACTCCTACGGCTACGATTTTTAGTAGTAGTACTACCTACTTCTACTACTTTTAATGCTACTAGTATTATCATTTATACTGTTATTATTCCCCATATCCTAAGATTGGTTTTTGTTATTCCCTACCTAGGCTCTGCCTAGAGGGTTCTTACTGTCTTTCTTAAAGGGGCCGGGCAGTGCACACCGCCCCGGGTGGTGCCCCCGGTATCCGCCCCGCGGTTCCCCCAGTTACGTCCCCTTAGCTTAGCGTTGCTTATCTGATCTTAGCTTAGCTTATTTCATCTTAGCTTAGCTTAGCATCATCTTAGCTCAGGTTTATCTTAGCTTAGTTTACCTTCATCTTAGCTTCGCTGAGCTTTAGCATAGCAGATCACAGCATAGCATAGCGTAGCATAGCATAGCGCAGCACAGCATATCATAGCATAGCCCAGTACAGCATAGCATAGCGCAGCATAGCATAGCATAGCATAGCATAGCGCAGCACAGCACAGCATAGCATAGCGCAGCATAGCATAGCATAGCACAGCGCAGCATAGCATAGCATAGCTCTTAGCATGGGTGTAGTTCCTTACCTAGGCTCTGTCTAGAGGGTTAGTTTAGCGTAGCTTAGCATAGCCCAGCGCTGCATTAGCATAGCATAGCATAGCATAATATAGCCAATCATAGCATAGCATATCATATCATAGCATAGCGCAGCATAGTATAGCATAGCATATCATATCATAGCATAGCATAGCATAGCATAGCGCAGCTTAGCATAGCATAGCTTAGCAGAGCACAGCGCAGCATGACATATCATAGTTTATCATAGCATAGCATAGCTTTGCATGCCATAGCATAGCGCAGCATAGCATAGTATATCATAGCACAGCGCAGTATAAGATGGCATATCATAGCACAACATAGCATAGCATAGCAACTAATGCTGTTTTCCTAGGGGCTCAAATTTCTAGGTAGGGTCGCGCTGGGGTAATTACTTGGACGCCTCCTACTCCTCCTCCTTCTCCTTCTCCTCCCCTCCTCCTCCTCATACCCAGACTTACTCATACACATACTGACTCACACTCAGACTTACTCATACCCAGACTTACTCACACATAAAATTATTCATATTCAGATCTACTCATACTCAGACCTACTCCTACTCAGACTTACTCATGGTGAGACTCACGCACGCCCCGTTCGCGGCCGTTTTGTGGGGAGGATGTCTCTGGCGGGTCGCTGGCTTCAGCCCCCCTAAGGGGAGCCGCCAGGGGTGTTTTCACGGTCCCGTTCGCGGCCGTTTTGTGGAAAAGTCTCATGCGATTTGCTTGTTTTCTATCCCAACATCCTTCGCTTTCGGAGCAGATTTGGAGGATGTCTCGAGCGAGGCGCTCATTGCCAGCATCCCTAAGGAGTGCCGCCAGGGGTGTTTTCACGGTCCCGTTCGCGGCCGTTTTGTGGGGATGTCTCGAGCGGTTTGCCTGTTTCTTGTCCCAACATCCTTCGCTTTCGGAGCAGATTTGGAGGATGTCTCGAGCGAGGCGCTCATTTTCACGTCCCTAAGGGGAGCCGCCAGGGGTGTTTTCACGGTCCCGTTCGCGGCCGTTTCGTGGGGATGTCTCGAGCGGTTTGCCTGTTTCTTGTCCCAACATCTTTCGCTTTCGGAGCAGATTTGGAGGATGTCTCGAGCGAGGCGCTCATTTTCAGCATCCCTAAGGGGAGCCGCCAGGGGTGTTTTCACGGTCCCGTTCGCGGCCGTTTTGTGGGGATGTCTCAAGCGGTTTGCTCGCTTCCTGTCCCAACATCTTTCGCTTTCGGAGCAGATTTGGAGGATGTCTCGAGCGAAGCGCTCATTTTCACCCACCAGGTGGGCCAGATTTTGAGGATGTCTCGGTCGGTGGCCAGACTCGTGGGCACAGATTCTCTTCAGGATGCCACAGGAGGCTCCAACAGGCTCCAGGAGGCCCCAGGAGACCACATGAGGTCCCAGGAGGCATCAGGAGGCCACAGAAAGACTCAAGAGGCCACAGGATGTCCCAAGAGGCTCCAGGAGGCCACAGGAAGCTCCGGGAGGCCTCAGGAAGCCACAGGAGGCCCCAGGAGGCCAGAGGAAGCGCCAGGAGGCTTCGGAAGGCAACAGGAGGCCCCGAGAGGCCCCAGGAGCAGTCCCAAGCGCCCAAATGTTTAGACCCGCATTCCCAGATCCCACTGACAATTATCCTTTTAAAAAGATGCGCATATGGGGATATCCACGCAGTGAGAAATTATTACTACTACTACTGCTACTGCTACTACTGCTACTACTACTACTACTACTACTACTACTACTACTACTGCTACTAGTACTACTACTACTACTACTACTACTA
>CAUYUJ010014747.1:357725-380170 GCA_963575745.1 Prorocentrum cordatum | reverse complement strand
TTCTCGACCCCATAGGGTTGCGCAGGGGGTGGTCTCTCGCTGCGGTCTCTATACGCGCCGGTCGTCCTGGCATAGCAGGCGTGGCACTTTCTCGACACCATAGGGGGTGCGCAAGGGGTGGTCTGTCGCTGCGGTCTCTATACGCGCCGGTCGTCCTGGCATAGCAGGCGTGGCACTTTCTCGACACCATAGGGGGTGCGCAGGGGGTGGTCCCTGAGCGCGGCTGCTATACGCGCCGGTCGTCCAGGCATAGCAGGCGTGGCACTTTCTCGACACCAGAGGGGGTGCGCAAGGGGTGGTCCCCGAGCGCGGCTGCTATACGCGCCGGTCGTCCAGGCATAGCAGGCGTGGCACTTTCTCGACACCAGAGGGGGTGCGCAGGGGGTGGTCCCTGAGCGCGGCCGCTATGCACGACGGTCGTCCAGGCACAGCAGGCGTGGCACTTTCTCGACACCATAGGGGGGCGCAGGGGGTGGTCCCTGAGCTCGGCCGCTATGCGCGACGGTCGTCCAGGCACAGCAGGCGTGGCACTTTCTCGACACCAGAGGGGGGCGCAGGGGGTGGTCCCTGAGCGCGGCGCTATACGCGCCGGTCGTCCAGGCACAGCAGGCGTGGCACTTTCTCGACACCAGAGGGGGTGCGCAGGGGGTGGTCCCTGAGCGCGGCCGCTATGCACGACGGTCGTCCAGGCACAGCAGGCGTGGCACTTTCTCGACACCAGAGGGGGGCGCAGTTGGTCCCTGAGCTCGGCCGCTATGCACTATGGTCCTCCTCCCTTCTCTCCTCTTCTTCCTCCTCCTCCTTGCCCTCTACCTCCTCTCCAGGAGGCCGACCTGGCTTGTCCGTGCTCGGCCGCCTTAGGTGTCTCGTGCTCGACCGACCTGACTTGTTCGACCGCCTTAGGTGTGGCGTGCTGGATCGATCTGACTTGCTCGACCGCCGTAGGTGTCTCGTGCTGGACCGACTTGACCTGTCCGACCGTTGGACAGCTCCGCTCTCGTGCTCGACCGCTTTGGGTGTCCCGTGCTCGCCCGCCATAGGTGTCTCGTGCTCGGCCGCCTTACGTGTCTCGTGCTCAACCGCCCTACGTGTTCCGTTCTGGACCGACCTGACTTGTCTTTGCTCGGTCGCCTTACGAGTCCGGCGCTCGACCGACCTGGCTTGTTCGACCGCCTTAGGTGTTGCGTGTTCGGCCGACCTGACTTGTCCGCGCTCGGCCGCCCTAGGTGTCTCGTGCCTGAGAGAGGAGCATGATGAGGATGAGGGGTGGATGAGCAGGAGCAGGAGGACCGAGGGGACGAGGAGGGAAGGAGTTTAGGAGGAGAAGCGGGAAGAGGATGGGGACGGATGCGCAGGAGCAGAAGGAGCACGAGGAGGAGGAGGAAAAGGAGGAGGGCGAGGAGGACGAGGAGGAGAGGGGCGATGATGAGGAGGACGGCGATGAGGAGGAGGAGGAGGAGAGGAGGAGGCGGCGGCGACGACGACGACGACGCCATCCCAGATCCTGCACGGGGCGCTCCAAGAAGGCTCTAGCCCTCGGGGGACCGAGAGGTTGACATCTCGCGCTCGGCGGACCCACGTGAAGGTAGAGCGGCTTCGGCCGCTCGAGCGCGTTCTCTCGATAGGGGAGCGCGGGTTCGCCATCGGCGCTCAAGTGGACGACGACGACGACGACGACGACGCTGTAGCATCACCATCATCAAGAATTGTAGCCACCCTGGCTCATGCGGGCTCATAGTGAACGCGGACGGCCGCCGGTGACTCTCCGTCAAAGGTACGGTCCCCGTCATGGCGCCCAAATGCGCAACGTCCGCTGCGCCACCGCCTTGCGAGCAGCTCAAGCAATCAATGCAAGAAATGGGCGTTGATGTGAGCCTGGATGGTTTGCGAATATATGTTGTCCGGCATGGGAACGCAGTGGTACACCGTGCATTTGATGCTTACCACCGACAGCTGGCAAACTGGTGGCCTGACACGCTCCTCACCAGGTACAATGAGTTGCCGCGAACAAAAGGCGCCGACGATGCCAGGAGGCAGTGCTTGACTGCGTACTTGCTGAACCCTTCGTCCGGCGGGTTCCCAGCTGATCAGCCGGGGGGTGGTGCGGAGGATGGCGATGGCTCGCCGTTGGCGAAAGTTCGGCGGGTCGGCGACGCCGGCAACGGGGGCGTTGCCACGCCCGCGCAGGACACGCCTATCAAGTGCACGCCAATGCAGGCATTCACTCCTCGGCGGTCCCCAGCAGTTCTGCTTGCCACCTCTGTTCGCTCCACAGGCACACCTCGCATTCAGCTGTCCCCTGAGCCGGCCCAGACGGACCGCCGTTGGGCAGAAGTACCGAGGAGGGTTCGAGGAGGTTTTTCGCTTCTTTCGGTGTCTGGAGGCACGCTCAAAGCCCCGGGGCCGTCGGGAATCACTGCCGTGCCATGCCTTTCGTCGGCGCCGTGCCGTGCCGTGCCGTGCGCGGCCGTGCAGGAGTTGCGAGGAGGAGGAGTTGAGAGGAGTGCGGAGGAGTTGTGAGGAGGAGGATTTGAGAGGAGTGCGGAGGTGTTCAGAGGAGCGCGGAGGAGTTGAGAGGAGTGCGGAGGAGTGCAGAAGGAGGAGTACAGAAGGATATGAGAGGATGAGTTGAGAGGAGTGCGGAGGAGTTGAGGGAAGTGCGGAGGAATTGAGAGGAGTGCGGAGGAGTTGACAGGATGGGGTGGGACGAGGAGGAGGAGGACGAGGAGGAGGAGGAGGAGGACGACGACGACCACGAGTGCGGCGACGAATACAACGAGCACTACCAACACAACGAGTACGACGACGTCGAGTGCGACGACGACGAGTGCGACGACGAGTGCGACGAGCACGACGACGAATGCGAAGACGAGTACGACGGCGAGGTACGACGACGAGTACGATGACGAGTAAGACGATAGAGCGGCAACGAGTACGACGACGAGTACGACGAGTACGACAACGAGTACGACAAGTACGACGACGATTCGCGACGAGGGTTTAGAACGCAGCATTGCGCATAGATGATAATGACAAGCAAACACATAAGATTAAAAATCAGTATGTGGGGTTCCTCGGTAGCGTAATTTGGCGCGGGGGCGCACCATCCTCGAGCGGGCACTCAAAAACTCAACACGTTCTCGCTAAATCCTGGAAAAACAAACGACTTAGTCGAGACATCCTCGAAATTCATGCGCGCGGGACGCGGCACGCGCGAGACATCCTCGGAGTTCCTGCGCCCGTGGCGCTTTTCTGCGTCGCGGTCAGGGCTCCAGACCTCGTTTTTTTCGAAGATTCTGCCAAAAAGTGCCCCGCGCCCTCTTTTTCACCAAGGAAAACGGGGGTCCGCGGACCCCGTTATTTATCGAGGATCCGAGGTGGCGGGTCGACTTTCCTCGAGCGGGCACGCGCGAAACTCAGTTGTCTCACACCGAATTGGACTTTACCGTGTTTTTAACCAAGCGGAAATCTGCCGGCCCTCTCTGGGGGGGAAATAAACCTACTAAAAGAGAAACCTGGGCTCGCGCCCTTTCTGGGAATATGGGAATCCAAAAATACCTACTTCCAACGACCGATGGGTACGTGATGCGGGGGAGGCGGGGAAGAGGAGGGGAGGGGCGGGACGAGACGAGAAGGGTGGATGAGCAGCCAGAGGATCGGCGGCGCGCTCGGGGGGAACATGAGAGGGGGCAAGCCTTCTCAGAGGCAGATGGGGTCTTCTCAGAAACCCTCGCGCCTCCCGGATAATGTTTTTAGTATCTTCGCGGAAAGACTTGGATTCGCCAGGATCATGGTTTTTTTTTAATCTTCGCGGAAGACGTTGAGAACTTCTCGGAATGCCTGGGGCCCCTCCTCGGCATCGCTCGGACGTCCGTTCCCCCTGCACTTTGCGGCTTCGCGCGCCTATCTTGCGCAAGATGACCTCGAAGGCTCCTCGGTGTCCCCGCCGAGAAAAAATGCCCACGTCAGAGCGATGCCCAGCCGAGGCCTCTCGAGCCTTCTGAGAAGGCCCGCCCCCTCTGCACCCCCCCCTCCTGGCTCGCCGCCGAGAGGAGCGCCAGCGGGCGCGTGGAGGGCTCTTTGAACTTCGGGCGCGGCCCGCGCGGGTCGAGCGAGGCTCTCTCGGAGCTCTCCTGCAGCGGGCGGCGGCAGGCGGGAGGCGGCGAGCTGGCAACACGCAAGGGGAGGTCCCTCGTCCTCCTCCTCTTCCTCCTCCTCCTCCTCCTCCTCCTCCTCCTCCTGCTCCAATTCCCTTCTCTCCTCCTCTCCCATTCTGCCCCATCAGCTTTTCGCTTGACCTGTTGTTTGTTTGTTCGTTCGTTCGCTTGTCTGTTTCATTGATCAATCAGACACGCACATACGTAGCACCCGGCAGTTGCGGATCAGAGTTAGGGGGCGGCGGGGACGTCGGCAGCCTGCGGGCTCTGAAGAACCCCGACGCGGGCGCCCAATTTTACAGAGCATACGTCGAGCTCCCCGCGGACTGTTTTGTTAGAGCAGTGGGGGTCGCGGGGTGGGCCGTGGGTGGGTCGCGGGTGAGTCGCGGGCGGGCCGCAGGTCGGGTCGCGGATGGGTCACGGGCGGGTCGCGGGTCGCAGGCCGGGTCGCGGTTGGGTCGCGGGTGGGTCGCGGGGTGGGTCGCGGGCCGGTCGGGTGTATCGCGGGCCGGGTCGCGGGTGAGTCGCGGGCCGGGCCGCGGGGGGGACGACAACAAACAACAAACAAGAAACAACAACAAACAAACAACATGATGGACCCACGAACCCGGAAAGGGATATAGACATGTGCAGCATGGTCACGTTTTCACGATATCCAACTGGGCGACACCTCACGAAACATCCCACGAGACACCCCGCGAAACATCCCAGGAGACACCTCACGAAACAACCCACGAGACACCTCACGAAACATTCCACGAGACACCCCGTGAAACATTCCACGAGACACCCCACGAACAGGCAACCACTCAACCAGACACCCCACGAAACATTCCACGGGGGTGCGACTGGGTGTGGTCGTGCTGGGGTGTGGTCGTGCTGGAGTATGGTCGTGTTGGGGTGTGGTCGTGCTGGGGTGTGGTCGTGCTGGGGGGTGGTCGTGCTGGGGGGTGGTCGTGCTAGGGGGGTGGTCGTGCTGGGGGTGGTCGTGCTGGGGCGTGGTCGTGCTGGGGCGTGGTCGTGCTGGGGTGTGGTCGTGCTGTGGTAGGTCGTGCTGGGGTGTGGTCGTGCTGGGGTGTGGTCTTGCTGGGGTGGGGTGGTGCGTGCTGGGGTGTGGTCCTGCTGGGGTGTGGTCGTGCTGGGGTGTGGTCGTGCTGGGGTGTGGTCGTGCTGGGGTGGGGTCGTGCTAAGGTGTGGTCGTGCTGGGGTGGGGTCGTGCTGGGGTGGGGTCGTGCTGGGGTGTGTCGTGCTGGGGTGGTCCGCACCCTGTGATTTATCGATCGGGTCGTGCTGGGGTGTGGTCGTGCAGGGGTGTGGTCGTGCTGGGGTGTAGTCGTGCTGGGGTGTGGTCGTGCTGGGGTGTGGTCGTGCTGGGGCGTGGTCGTGCTGGGGCGTGGTCGTGCTGGGGTGTGGTCGTGCTGGGATGTGGTCGTGCTGAGGTGGCCCGCACCCTGTGATTTATCGATCGGGATTTCAAAAACAAGCGTTTCGCCTCAGACATCCTCAAATTTTCATCCGCCGGCCCACCTCGACCTCGATATTCATCAGGAAAAGAATCCGCCGGCCCACCTCAGTTGAGGCACCGGGGACAAGTTTACATACTAAAAGAGAACCCTGGGCCTATGCCCTTTCCGGGAAAAAACAAACAAGCAAGCAAGCAAGCAAGCAAGCAAACACAGCAGCAACAACAGCAACAACAACAACAGCAGCAACAACAGCAACAACAACAACAACAACAACAACAACAACAACAACAACAACACCAACAACAACAACAACAACAACAACAACAACAACAACAATTACTAGCACGTGGGGACACTCCGTTCTCACCAGTGCCAGGGTTTTCATACGACGCCCGCCAATACCCCCACTTTGTGGGGGGGGCGGTTCAAGCTCTACCACATTTCCAAACGACTCTTCGCCACCACCCACACCCAGCTTCCCGCCCTATGACGTTCGGACACTTCACTTCGTGGCCTGCGGACGACCGTGGCTACTACACTGGCGCATGGGTACAGTGACTTGTTGTGGTAACATTTTCTGGACGCTAGCTACTTGTTGCGATAACATTTTCTGGTACTACAGGTGCGCAACCGTTGTTGGAGAAGTTCGAAGCACGTGAAAAAGTTGCTCGCAAAAGCCCGTTTGACAGAAATGTTTAAAAAGTGTTGGGTTTCCTACAAATCCGCAAGAGCGCGCGGGATGAAAATTTGACATTTTTTTTGAAAAACCATTGGTTTTTTGATGTTTTTATGTTAAAATCGCTACGAACACTAGGGTTTTGGAAGGATTTCGTCTTGCGCGCGCGAATGTCCACTTTACCTTATTTGTTGCAAGAGATTCTTGAAGTTTGGTTATGTTAGAACAAGAAATGTCCACTTTGCCTTATTTTATTGCAAGGGAAAAATCCTAAACCGCCCTTAACAATACACCGGAATCCGGACCTCCCCCGATTTGCCAGATACTTCCTCACGAAAATGATGAAAACGTGGCTGCGGCCTAGGCGCGGCGGGGGGGGCGCGCACCAGGGGGCCCAACAATAATAATACTTTAGAATTAATAATGTTCAACAACAACAACAACAACAACAACAACAACAACAACAACAACAACAACAACAACAACAACAACAATTACTAGCACGTGGGGACACTCCGTTCTCACCAGTGCCAGGGTTTTCATACGACGCCCGCCAATGCCCCCACTTTGTGGGGGGCCGGTTCAAGCTCTACCACATTTCCAAACGACTCTTCGCCACCACCCACACCCAGCTTCCCGCCCTATGACGTTCGGACACTTCACTTCGTGGCCTGCGGACGACCGTGGCTACTACACTGGCGCATGGGTACAGTGACTTGTTGTGGTAACATTTTCTGGACGCTAGCTTAGTATACGACTTTTCCCCCTGTTCCAACACTGGACACGACGCGACACGCGCGCATGTGTCCCGCATGGTATGTTTTGCAAGGGATTGTGGCCCCTGGCAGGCGCGCGAACGCCGTTGAAAGAGCTTGCGAAAGTAGCTCGCGCGAGCTCATGTAACATAAATGTTGAAAAACCATTGGTTTTTTAGGATTCGGACAGCGCGCGCGGGTAGAAAATTTGAAAATTCGTACAGATGTTTTTCGAGGACCTACGGTGCGATTCGTATGATTTTATGTTGCGCGGTGCTAAAATTCCTAAGAAACCCAATGGTTTTTGCAGATTTCGGCGTGCGCGCGCGAAGAAAAAACGAATGTGTCCCGCATGGTATTATTTGACAGGGATGATGGCCCTGGCAGGTGCGCAACCGTTGTTGCAGAAGTTCGAAAAAGTTGCTCGCAAAAGCCCGATTGACAGAAATGATTAAAAAGTGTTGGGTTTCCTACGAATCCGCAAGAGCGCGCGGGATGAACTTTCGACATTTTTTTTTGAAAAACTATTGGTTTTTTGATGTTTTTATGTTAAAATCGCTACGAAAACTAAGGTTTTGGAAGGATTTCGTCTTGCGCGCGCGAATGTCCACTTTACCTTATTTTTGCAAGGGATTCTTGAAGTTTGGTTATGTTAGAACAAGAAATGTCCACTTTAGCTTATTTTTTGCAAGGGGAAACCGATCGTAACAACACAACCGGATCCGGACTCCCCCGTTTTGCCAGAGACTTCCTCACGAAAATGATGAAAATGAGGCTGCGGCCTAGGCGCGGCGGGGGGGTCGCACCAGGGGTCCCAACAATAATTATTCTTAAGAAGAAATAATGTTCAACAACAACACCACCACCAACAACAACAACAACAACACCAACAACAACAACACCACCACCAACAACAACAACAACAACACCAACAACAACAACAACCACAACAACAACAACAACAACAACAACAACAACAACCACAACAACAACAACAACAACAACAACAACCACAATCACAACCACAACCACAACCACCACCACCACCACCACCACCACCACAACAACAAAAGCAACAATCCGCACCGCAGATCCTCACTTCAGCCACGCGCCCAGGGACAGTGAATGACCGTTCGGCCCCGTCACTCTGATACATATTCCAATGCATATATTTTTATAAGGCCGTGGACGCGGACCCCCCCCCCACACACACACACACGCACACACACACACACACACACACACCGCTAACGAAATCGGCCCTCCCCGGGCCTCCCCGGGCAACCCATTAGACGACCCGGGAGAACTTCACGAGAGCCCGAAGACGGCCCCAGACGGGTTCCAAGCGTTTCGGCGCGCTCCCGAAACGACCCCAGAGAGCCCCAATACAGTCCACGACGACCCCCAAGAAGCCGTCATACCCCCAAAGATCGCTCCAAATCATCCCAAGAGGCCTCCAAGAGCACTCCCAAGAAGGCCCCAAGAAGCAACACATTGATTTTCTGCGGGTTTGGGGTGAATTTTGGGGTTATCCTGTTTTCGGCTTCCCGACGCTCCAAGACAGCGGTCTTCTGGTCGTCCGTAGCCGCCTGGGAGGCTCCAAAATCGCCCACAACCATCCGAAAGGGCTTCCAGGCAGTCCAAGAGAGCCAAACATGATGGACCCACGAACCCGGAAAGGGATAAAGACATGTGCAGCATGGTCACGTTTTCACGATACCCAACTGGGCGACATCCCACGAAACATCCCACGAGACACCCCGCGAAACATCCCACGAGACACCTCACGAAACATTCCACGAGACACCTCACGAAACATTCCACGCGACACCCCGTGAAACAGTCCACGAGACACCCCACGAACAGGCAACCTCTCAACCAGACACGCCACGAAACATTCCACGGGGGTGCGACTGGGTGTGGTCGTGCTGGGGTGTGGTCGTGCTGGGGTGTGGTCGTGCTGGGGGGTGGTCGTGCTGGGGGGTGGTCGTGCTGGGGGGGTGGTCGTGCTGGGGGTGGTCGTGCTGGGGCGTGGTCGTGCTGGGGCGTGGTCGTGCTGTGTGAGCATTCAAATGCTGGGCGTGGTCGTCTGGGGCGTGGTCGTTTGGGGCGTGGTCGTGCTGGGGTGTGTCGTGCCTGGGTGAGTGTCGTGCTGGGGTGGTGGTCGTGCTGGGTGTGGTCTTGCTGGGGTAGGGTCGGCTGGGGTCTGGTCGTGCGGGTGGGCGTGGTCCGGCTGGGGTTGGTCGGCTGGGGTGGGTGCGTCTGGGTTGGGGTCGTCTGGGGTCTGGTCGTGCTGGGGTGTGGGTCGTGCTGGGGTGATGGTTCGTGCTAGGGTGGGGTTCGTGCTGGTTCGCTCGAGTCAATCCTGCCAAAATTCAAAGGAAATCCGTACAAAAACAAACGAATTAGTCGGAGACATCCTTGGAATTCCTGCGCGAGAGCGCTTTTCCGTGTCGCGGTCGGCTCTGCAAAACCAGCGTGTCGCTCGAGACATCCTCAACAAATTCTGAAACCAAGCGTTTCGCTCGAGACATCCCCAACTCTGCAAATCCAGCGTCTCGCTCGAGACATCCTCAACAAATTCTGAAAAACAAGCGTTTAGCTCGAGACTGAAATCCTCAATTTTTTAATCGCCCGCCTCCTTTCGACCTCGATATTTATCATGGAAACATTGATGGACCCATCGAACCGGAAAGGGAATATGACATGTGTCAGCATGGTCACGTTTTTTCACGATATCCACTGGGCGGCACACACAAACTTCCCCGAGAACATGCCTCGAAACATCCCACGAGACACCTCACGAACCTTCCACAGACCCTCACGAACATTCCAGCCACGAAGGCACCCGTTAAACATTCCACGAGACACCCCACGAACAGGCAACCACTCAACCAGACACCCCCCGAAACATTCCACGGGGGTGCGACTGGGTGTGGTCGTGCTGGGGTGTGGTCGTGCTGGAGTATGGTCGTGTTGGGGTGTGGTCGTGCTGGGGTGTGGTCGTGCTGGGGGGTGGTCGTGCTGGGGGGTGGTCGGGTGGTCGTGCTGGGGGGGGTGGTCGTGCTGGGGTGTGGTCGTGCTGGGGCGTTGTCGTGCTGGGGCGTGGTCGTGCTGGGGCGTTGTCGTGCTGGGGTGGGGTCGTGCTGTGGAGAGGTCGTGCTGGGGTGTGGTCGTGCTGGGGTGGGGTCGTGCTGGGGTGGGGTCGTGCTGGGGGGTGGTCGTGCTGGGGTGGGGTCGTGCTGGGGTGGGGTCGTGCTAGGGTGGGGTCGTGCTGGGGTGTGGTCGTGCTGGGGTGTGGTCGTGCTGGGATGTGGTCGTGCTGGGATGTGGTCGTGCTGGGGTGTGGTCGTGCTGGGGCGTGGTCGTGCTTGGGTGGGGTCGTGCTGGGGTGGGGTCGTGCTGGGGTGGTCCGCACCTTGTGATTTATCAATCGGGTCGTGCTTGGGTGTGGTCGTGTTGGGGTGTGGTCGTGCTGGGGTGTGGTCGTGCTGGGGTGTGGTCGTGCTGGGGTGTGGTCGTGCTGGGGTGTAGTCGTGCTGGGGCGTGGTTGTGCTGGGGCGTGGTCGTGCTGAGGTGTGGTCGTGCTGAGGTGGCCCGCACCCTGTGATTTATCGATCGGGATTTCAAAAACAAGCGTTTCGCCTGAGACATCCTCAAATTTTAATCCGCCGGCCTCCTTCGACCTCGATATTTATCAGGGAAAGAATCCGCCGGCCTCCTTCAAGTTGGCACCGGGGGACAGGTTTACCAACTAAAAGAGAACCCTGGGCCTGAGCCCTTTCCGGGAAAAATCCGCCGGCCTCCTTCAAGTTGGCACCGGGGGACAGGTTTACCAACTAAAAGAGAACCCTGGGCCCGAGCCCTTTCCGGGAAAAAAGGCACAACAGGGGTCCAAGATGCCCCTAAGAGAGCTCCATGGCGGCCCAAGATGGCCCCAAGACACCCTCCGAAGCATTCCAAATCGTGAACGGGTCGTTCTGGGAGACCACGGTTGGAGGCAGGGTGGTCCGAGGAAGTCCCCAGACGCCCCCAGAACACGCCCAGGAGGCTTCCAGAAGGCCTTAAGAAAGCCTGAAAAACTTGTGTGAGGCTCCCAGAGGCTCTCTAAGGAGGAGCCTTCGCAACATGATGGACCCACGAACCCGGAAAGGGATAAAGACATGTGCAGCATGGTCACGTTTTCACGATACCCAACTGGGCGACATCTCACGAAACATCCCACGAGACACCCCGCGAAACATCCCACGAGACACCTCACGAACATTCCACGAGACACTCACGAAACATTCACGGACACCCCTGAAAACATTCCTCACGAGAACACCCCACACAGGGCAACCACTCACCGACACGCCCTAAACATTCCACTGGGGTGCGCTGGGTGTGGTCGTGCTGGGGTGTGGTCGTGCTGGGTGTGAGTCGTGCTGGGAGTGGGTGCGTGCTGGGTGGGTCGTGCTGGGGTGGTCGTGCTGGGGTGTGTTTCCCCGTGCTGGGGTGTGGTCGTAGCTGGGGGAATGGTCCGTTCTGGGGGGCGTGGTTGTTCTTGGGTCGTGGTCGTGCTGGGGCCGTGGTCGTGCTGGGGTGTGGTCGTGCTGTGGTGATGTCGTGCTGGGGTGTGGTCGTGCTGGGGTGTGGTCTTGCTGGGGTAGGGTCGTGCTGGGGTCGGGTCGTGCTGGGGTGTGGTCGTGCTGGGGTATGTCGTGCTGGGGTGGGGTCGTGCTGGGGTGGGGTCGTGCTGGGGTCTGGTCGTGCTGGGGTGTGGTCGTGCTGGGGTATGGTCGTGCTAGGGTGGGGTCGTGCATTTAGCTCGAGACATCCTGCCAAAATTCCAGGAAATCGTACAAAAACAAACAAATTAGTCGAAACATCATCGAAATTCCTTCGCGCGGGGCGCTTTTCCGCGTCGCGGTCGGCTCTGCAAAACAAGCGTTTCGCTCAAGACATCCTCGGCAAACTCTGCGGAGCAAGCGTTTCGCTCGAGACATCCTCAACACACGAAAAAGTGGCCCGCACCCTGTGATTTATCGATCGGGATTTCAAAAACAAGCGTTTCGCTCGAGACATCCTCAAATTTAAATCCGCCGGCCTCCTTCGACCTCGATATTTTATTCAGGTAAACAATTCCGCCGGCCTCCTTCAGTGGGCTCGGGGGATTAAGGTTTTACAACTAAAAGAGAACCTGGCCGCGCCCTTTCGTGAAAACGAACTGAGGAGGCTTGCGCAGGTATGCGAGATGAGAACTGATGGACCCACGAACCCGGAAAGGGATAAAGACATGTGCAGCATGGTCACGTTTTCACGATACCCCACTGGGCGACATCTCACGAAACATCCCACGAGACACCCCGCGAAACATCCCACGAGACACCTCACGAAACATTCCACGAGACACCTCACGAAACATTCCACGAGACACCCCGTGAAACATTCCACGAGACACCCCACGAACAGGCAACCACTCAACCAGACACGCCACGAAACATTCCACGGGGGTGCGACTGGGTGTGGTCGTGCTGGGGTGTGGTCGTGCGGGGGTGTGGTCGTGCTGGGGTGTGGTCGTGCTGGGGTGTGGTCGTGCTGGGGTGTGGTCGTGCTGGGGTATGGTCGTGCTAGGGTGGGGTCGTGCTGGGGGGTGGTCGTGCTGGTCAAGCGTGGTCGTGCTGGGGCGTGGTCGTGCTGGGGCGTGGTCGTGCTGGGGTGTGGTCGTGCTGTGGTGAGGTCGTGCTGGGGTGTGGTCGTGCTGGGGTGTGGTCTTGCTGGGGTAGGGTCGTGCTGGGGTCGGGTCGTGCTGGGGTGTGGTCGTGCTGGGGTATGGTCGTGCTGGGGTGGGGTCGTGCTGGGGTGGGGTCGTGCTGGGGTCTGGTCGTGCTGGGGTGTGGTCGTGCTGGGGTATGGTCGTGCTAGGGTGGGGTCGTGCATTTCGCTCGAGACATCCTGCCAAAATTCCAGGAAATCGTACAAAAAACGAATTAGTCGAGACATCATCGAAATTCCTTCGCGCGGGGCGCTTTTCCGCGTCGCGGTCGGCTCTGCAAAACAAGCGTTTCGCTCGAGACATCCTCGGCAAACTCTGCGGAGCAAGCGTTTCGCTCGAGACATCCTCAACACACGAAAAAGTGGCCCGCACCCTGTGATTTATCGATCGGGATTTCAAAAACATGATGGACCCACGAACCCGGAAAGGGATAAAGACATGTGCAGCATGGTCACGTTTTCACGATACCCAACTGGGCGACATCTCACGAAACATCCCACGAGACACCCCGCGAAACATCCCACGAGACACCTCACGAAACATTCCACGAGACACCCTTTGAAACATTCCACGAGACACCCCACGAACAGGCAACCACTCAACCAGACACGCCACGAAACATTCCACGTGGGTGCGACTGGGTGTGGTCGTGCTGGGGTGTGGTCGTGCTGGGGTGTGGTCGTGCTGGGAGTGGTCGTGCTGGGGTGTGGTCGTGCTGGGGGGTGGTCGTGCTGGGGGGTGGTCGTGCTGGGGGGGTGGTCGTGCTGGGGGGTGGTCGTGCTGGGGCGTGGTCGTGCTGGGGCGTGGTCGTGCTGGGGTGTGGTCGTGCTGTGGTGAGGTCGTGCTGGGGTGTGGTCGTGCTGGGGTGTGGTCTTGCTGGGGTAGGGTCGTGCTGGGGTCGGGTCGTGCTGGGGTGTGGTCGTGCTGGGGTATGGTCGTGCTGGGGTGGGGTCGTGCTGGGGTGGGGTCGTGCTGGGGTCTTGTCGTGCTGGGGTGTGGTCGTGCTGGGGTATGGTCGTGCTAGGGTGGGGTCGTGCATTTCGCTCGAGACATCCTGCCAAAATTCCAGGAAATCGTACAAAAACAAACGAATTAGTCGAGACATCCTCGGAATTCCTGCGCGAGGAGCGCTTTTCCGTGTCGCGGTCGGCTCTGCAAAACCAGCGTTTCGCTCGAGACATCCTCAACAAATTCTGAAACCAAGCGTTTCGCTCGAGACATCCTCAACTCTGCAAAACCAGCGTTTCGCTCGAGACATCCTCAACAAATTCTGAAAAACAAGCGTTTCGCTCGAGACATCCTCAAATTTTAATTCGCCGGCCTCCTTCGACCTCGTTATTTATCAGGGAAAAAATAATTCGCCGGCCTCCTTCAAGTTGGCACCGGGGGACAGGTTTACCACTAAAAGAGAACCCTGGGCTCGAGCCCTTTCCGGAAACAAGCGTTTCGCTCGAGACATCCTCAAATTTTAATCTGCCGGCCTCCTTCGACCTCGATATTTATCAGGGAAAAAATCCGCCGGCCTCCTTCAAGTTGGCACCGGGGGACAGGTTTACCCACTAAAAGAGAACCCTGGGCCGGCGCCCTTTCCGGGAAAAAGAAGCATGGTGGAAGGATCACGAATAACATCATTATAACGGCGATGCCGGAAAAGGCAAGGAGTTATCGCTAAATTGTCGGCTTGACCTTCCTGTCATTCCGCCTGCATACCAAACTTCAAGGACCAAGGTACATGGCGCGAAGCGCCACTGCAGTCTTGTATATGTATATGTTGATAGATACTTGTAGATGTTTGAATGTACCCATTATCATACTTCTCTCCTTCTCTCTTCTTCTCTGTGGGTTCCTCTTGTTCCTCTTCAGTTTTCTTGTTCGCCTGTCTTATTCGTATGATTCGTCATCGTCCTTTCCTCCCCTTCTCCTTATCATCATCCTCCTCCTGCAGGAGCTGCCTTGCCAGAGGATTCGCTTTGAGGCAGTGGTGCACATGGATTCCTTTTGTGGGGGATTTGCACAAGGATTTCCTTGTGAAAAGCCTGAAAAGGGGCTGCTGTCTGACGGAAAACAGATGAACACATAGATATTCCTGATATGTTTGGAGGTTTTGGTAAGGAACCCCTGTGAAAACACAGATAGTCCTGTCATGTTGGGAGGCTTTCGGATGAAATCTACATTTGTGTATATACACACCTCTGTATATACCTAGCACACACCTGCGTCACGCAAATTACAAAACGTGTGACCCCGCCTTGATTGTACGCTTTTGCGCAGTGCTTGCACGGACACGTGCCCAGTGGGACGAGGCCAGGCGAAGAGCAGAGTAAACTTCACCCATGCTGAAATAATAGCACACGCACTCAACACTGTAGGTAGGAGGGGTGGAGAAGGGCAAGGAGAAGACGGCGCTATGGGTATGGATGCTGGCTGTCGGACACCGAGGGGGGCCCCGTTCGAGCGGGGACCCCCCCTTCAAAAACACACACACACACATGCACACATACGGAAAGCCCCCACGGAATTTCGCCCCGAGAGATCTAGGGGTCGCATGAGTATGGGTGGTAGCTGTCAGTTCGTGAACCCAGGGAAGGGGGGGAAGGGGCTGCGTGGGAGCCACGCAGGTCGGGCGCGACGCCAGCGGGACGAGGACGAGGCGAGGGGGAGTGCAAGAGTACACGTCGCCCGGGGGAGGGTCATCTAAAACGGCAATGTGGCGATGGCGGCTTCCGTCGCCAGTCTTCCACCGTCTGTGCTGTGTGCCTCTCCCATGTCACGAAAAAGTCTGGAGTCGACCATCGAGGCCTTCGAGGCGCCCCCGCGGGGCGCCTCTCAACTTACCGAGGCAGATCGTACAGAGGAGTGCACGGGTGAAGATCTCGCTGTCGGTTGCTACGCCTCCCTCGTCGAGGCAACTCCCTGGGAATCGCTGTCGGATGGGCTGGTGGGGATGCGCGAAGAAGACTCGGCACCCACGAAGAGCAGGATGTCTCGCCCTCGCGCTTTTTCAACTAACCTTCGCTCGCGACACGCTCGGAAAACGAAGCCGCTTCTTCGTCTCACTTCGACCAACAAATGAAACCGCGGGTGTTCCGCAGCCGATCGATGTGACCTCGGTCGATCGCGGTGGCATCGGTAAGCAGCAGGAAAATGCAAGTTGGCTGTTCTGCAGCCGACCATCCTGACCGTGAGGGATAACATATGTAAGAGAGAGGAAAAAAGGATGCAACATCGTCCTGGCCAGGGTCCGTGTAGTTGTATGGTTGGTGCCTCGAACTCCTGCCCATGACGCGGGCCGATTGAAACCCCAGGCCGAGGTCCCTTGTTACGATCATCGTCGAGCATACTGAGAAACGGCCTGCTGGGGGTGCAACCGCGACCGACAGACCAGGGGTGTCAGCGGAGAGAAATGCCCGCGCCAACAGCCCCAGCGTGGTCTTAATTGCTTTCTTGTAGCCCTGGTCTCGCCACAGCGTGATTCGCCAGTTTGGCGGAGGCAAGGGGGCGAGGAAGGAGGGAGGGAGCAGAGAGGGGAGGAGGAGGATCGGAGCGCCGAGCTTGTGCTCCGAGATGCTCGTACATTCCCTCGGCTTTGGATCTGGGTCGACTGAGACCACAAGTCCGCGAGCCCCTCGTGGCGACCCAACATCGCAAACAGCTTAGATGTCAGCTGAGACCGATGTGCGGCGACCCCCAGCAACGCTAGCATACTTGGGAGAGGCGGCTGGGGTCCGCAACACTCAAGAGTCCCACGACAAGGGGCGCCAAATACAGTCAGCATTGATAGTAAGGATGCGCGACAAGGATGCAAGCCCCTTGGACGCGCATGTCGAAGCGTTTCCAAGGGGCTGGCCTTCGCAAATGGTTCAGGATGGACCGACGACGGAAGGATGCAAGGGCTCTCTTGGGAAACTTACATATCCTTATCATCGGTTTCGACTGTATACGCAACACCGATCCAAGCCAAGCCCATCCTGGGCCCAAGATCCGTGTTTTCACCACCGTGCCGTCAGCACATAGTGTGGTTCCCAACGCCCACGATCTCATGCGGTTGTGAATGTCAGAGGGAGGCTGTATAGGATTCTTCAGTGCCCCGCCCCCCACTTTGCCACAATTCTCGGGCGCTCCCGGGGTGTGTCGCGTGAGCCTTCTGGAAGCTGACTCCGCACGAGTCTCCCAAGAAACGCCCCCCCCCCCCCCTCCCAAAAAAGAAACCAGAGGCGCACCCAACCCCTTCTCCAGGCGAGGCGAATCGTTGCCTGGACGCTCCATGCGACAAACCACATCGTCAAGTATGCACGATCTGCGCTGCCCTCACCTCCTCCGTGCCTCCCACGAGCCTACAGAAGGTGAGGCCATTGCGTACCGCAGAACCTCCCAAAGAGCCGCGAGGTCTTGGCTGGATCCGCGCTGTCCCCGACGCCGCTGCACCTCCCAGGAGCCCACGAAAGTGGCGACAATTGCACAGTTCGCAGCAACCCAAGGAGGTGCGAGTTCTCTGCTGGGTGCTCGTGCCCCCCAATTCCGCTGCACCTCCCAGGAGCCCACGAAAGCGGCAACAATTGCGTAAAGCGCAGCCACCCAAGGAGCAGCGAAGCATCGGATGGGTGCGCGTGGCCCCCGATTCCTTCATACATCTCGGGATCCCATCAAAGCGACGACAGTTGCGCAGTTCGCAGCCCCCCAGGGAGCAGCGAGGTTTCGTCTGGGTTCGCGTGGCCCCCAACTTCAGTGGACCTCGCAGAAGCCCACGAAAGTGGTGACAGTTTGCGCAGTTCGCACCCCCCCAGGGAGCTGCGAGGTCTCGGCTGGGTGCGCGTGGACCTCAACTCAGCTGGACCCCCCAGGAGCCCACGAAAGTGGCGACAAATGCGCAGTTAGCACCCCCCAAGGAGGTGCGAGGCCTCGGCTGGGTGCGCACGCCCTCCGACTCCGCCGTGCCTCCCAGGAGCCCACGAAAGCAGCAACAATTGCGCAAAGCGCAGCCAACCAGTGAGCAGCGAAGTCTCGTCTGGGTGCGCGTGGCCCCCAACTCCGCTGGACCCCCCAGGAGCCCACGAAAGTGGCGACAAATGCGCAGTTAGCACCCCCCAAGGAGGTGCGAGGTCTCGGCTGGGTGCGCACGCCCCCCGACTCCGCTGCACCTCCCACGAACTGAAACTGGCGACAATTGCGCAATTCGCAACCACCAAAAGAACTGCAAAATCTCGGCTGCGTCCGCGTACTCCGCTACTCCGCCGTGCCTCTCAGGAGCCCACGAACATGGCGACAGTTGCGCAGTTCGCAGCCCCCCCAAGGAGCTGCGAGGTCTCGGTTGGGTGCGCGTGGCCCCCGACTCCGCTGGACCTCCCAAGAGCCCACGAAATTGGCGACAATTGCGCAATTCGCAGCCACCCAAGGAGCTGCAAGGTCTCGGATTGGTCCGCGTACTCCTCTACTCCGCCGTGCCTCCCAGGAGCCCACGAACATGGCGACAGTTGCGCAGTTCGCAGCCCTCCCAAGGAGCTGCGAGGTCTCGGCTGGGTGCGCGTACTCCCCGACTCCGCCGTGCCTGCCAGAAGCCTACAAAAGTGGCGACCGTTGCGCAATTCGCGGCCCTCCAAGGAACTGCGAGGTATCGGCTGGATCCGTTTACTCCGCGACTCCGCCGTGCCTCCCAGGAGCCCACGAAAGCGGCGGCTGGTGCGCAGAGCGCAGCCCCCCCAAAGAGCTGCGATGTCTCGGCTGGATCCGTTTACTCCGCGACTCACCCGTGCCTCCGAGGAGCACACAAAAGAGGCGACCGCTGCGAAGAGCGCAACCCCCCAAAAAAGATGCAAAATCTCCGCTGGATCCGTTTACTCCGCGACTCCGCCGTGCCTCCCGGGAGCCCACGAAAGTGGCGGCCGGTGCGCAGGGCGCAGCCCCCCAAGGAGCTGCGAAGTCTCGGCTGGGTCCATTTGCCCCCCGACTCCGCCGTGCCTCCCAGGAGCCCACGAAAGTGGCGACCGTTGCGCGGCTCTCCCCAGGGAGCGGCGCAGGAGGAGGCAGGAAGAGGCGACAGGAGGAGGAGGTAGAGGAGAGGAGGTGGGGTCAACTGTGCTCTAGTCAAAACGAAAATCCAACACAGGAGAGTTGGGAATGACAGGAGACCCTCGGGAAGTTCCACGAAGCCTAAAGAGACCACACGAGGCCCACAAAACCATCTAAGGGGGCTTCAAAATGCGAGAAGCTGGGTACATCCAAAATTGCCAGAACGCGATGGTTTCTCAGCTCAACATGGTTTCAAGACGATTTCAGCGAGCTCCATCGCTGCCCACGATGGTCCAAATAACCACGCAAAACTGCTGAGGAGGGCCCCACGAGGTCCATAAGACAGCTCATCATAGCATCCGGTGGAGCCCAAGACAAACAAAGAGAGCGCCAAGGCGGCCACAGGCAACACCAGGACAACCAAAGAGAGCCCTAGACGTTCCGAGACGGATCATGAGGGTCCGAAATACCCCCGGAAGGCACCCTCCCAAGACTCCTCCTCCTCCTCCTCCTCCTCCTCCTCCTCCTGCTCCTCCTCCTCCTCCTCCTCCTCCAGCCGCCCAAGTGACCCCAAGGAAGCCCGAGAGGCCTCCCCTCTGGTCCACGAGCCAAGTACGGCGACTGGATAGACCGCAGTCCACTAGCGCCGCCGCCTCATGTTGATTTATTAGCGGGGGGGCCTGGCGTGCCGAAGCTCTGTGTTTGAAACCTCCATTCAAGTTCCCAGCGTGATCTCGGCCGATCCCGCCACCTTGTCCAACACGATCAGGGTCTGCACTAGACCCACCTCCAGAACAAGCGTTTCGCCTGAGGTATCCTCATGATATGGAGATGATGGCCTCCAAGACGGCCAAGATGGTCCCAAGACGGTCCAAAATGTCCTTCAGACGGCCCAAGAAGCTCCCAACACGCTCCAAGAGGTGTCCCAGAGGACCTCCAGAAAACCAAACTCATTCATTCCCCGGATGCTCTTCAATCCGCCACCGTGCCGCTGGGCTCGGAGTGGGCGTGTCCTCAGGTCCTGGCCCACTCCTCGAAGCCTCAGACCCCAAACTCCGAAGTCTCTTGGGGCTTCTCGCGTGCCCCCTGGGGTTTCCCGCGCGCCCCCTGGGCTTTGGGAAGCGGGGGCGCGTGAATTGTTCGGGCCCAAGAGGACCCCAAGACGGGCCAAGAGGGCCCCAAGCGGCCTCCAAGACGGCCCAAGAGGGCCCCGACACGCACACTGATCGGCCCAAGACGCCCAAGATGGCCCAAGAGGTCTCCAAGACGTCAAGACGTCCCAAGAGGCCTCCAAGAGGCTTCCCCAGAGGGCCTCAAAAGGGACAAGTCATTGATTTTCCGTAGGTTTTTGAAAGATGCTAGCGTTCTCGCCTTTTCGGCTTTCCCTCGCTCCAAGACGGCCCAGTAGGCCCCCAAGACCACCTCAAGATGGCCGAGGCCTCCAAGAAGGCCCCAAGGCGGCCCAAGAGCGCCCCAAGACGGCCCAAGAGGCGCCCAAGACGGCCCAAGAGGGCCCCAAGACGGCCCCAAAAGGGGCCCAAGAGAGGGCACACGAACCGATGATCAGAACTTTCGCACCAAGAGACCCTCAGGAGGCCTCCAAGAGGCCTCCAAGAGGCCCCGAGAGGTCCCCAAGAGGCCCCCAAGAGGCTCCAAGAGGCCCCCCCTAGAGGCCCAAAAGAGGCCCCCTAAACGGCCCCCAAGAGGCCCCCGAGAGGCCTCCCACGAGATCCCAACGAACACCCAATAGGCTTCATACCCACAACCAAGCACAACGGCGGGATGGCCGAAGGCACTTCGATAATTTCAACGTTCTCTTCATTTCCGGCTTCCGACGCTGCAAGACTGCCATATGGCCCCATGGTTCCCCAGTCGCCCCGAGACTGTCCAAGAGACCTCCAAGAGGCCCGGAAGACGGCCCAAGAGGCCCCAAAGACGGCCCATCAGACCTCTAAGATGGCCCACAAGCGCCCAAATTCGCCGGCCCAACGGGCCAGAGGCGTGCTAAGATCTCCGGTAACTGGTTAACAATTCTCTAGTTCGCGCGCGCGGGGCGGCCCCTGGGGGTCCCCGGACGAAAAGTACCCCGACCAGGTCCCGGCCGGGTCCCCCCGAGCGCCCCATGAGCGCACCAACAGGGCTCCGAAAACGTCCCCGAGGACCCAAACAAAACCAAGAGGCCCCCAAGAGGCCCCCAAGATGGTACACGAGGGGTCCGACATGCCACAAGATCGCTCCAAGACGCCCAAGATGGCCCCCAGACGCCCCAAGAGGCCTCCAAGAGCACTCCCAAGAGGGCCTCCGGAGGCAAAATTCATTGATTTTCCTTAGGTTTTTGAGAGATTTTGGAGCTTCCACCTTTTCGGCTTCCCGACGCCCCAAGACGGCCCAAGAGGCCCCCAAGATCGCCCCAAGAGGGCCCAAGAGGCCCCCAAGAGGGCCCCAAGATGGCCCAAGAGGGCTCGAAGACGGCCCAAGAAGCCTCCAAGACGGTCCAAGAGGGCCCCAAGAACGCCCCCAAAGGGGCCCCAGAGAGGGAACACGAAACAACATTTCGAGCCCTCGGCCCTAAGAAGCCCCTACGAGGCCCCAAGAGGCCCCTAAGAGGCCCCAAGAGGCCCCCACGAGGCCCTCAGGAGGCCCCCAAGAGTCCCCCAAGCGGCCCCAGGAGGCCCCCCAAATGCCCCCCCGAGCGCCCCAGGAACCCCCAAAGCGCCGCATTGACACCAGGCCCTCGGGCAAACGGCAGACATGAGACTGTATGGGCCGGCGGAATGAGCGAAGCGATTAAATAAGTACCCACGATTGCCCAGAGAGGCCCCCAAGACGGCCTCCGAAGGCCAACCACAGACCCGTAGAAGCCCCCTGGAGGCCCCTCAGAAGTCCCCAAGAGCCTACCAAGAAGCCCCCAGGAAAACCCACGACGGCCTCAATATGGATTTTTTTCCCACTCATTTTCCTCCACCCCGTCCGCCTTCACCTTCATCTTCTCCTCCCTTTTTTCCCCCCCCGAAAGCCCCCCCGAGTGGCTGGTTCTCCACGAAGGCTGGGGAAACAAATGATTTGATACTGTGTCCAAACATTGGCCCAACGTTTGGCCGCATGGGCATTTCCAAAAGGCAGGGGGCGGCGGTGACTCGCCAGCATCTTCGTTACGCGCTCCTGGCTTGGACAAGGAACAGCACCAATCCTGATCCTAAGATGGGCCTGGCCAGGATCGGCGTGTGTATAGCCGGCGTCCTCCGACAATGGTGCGACCAATCTGCCACGTAAACCGCGGAAAGACCTAAACGGTTGGCCTATCGCGCGGCGCAGTCGGGCGGGGGGGACAACCAACATGCCCTGACCACCGCTAGCCTGCCGCGCATAAGCAGTAAGTTCGATAGACAAGCGGTGGGGCCAGGCTCCTCCAGAGATCTCAGGATGTCCCCGAGCTCGTCGTCGTCACCCTCCTGCGACGGGCAGATTCACTGCCAGCCCGTTGATGTACGATTGCCAACAGACGTGATCTGTGCCATCAGAGCCTTCCCGCGAACAATCGCTCATTGTGTTGTTGTGTTGCTGAATGCAAAATACCTTGTTCCGAAGACGACTAATGAGTCATGCAAGTACCTGCAGCGAGGACGC
>CAUYUJ010014747.1:302725-352725 GCA_963575745.1 Prorocentrum cordatum | reverse complement strand
GCAAGAGGAAAGGGCAGGAGGAAGAGAAACGAGAGACGGAAGAGAGAGAGTGGGGAGGAACGCCCCTCCTCCGCGCAACCTCCCCGACTGCAGTGAGGCGTGCCTAGATCCCGACCGTGGAATGCAAGCTCCACGGTGACTAATTATTACGCACGGGGAAACGCGCGCAAGGCCAGAGTCTGAAAGAAGCCCCGTGGGGAGCTCTCCTCCTCTGCCTCCGCCTCCTTGTCTCTGTCTCTGTCTCTGTCTCCGTCTCTGTCTCTGTCTCTGCTTCCTCCTCCTCCTCCTCCTCCTCCTCTCATCCAACAATCCGTCAGTTCACCCCGCTCCGTCCTGTGCTGGGGTCCTGTTGAAGCATGCCTGGATCGCCAACTCTGATTCGTGGCACGGGCAAAAATGGATGGCTCGCCAAGGAAAATACGGCTAAGACGTCCAACAGGGACGCGTGATACAACGTTTTACTACCCTGTCCGCCACCCACCAGGGAAACCTTGGCACCGCTGCCCGACCTACCCGCCCTGGGTGACTATGCTTGCCCTCCGCTTCGGGCTTCGCGGCGCCGACACCCCTCTTTAGAGGGGGCACGCTGCGCAAGCCAATGTATCCTGTTCGGGCGGGAGTGGGGATGAGCCTCACGATGATAAATCGATTCGGCGCTTTGAAAACCTACCCAATTCGCGCTGGCTGCCGGAGTGCGCTCACCGGCACGGCCGATGCCTGTGCCCTGTGACCTGACGAGCCTCTCGGGGAGAGCTCGGTAGAGCCGTCCGCCAAGGCTGCCAGGAGTCCCCGAAGAGGCCCCCCTGCAGGCCCCAAGAGGCACCCGAGTGCTCCAACAGGCCCCCGTTAAGCCACCCAAGAAGTCTCAAAGAACCCCCCAACGAACAACGCAACATCCATGCGTGGTTACGGCCACGCCACGCTACAGCATGGCTCCGCTGCTGTCCAAACGGCCCCAAGATGTTTCTACCGAACCTGTTCGGGAGAGCTCTTCCGTATTACCATCGCGCGCAGACGGCCCCCAGCGCATGCTGCGGGCTCGTGGGAATTCGCAGAACCACGAGCCTCTTCGGACGAGCCCCTCTGACATTCTGGCAACTTTCTGGCACAATGGCATTATGTGCTGCAGGTTTGAAGAAATTGCGCAGCCCCAGCGTCGAACCCGACATTCACTGCACGCTTGCGTGTCTCACGTGCTGGGCTTGTTTGCGACCCTAGAGGAACAACAAAAAACAACGTAAACGTAATCCCACCAGCCCTCTGGGCGTAGGCGGTTAACGGATTGTCCTTCCCTTTCTGCCAAATCCCATCCTCCCCTTGTTCGGCGGAGGGTTCATCATTGTTCCCTACTGATACACACTCCCTCCCCCACCCGGCCCGCGGCCAACCCGGAACCATGACAACCCCATGAAGGCCAACGCCCCCACCATCCCTTTCAAAAAACAATACAAGACGCTCGCTGCTTCAACATTTGGAACATGCGCGGCCGCCCCGCGACCATTTTGTATGGTTTTTTTTACAAGGACGGCTGGGGTGCCAGCGAATTCCACCTGCCTTCTGGGCGCAGGTGGCCGACCGACTGGTTTGACACATCAGTGGCTGCTGCCTGTTCGCCTTACCGTTTCCGGTGGGATTCCGAAACGTCCGCATGGCTTCAAAATTGGCCAAGGAAGCTCAAAGCTGGGCCGAAGAGCCCCTGTTGGTTCCCAGTGGCTGGCGCACCTGGCGCGGCTGGGGCACGTGAAACACTGGGCGCACGTGGAGCACGTGCCGAACGTGGCGCGCCTGGCACGCTGGGGCTTCCAGGGTCTGGTGCATGTGGAACCCGTGGCGTCTGCGGCGTTCGCAGGAGATGTGCTGACTCCCGGGCGTTGCGTATGTGTCGGGAGGTGCATTGGGAGGGCGGGTAGGAGTGAGCAAGACGGCTTGCGGGCGGGTGGGAAGTTCGACCCCTCCCCCTACCCCCTCCCCTGGGCCTGGGAAGGGCGGAGGGCGCGGGTAGTCGCCTTTTCGCTTCCGATGGGCTCCTAAGGCCTCAAAATGGCCCCAGAGAGCCCAGGAGGAAACCAAGAGGGCCCCAAGAGCGCCCCAAGACGCCATTTTTGAGCCTCTGAGGGCGGGGCCTGATTGAGGACCCCCCTCTTCTTGAACAGTGAGCCCAAAATTGCCTCAAGAAGCCTCCCAGACCCCCAAAAGAGTTCCAGGAAGGCCCAAGACCCCAAAAAAACCCAACAGGGCCCCGAGGGTGCCCCAACTGGCTCCGAGACTCCGAGACCTCCGAGAACACATGTCCAAGGCGGCTGCTACACTGCATGCTTCTAAACTTCCTTGATCAAGGCAACTCGCCTGGCGACCTGCGTATGGATGGGTTGGCATGGATACTTTTTGATTGCGAGTGACGCGCCGTCAACAGGGTCGATCAGCGGAAAATTGAACAGGCCACTACGCGGGCAGCGCAAGTGGAACGAAGACAGCACGAGGCGATATAGGGAGAAACGGGACAAGACATAACAAAAAGCGAAGAGAAAAGAAAACACAACAGAGAAAGAGGAAACGCGCCGCAGCTCATGCTCAAGCCAAGAAGTAGACGAAAGCCCCTTGCCGAAGAGCCGGAACTTGTAGTAGAGCGTCGTGCTCGGGCCAAAGCACACAACTGTGGTGCCACAGAGTGGCCACCGGAGCGAGAAGGTGAAGGCTGGTAGGGATACTTTTTTTGGTCGCGGCCACGAGACAAGGGTCAGGCGGCGAAGGCAACGTCCGGGCCACGGGCGAGCTGGTAGGGATACTTGTTTTTTATTATTATTATTATTTTTTTCTACAGCCGCAGGCGGAAGCGCCAGCGGCGGGAGGTCGCGAACGGGCCGCGGACGCGACTAAATTACCTAACGCGCGCGGGCCGCGGATCAGGCGGCTCACGAAAGCGTCCAGGGCGGCGGAGCCAATGCAATCCAGGAGCGGAAAAACTGGTAGGGATACGCGAAGCGTCAAGAATTTCTTGAAGGTCGATGCGGATCTCTTGGATCGCCGCCGGACATCACCCGGGCGACTTCAACATAGGAGCCATGCGGTGCCATCCAGAAAGAGAGCAATCCTGGGGAGCGCCGGGGAACCCAGGGGGCTCGGCTTCCGCGGAAGAAAGAAAGACATCCTTGGCGAGGGGTTCGGGCACAGAGGTTATCCCTGCCTAAATCGCCGGACGATGAATGAACTCTCAGACGCGGGGGTGCTGGCGCACGGGGTCCCACCCCCCCAGCGCAACCAGAGGAAATGTGCGAGAGCCTAGACTCAGATTGTAAATGTAATGCAGCATCACTCTAATAGTAGTTGTGCTGGGGAAATGTGCTAGTATTACTTGCTCCGTATTCCTTGATCGCGATTATATTATGCATTCGTGCCTCCAAGTCGCGATCCTATAGTTTTGTCCTGATTCCTAAGTCAGAAGTCGATATACTGTTTCCTTAAAACCCTCAATCGCAACTCGAGAATACTAGTTGTACTGCATGACCAGGGGCCCTCTAGGAGCAGCTGCGCCCTAGCACACGATGGTGCCAGTTGTACTCAAGTACTAGGTGCACTCGAGCTGGAGGGGTTCAGGGGTTCCAGCGGCAATACCCGCTCGGAAGAAGGAAACAAATCCATGCGCCGCCAAGGGTCCCGGATTTACCGACTCGACGCAAACGTGGACCCCCGCGGAAGAAAGAAAAGAAATCTGGCTGTGGGTTTAGTGGGTTCAGGCATGAGTCGCGCGCGGGGGCGAAGGCCATACCCCCCTCGTTGGCGCGCAGAGCGCGCCAGTGGCGGCGCCACAGGCGGCGTCGGAGGGGCCCAGCGCCGATCCACGAAATGCGCGCGGAGATTCGAAAGTTCGCTGCTTATGCCGCTCTTTCGTCTTCGACCAGCGGCGAACCCAATGCTTTCTACATGCTTGCGTTGTGGATGCCACGACAATGGACACCCTAACAGTCCTATCATTGAAATTTAAAAGTGTTTAAAATGTGAGAAAAATGTTCGAAACATGTTTTAAACATGCCGTTTACATGTTTGGAACATGTTTAACACATGTTGTACTGGACATATGGAAATTATTTGGCAACATGCTTCCTCTCCATTGATCGTCCTCCACAACGCTTGCGTGTCTCACGTGCTCGGCTGCTTCGCGACCCCCGTGGCCATGCGAGCTGGCGCCACAAGCGCCTGCTGGCGCAGCCGCGGAGACCACCTCCTCGCGCACGCCTCCTCTCCGCGTAGCCCCTCTCGGCTCGGCCGCTGCCTGCTGGCCGGTGGGGCGGCGGCGGGCCAGCAGCTCGGGGCATGCAGGGGCCCACGAGGGCAGGACCGGTCAGTCGGGTCGAATCGGTAAGTCGGGTCGAATCGAAATGGGCATGGCACGGAGTCGAGATCGAGTCGGATCGGCTGCACCAGGATGCACAACAGTGCAATGTGAACGTCTGGTCGCATCTGATTGTCATGAAGCCGAAAGCGAACTGAATCGACCTGTGCGAAATCGATATCGAGTCGGATCGAAATGGACCCTGCGAGGGTGGTTGGTGCCACTCGGCTGCCCCCCCTCTCCTCCTTTACTTCCCTCCCCTCCCCTCCCCTCCCACCTCCACCTACGAGCACGCCAATTATGCACCTACACCGATTCTGGCCGGGCCCATCCTGGGTCCAGGCTCGGTGTGGTTGTAGAGCTGGCGCCCTCCGATTCCCCACCATCCGCCCCACTCCACTCCACCAAAGGATGGCGAAAGCCGCCACCCCTGTGTCAGGGGCCCCAGAAAGTGCGGTGACCACATCGCGTGGTGAGTCAGTGGGGATTCGGGGACACCACGCAGTTTGGGAAGTCCTGTCGTTCTCCGAGGACGTCTCGAGCGACTGGGGCCTCGGTGCAGTTCTCTCCCTGGAGTCCTCCCGTGATCAATGGGAAACCGAGTCCCCAAACTGTCTGGTGATCACTCCGACAGGTGACCGAAAGCTTAAAGGTGATCAGGAGTAGAGATCCCCCAAATGGGACCCGAGTAGATGGGGTCGAAGGATCGCGCCGCATCGCTGATGCATCGGCGACACCTGCGTGGAGAAAGTCGGGCTCCTCATCGAATTGCATCGCCGATACATCGGCGACGCAGCTGTGATGCGGCGCGGTCCACCGACCCCGTCTACTCGGACCCCACTCGGGAAGCCTGGAAATGAGAGGACAGTTTTGAGGCCCGTGCTGTTCTCCGAGGATGTCTCGCGCGCCTGGGGCCTCTCCAGAGCCCCGAGGATGTCCCGTGGCAGACCGCCTGGTGAGGTCTCCAGGATTCCGAGGGCACCGTGCCTTGTGTCTTGTGCCACCAGGCGGTGATGCACTGCGCCCTTCACTGTGCGCCCTGACTGCACGAAGAGATCTGGGGCGGCGACGTCTATACACCTACACCGTTCGTGGCCAGGCCGATCCGGGGGCCAAGCTCGGACAACATCCCCCCTGGCACACCCTCCTACTACCCTCGTCAAATTTACCTCAAAAATGGCGACCACGCCCCTGCGATGTCGGCGCGCCCTTCAATGTCGATAGACGCCCCTCCAATGTCGCGGCCAGGGCAAAAGAGGTCTGACCAGGAACGACTCGGAAGTTCGATGGTGACCGATATTGGAGGGGCGGCGCACACAAGTACCTCGCAGTCACCGCTACTCTGTCCAGTATCTCCCCACAAACAGTTCAGCCACGTAAGACATTTTTGAAGTTAATTTTGACGAGGGTTGTAGATGGGGTCCGATAAGGTGGGGTCGGAGGATCGCGTCGCATCGCCCATGCATCGCCGATGCATCGGCGATGCATCGGCGACGTCGGCGGTGCACCGGCGCCATCGGCGTGAAGGCACTCTGGCTCCGCATCGAGCCGCGTCGTCGATGCGCAGCGATGCTTCGACCCCATCTACGCATCGACGTGCTCGGACCCCATGTATGAGGCCTGGACGCATCCAGGGCAGCGTGCACACCGATCATGGGCCCAGCATCGGCCTGGCAAGGATCTGTGGCTGACCTCACGTCGCGTGGCGCGCCCCGCAGTGCGCGGCCTCTTTCGCGCCCTCGCGCCGCCGCTCTGGAGCCGGGCAACGTTGCGCTCCAGGCTGCGGGGGGTGCGAAGCGCAGCCCAAAATGAAGGCAGGATGATGTCGGAAGCCTCGAGGTTAACACATCCCGATCGCTGTGATGATGGTCATATTCGGGCTTCCTGGGTGGCCAGAATAATACCACACACGCCAAAATCTGGGATCAGATTCCCCCAGTGGAGGCCCCCCCCGCACATCGCCGTGACGCAATATCATCTGAAAACGACCCGAATTCACCGAAGGGTTACAGCCTAGCCGATCCTGGGATGCTGGTTCCGCACGTGAAGAACCGAGGAGATCAGTGGGCCCGGACCTGGGACAGGCTGAGATCATATATTTTTCGCAAAAAAAAAAGAAGTAAACGTTTCCGACCAAGCTGTAACTTATTATTTCAAGTAGTGGTGGTAATGCTGGTAGTTGTAGTAGTAGTAGTAGTAGTAGTAGTAGTAGTAGTAGTAGTAGTAGTAGTAGTAGTAGTAGTAGTAGTAGTAGTATGTGGTGGTAGTGGTAGTCGTAGTAGTCGTAGTAGTCGTAGTAGTAGGTGGTAGTAGGTGGTAGTAGGTGGTAGTAGGTGGTAGTAGTAGTAGTAGTAGTAGTAGTAGTAGTAGTAGTAGTAGTAGTAGTAGTAGTAGTAGTAGTAGTAGTAGTAGTAGTAGTAGTAGTAGTAGTAGTAGTAGTAGTAGTAGTAGTAGTAGTAGTAGTAGTAGTAGTAGTAGTAGTAGTAGTAGTAGTAGTAGTAGTAGTAGTAGTAGTAGTAATAGTAGTAGTAGTAGTGGTAGTAGTAGTAGCAGCAGCAGCAGAAGTAGTAGAAGTAGTGGTAGTAGTAGTAGTAGTAGTAGTAGTAGTAGTAGTAGTAGTAATAGTAGTAGTAGTAGTAGTAGTAGTAGTAGTAGTAGTAGTAGTAGTAGTAGGAGTAGTAGTAGTGGTAGTAGTAGTAGTAGTAGTAGTAGTAGTAGGGTCACCCGTCGTCTATGGCCAGCCCGTTTATGGCCGGTAGTTCGGTTGGGTTTCTATATAAGTGTGTGCGAAAACCCGATATAAACTACGCGTCCTTCAAATTTGCCTTATGGCCGGCACGCTGTGAGGAATCCTAAGGAATTCTCGAAGAATCCTCTGGAATTCTCCAGGACACCTAAGGAATTCCCCAGGAATCCTAAGGAATTCTCTAGGAATCCTCAGGAATTCCGAGGAATTCATCAGGAATCCTAAGGACATCTCTTGGCATCATAAGGAATTCTTCAGGAATCCCAAGGAAGCCTGCAAGATACCTAAGGATTTTGCCACGAAACTTCCAGGAATCCGAAGGAATGCTCGGGAATCCTGAAAGAATGATAAGGAAATCCTCCGGAATCCTTAGGAATCCCTGCGGAATCCCAAGGAAGCCTCCACGAAACCTAAGGAATTCTCCAGAATCTCAAGGAAGTCTCCAGGAATCCCAAGGAATTCTTCAGGAATCCTAAGGAATGTGAAAGGAATCCTTAGGAATTCTTCAGGAAGCCTAAGGAATTCAACAGGAACCCTAAGGAATCTCAGAGGATTCCGAAGGAATCTCGGCGGAATCCGAAGGAGTCTCAGCGGAATCCTATTGAATTCACCAGGAATTCTTAGGAAACCTCCAGGAATCTGAAGGAATCCTCGACGAAGCCTAAGGATTCCTTGAAATTCCATAGGAATTCTCCTGGAATCCTGAAGAATTCGTGAGGATTCCTTGGGAATTCTCCAAGAATCCTAAGGAAGTCTCCAGGAATCCTAAGGAAGTCTCCAGGAATCCAGAGGAAGTCTCCAGGAATCCTAAGGAAGTCTCCAGGAATCCTAAGGAATTCTTGAGGAACCCAAAGGAATGCTCAAGGAATCCAAAGTCTTGGTGAATCCTAAGGCTTCCTCTGTGAATCCTAAGAACTTACCCCGAAGATTCCTAAGGAAGTCTCGAGGAGTCCTTAGGAATTCTCGAGACTGAGTACGCGCGTGGAGTTGAGGTAGCTCCGCAAGAGAGGAGATCACAGAAACCAATGTTTTCATTAGAAAACGAATGAAAACCATTGGTCTCCAATCGTAAACTCATTAGAACCAATTGGTTTCCCTAATTAAAGCCATTGGTTTCCTGAGAGAACACGAATGACAACCATTGGTTCCCAATGCAAGACGAATAAAAAACCACTGGTCGCACATAGAAGCCTAATAAAACAATTGGTTTCCAATGGGTTCCCAATCGGAAACACATTAAAAAATGTTTCCAATATCGCACTAATACCAACCATTGGTTTCCACCGGAAAACTTATTAAAACCATTGGCTTCCGATTGGAAACTAATCAAAATCATTGGTTGCCAATAGTTTTTACAAAAAGAAAAAACACAAAAACAAGTTTCCCGTAGAAAACAAATGCAAACCGTTGGTTGCCAATGGGAACTAATGAAAACTATTGGTTTCCAATGGACAGCCAATGAAAACAATTGCTTCCCAATAGGAAACTAATAGAAACAATTGGTTTCCAATCGAGAAATAATTAACACCATTGGTTTCGAATAGAAAACTAATTAAAACCATTGCCACCCAATGGGAAACTAATAAAAACCATTGGTTTCCAATAGACAACTAATTAAAACAGTTGGTTTTCAATAGAAAACTATTCAAAACAGCTCCCAATAGGAAACTTATATATATACACACACGTATTGGTTTTCAATAGAAAACGAAGCCAAACTATTGGTTTTCAAAAGAAAACTGACAACAACAATTGGTTCCCAATAGAAGGCTAATAAGAACAATTGGTTTCCTAAAGAAAACTAATTCAAACAATTGGTCTCCAATATGATAAAACTAATGAAAACAATGGGCTTCCAATAGAAAACTAATTAAAACAATGGGTTTCCAATGGAAACGAAAAAAACCCAAACCCAAACCCAAACCCAATCCCAAACCTCACCGGCCATAAATCAAGTGTGACCCTAGTAGTAGTAGTAGTAATAGTAGTAGTAGTAGTAGTAGGTCGTAGTAGTAGTCGTAGTAGTAGTCGTAGTAGTAGTAGAAATAGTAGTAGGAGTAGTAGTAGTAGTAGTAGTAGTAATAGTAAGAGTAGTAGTAGTAGTAGTAGTAGTAGTAGTAGTAGTAGTAGTTAGTAGTAGTAGTAGTAGTAGTAGTCGTAGTAGTAGTAGTAGTAGGAGTAAGAGTAAGAGTAGTAAGAGTAAGAGTAAAAGTAATAGTGATAGTACTGTTAGTCTTATTGGTGCTCGTACTAATATTACTTTTGAATTGGTATTTAAAAATATTGGCACGATTGCTCGTAGTTCCCCAATCAGAGCTTGCCTCTGTAGTGGTCCTAGCGGGTTAAAGGCTGAGGTGAGAGGTGCGGCCGATTTCGGTGGCTGGGCCCGGGTGCCCGGGTGCCCGGGTGCCCGGGTTCGCCGCCGATTCGGCGGCCGGGCCCAGGTGCCCGGGTGCCCGGGTGCCCAGGTGACGGGTGCCCGGTGCTCGGGCGGGCGCCCGGGCGCCGGGTGCCTGGGTGCCCGGTGCCCTGTAGCCCTACAGCCTTATAGCCCTATATCCCTATCGCCCTATAGCCTTATAGTAGCACTTATAGCCACATAGCCCAATAGCCCCAAACAAATTTTGATTGGGGCTTTTCTCCGGTATCATAGTATTCGTAATAGTTCTGGTATTTCCCCACTCAGAGCTTGCCTCTGTAAGGGCCCTAGCGGATTCACATGGTTTGGTGAAGGGTTGGCGCCGATTTCGGCGGCACGCCTGGGTGCCTGGGTGCCCGGTAGCCCTCAAACCCTATAGCTTACAGCCAATAGCCCTATACCACTATAGCCCTGTAGCCTAATAGCCCTGTAGCCCCATAGCTACCATTGGGTTGTTCTCTGGTACCATAGCATCACTAATGGTATTAGTACTAGCGACAGAATTTGCACTCGCATTCGCGTTGCCCGCGAAAAGGGGCACATGGCCAAGATGAAGCGGTCGGCGTGTTTACTCATCTATTCCGTCATCTTACACTTGGTGCATGTCATGTTCCCCTCAGCGTCGACCTCGATGGAGGGGCGCTCGGGCTTCTGACTTGCATTCCGTACTCGTGCGCGCCCGCCAAGCACGGCAGGAGCGAGGCGATGCACCATGGCCCCCCCCCCCGTTCCCTCCAGGACATATTTCTCTTATCCAATGTTCGAAGGCAGTGTAATTTCGTTCTCTCTCACTTGACGCAATTGATCTTCGGAGCTTTGGATCACTTGGCTGGCGCCAGGATGTGGTAACCGTGCTCCGCTGCCGTTCTATCGCTGCAAGGCGTGACTTCTCAATTCATGGGGCGCAGCCTTCTTGTCGGGTCCATGTCGCAACGGCGCCCGCTACCGCGATAGGTGCTGCTTTCGTAGGTCGTGTCACCAGGGCCTGCCCCGCCACCGTGTCTGCCAAGTTCGGGGGGTCCAACTGCGGCGGCTGCCAAATCGGCTTCGGCATGGCACCCCACATTGGCAAAACTGATCCGGAGCACGACGTCGCGGACATGGCTGTCTTGAGGATAACCTTCATCGTCTCATCGTGGGCTGGGAATTAAGGTCTGCGCACAAGTTCACGTCCAAGATGCATGTCAAGTCGTGTCAATGGCCGGGCAAGCTTGTTGCCGGGACGCGGTGCTGCCTGCGCCTCAAATACGGTAGACAACCTTGATGCAGCCGTGCTGCAATATCTCCCACTCTTTCCCATGTGACGTTCTCGTCGTCCTCGTTGGGGGTACATGGGGGGATGCACGTCACGATGGCGAAGTCAATTGTCAACCCCATCCAAGTCACAATCTACGGGAACAGTTCCGCATTGTCATGGCTCCACTCCAGACTCGTAAAGTACCTCGTCATTGCTGGAAACATCTGCCGTGGTTAACTCCATTCTCTGGCTTTGAGGCAGGTAGGTATCTTTGGAATCAACTTCCATGGGCTGCCTCTTGCGTCGGTAGCGCATGGTATGACCGGGCCCCACTTGTAAACAGGAGTAGTGGGTCTGGGTGACCACTCAAGAGGATTGGTCGCGAGATTGGGCCCATCAGGTGTGCTCGTCGAGGTTGGTGATGCCTGAACCCCCGCAGCTAGATGCAGATGCGTGGGCTGCTTGCCCTTCAGGCGCCTCCTCACCGAAGCTGTGCTGGGCGGTGTGCTCGACGTCCGTGCTCTCTGAGGGATTGGGGCAGCGCGCGGTCCAGTGCCTACTTGACCGCCAACTGCTGTCTCCTCCTCCACCTCTTGATCCATGCCAAGGTGGGCCTAGGGGTCCTCCTCGTCCTGTTTTCGTGGAAGAGGCCACCCTCTTCCCCTCCTAGATCTTCAGCTTGCAGGAGAACTTGGGCTTGCTCGACTCTCCCATCCTGCGCCTCGCGCCCCAGTGCCATGAGTTCGGCAGCGCGTGCGCATACTATTTTGGCGGCAGTAATCGACAGAAGGTAGCCCAATCGTTGATCGCGAAAATGTCGGTGCAGAACAGCTGTTCTGCCGCCAACATCCATTCACCTTGATGCCATGCACGATTGCCCGCCAGAGGTCCTGGTGGGTCTCGGCTGGATCTGCTCGTCTGAGCATGGCAGACGTGAGTCGCACGCAGTATCCAAATCAATCAAGTACACCTTCGGGCACCACACCCAGCTTACCCAGCGAGGCAGTGCAGCAACTTCAGACGATTGGGCGCATTGCGCGACTGATGTGAGCGGCATGCTGATGTTCATGGCGTGGCCTGGGCCACAGCACAGCGCATAACCACTTCGGCGGAATCGTAGATCACTGGCTTGACCAGGACTAGCCTCGTCTCCAGCAACCACCATAAATCCACGATCGGAAAAATATCCGTCTGCCACGATCACCGCGAGTGACGGGAGAGGCAACGATGGATCTTCAGGGAGTAGGTCAGCACCAAACTCGTCGCACTCAGCTCTGTCAGGCATCAGTCCGCATTGCCTGGCACGAATGGGGGGTGACATTAGGATCCATTAAAAAGTCCAACGTGTACAGGTTGAGTAGTTCTTTCCATGTCTCCCCCCACTTCGTACATGTGCAGAGTAGGTGGTCCATGTCCTCTACTGCCGCTAAGCAGAAGTGGCATGTCCGATGGTTCCCTTTGTCAACGATGCGATCTAGCCTTGGCCCAGTGACCGTCGCGCCCTGCAAATAAGCCCTGGGAAAAATCAGCCCGCGCCAGCTTCGGCACCGCGACGTCCTTTTTGCCCTGGAGGGCGCTCTCTGGTACCAGAGGTCTTTGCGGCTTTCCTGCGTCAGGTTCAGCCTCATCGTTGCCCAAAGCTGCCATCTGTTCGGCCTTCCGTAGGATCGCAGTGGTGACGAGGTAGTTGATCTGTGAAAGCCAAGTCATGTCCGTCCTGTCGGCCAGCTGCGTGCAATTCGCGATGGCGAACCTGCGGAGATCGACTCGACGCACGTAGGTTGTCCAGCCATTGATATCGTCTGTCCCGTGTGGCGGGTGTATGCGTGAAAATCCTCTGGCCAAGTTCATCCCAATGCCTTTGCTGCTGATAACGAGGCGACCGATGGGGCCACCCTGTGCAGTTTTGCAGTGGACCCGTTGGTATATACTCCAGATTCGCTTGGCCACCTCGATCAGCCTGGATGCGCTTCGCGATGAAAAGAAGCGCCTGGACAGGGTCAATATGGCCTTTCAGTATCAGTGCCATTGCAATCGCAGGGCTGCGTAAGAGAGCTCCCTTTGTCCAGATCGAGCAGATGACACATGCCCTGAAGCGCCTTCCAACTTTCAAGCCCAGGCCTCGAAACTCCTGTCCAGGGGTAAGTCGAGGGGGTGCCGCAGCGCAAATGAGGCGCTGTTTTCCCTGGATGCCAACAGGGGCTGCCTAGGTTCTTCCGATGACTCGGAGGGCGCTCAGAAACCTTCTGTCTCGCAGATTGGTTGGACAAGTTCCATGTGTGCAGAGCTCCCCTCCCACAAGGATAACGTGGCTGGTGAGCTTGATGTCGTATTCAGGCATGACGTCTGCCATGCATGCCATCAGTTCCTTCTCGTTGGTCACAGTCATCGCGAAGAACTTTGTCTTGGCCCTGCTCGTCTGCGTGCCAGCGCATTCATCAAATTGACAAGACGCCTTGGTGGCCAGTGCCACTTGCCGCCCATGATCATCTCCAGTAGCTCGGCAACTACCATCACCAATGAAGGTGGATGCGACAACGTCGGCGGCGTCCTCGACCGAAAATGACCAAACACTCATGAGTGCCAATGCTTGTTGAAGGCTCCAGCTGTCTCCCTGAAGATAACCGTTCTCCCTCCTCCATTCCGGTGAAAGCGCCTTCGAGGCCTTCCACCTGCATGTGGAGTTGCGGTAGGAGAGCTTCGACGCGTTGACAATATCTGGAGGCGCGCCAGGGGCCAGCATGAGGTTGTCTCTCATGTCGAACTCCAGGAGGTCGACGACGAATTCCTTTCGGTCACGCGCTGTGCGTGACAGAGGAGTGCCCGTCAAACGTGCTTCTTCTTTTGCCGGCGCCTGCTCGTGCGCCGCCGCCTGGTAGCGGCGGCCTGCGCGTGCCCCAGCAGCTCCAGGATGAAGCCATCCTTCGCGCCATTCCGCCACCTGTAAACAACGGGCCCCCGCGCTGGCAGCGCGCGGGGGGGGCGAGTTCGCGATGGGTCTGGCCCGGCCAGCCTCCGCGACCCACGGCCGGCCAGGGTCGACGTCGGCCGCGCAATCTGCCATGACTTCCCACTTCGGCAGGCAAGATGTGATGCTCATGGCAACGACGTTCGGCCATCCGATTCATTCGTCTTCGGCCCCATTGAGCAGCATGGCGCACATGTCCAAGATGCTGCCAGGTAGAAGTCGCACTTCTGAAACTCTCCATCCCTCTGACGCTGGGGCCCGATGAACCTTCATCTTCCTGAGCTGGCGGCGCAGGGCCTGCGCGCCCAGAAGGGGGGGTTCGCGCTCCACCCTCTTGATGCAGTTACTTGCCGTATATTTCTTGAAAGGCTTTCCCATCGCACAACTCCTGCCCGTTGCATATCGGCCCCCAACACCTCTGCACTCTGGAGATCAAGATCCTCGCGTCTGCTGATTTGACTGATTGCAGTGCGGCACATTGTCTTTGTTTGTTCCATGAGAAGAGCTCCCGATCTCCCTTATGCTACAGGCTTATGCGCAAGCGCTTTTTCCACTCGCCAGACGTGATTTCATCTTATTGGCCGAGAGCTCGTCCTGCATGAACTCGACTTCCCCCCCCCGTCGTCGCGCGCCAACATCCTCGGGTAGGTGTGAGACGAGACCCAAAAAGTATCTGCAGCACTCGGCTGACTGGGGGGCGCACTTTGTCCCCGAGACGCTGTCTCTTCAGATGGTCGGACAGGCCATTCAGGTCTCTCCCAGCAAGGCATCGCAGTTCAGCAAGGCGCCCATTCATGTTCTCACGCTTGCGGAAACCAACCGTTGTGAGACACTCTGGCGCGCACTTGCGCACGTCTGCTGCAACATCATCCTCGTCCAACTTCGGCGACGCCCCCCCCCCCCCCCCCCCCGCGATGCCCGCGGCCAAAGGGCCCAGCAAACTCGAGTCTTTTGCCCAGACTAGCTTCTGCAGTTGCGCCTGCAGCCTTCCATGCCAGGTTAGCATCAGACTGTGCAATAGCATAATGACAAGCATCTCCACGGGTGTAGCTCGCCATCCTTCCCATCTCGCACTCCTCGCCCTCGGTGATCTTGGCTGGGCAGACGCAGGGCGGGCGGGCGTGGGAGGGGGGGGGGGGGGGGGGGGGGGGGGGGGGCGGGCTCTGAGGTGCTGGAGAGTCTCCTGAATAATATTCACCTCGAGCTCAAGCCCCAGGTGCTGCTTCACTCCCAGGCCCCCTGTCAGCTCGAACGATGCAAGCATATATTTGGCCAAAGCATTGACGATGATTACGTCGGGTCTCGCTGGCGCGCGCCCAGGGGAGACGTGGTCCCCAATTCGGATCATGACAGAATGTCGGCTCCGAGCCGTAGACGGCACCTACGCCATGCCACTTGCCAGTGTGCAAATAACGCTTAATATACGATGATGATCGATCTTTTGGCGCCCATGCAAATGATGATTTCCTGTTCGCCCAATGCAGCGCAGTCCTCGAACGCAAGTCCAAGATGCGCGCATTCCGCGCGCGGCGCAACTGGGGGCCGCCAGCGCCATTGTAGAGGTTGATACCATGGAGGGGCTTGTCGCCGAAGAGGAGAGCAGTTTCCATCCACTTCGAGGTATCATGTAGCACGCGAGCAGCCCCCCATGCACGTCCAGCCTCCAATCCAATAGCACGTTCAGATCTTACCAGGGTGGCAACACTTCCCTGCGCATGCCTGCTCACTTTCCCACGCTGCCCTTCTGCGGTAGAACCGGAGGGCCCAATAATACATCAGAACCACGCTGTCTTGCTGCCTTGGCTGCTGAGAGCTAAGTACCCAGTGCTATCAAGACGAGTCTCTTGCAAGCAGATGACGTCAGCTCTGACGTTGTCCAGTCTGTCTTTGAAGCCGGCCCACGCAGAGACGCTCGCACTCAGGATGGCGGCGAGGGCGGTCGCCATCATAGTTCCGAGCCCACTGTCATATCATCAGCCACACTTTCTTTCAGGCCCTTGGCGGCCCGACGAAGTGGGGCATCTTCTCGTGGATTGGCAGCGGCATGCAGACTGAAGGTGGACAGGCGTAGAGCTAAGTCATCACTCTGCGTTTCCATCTTTGTCGTCAAAGCCGCCGCGCGTGCGCTGATCGCCTGCGCGACGATGTCGCTGAGGAATTGCTTGAAGTCTTGGCTGAGAGAACTCCCTGCAGTCGCAGTTGGCGGGCCCACCGGCATGACTTCCCCTCCAGGTCGCCGCGGTGGTGAAGCCTGGGCGAAAGTCTGGCTGCAATCGGTGCTCTCGTTTGTGCTCGCGGTGCTGGTGTCGTCTGTGTCGTCGGCGTGTACTTGCAGAGCATCTCCGACCATGTGAGCTCCGAGGGCGTGGCCTTCGGCCGCGGGGGCAACTGCTTGTTAATGATCGCCTGGACGCCGCCATCACACATATCCATAACACTTGGGGCTTCTTGAGCTCTGACCAACAACTTCGGTTTTGCCCTTGCTCTTTGTTTTTCCTACCTTCCTCAGCTCGATCGATTCGGCTCCCCATCTAATTTGCCGCTTCAGTGCTTCGCAGAGGCCTGTCCCGTCGACGTTTGTATGCAGGGGGGGGAGATCTCCCAAACCGTCGGCATCGGCGGGGCCCTGTTCTGAAGTTTCGCCCAGGTCTCCTTCGCATGAGTCTTGAGGACTCTGAAGAAGAGCGTAGCGCCATTGCTTTTGTATGCGATGCCCGGACTGCCCTCGAGATCCTTCGTCATCTCCAGAGCGTCCGTCATTGTTGTTCCATTCTGAAACGGGATGAAGTCCTCCATCTCCTTCTCCTTCCCCAAGACTGCCGCATCACCAACTCTCGCCCTCTGGAAGAATATGCCATCAATACCAGATATTGCCCTGAGGCTCGTAGCGATTGATGGTGCGACTTTGAAGAGGCCGCTGATGACCTTCTGGCCGATCACCTCCTCGTTGGGAACTCTTCCACAACACACGGTAACCTCCTGGGTGCAGTGCCTCGACATTTTTGTTTTGGCAATGATGGGCAACTGACAACTCGGCGTCTAAGACTCTCCTAGGCGGGATCGTCTCGTATCGTTTCTTTCCACCATCTGCTTTCCGGTCTCTAGCTCGTTGGGCTTGGCCGTGAAGTTTGAGAAGGTCGCGGAAGATCGTGTCATTCACGGCCGTCTCCAAAATAGCAATATGCATGAGGGTAGGGACCTGCTCGCCTTCCTACTCGAAGACCGTCGACTTGTTTTTGGGAGCGACCGTCACTTGGTTGGTCCCTCCGCACGTCCAGGTGAAGAGTTGTTTGATAACCCTCCTCCCGCCAATCACCAAACAATGGTACATTCGTTCGCACAAGATGCTCCGCAAGGCCCCTGCGGCCTGCTAGCATGATGAGATCCTTCGGGACCTGCTGGGGGTCCTCGGCGAAGATCATCCCGAAAGGGGGTCGACGGGTTGGGGCCAGCCCACCAGGCGTCCTCCTGTAGCCTAGCAGCCAGCTCCGTCGCCATGATGAGGTAGACCTTGTCGTATGCCGCCGTCGTCGGAGGGAAGCCTCTCCCGACCTCGAGGGCCCAGTCGGAAGGGTCCAACGTGGCCGTGTGCTCCCATGTTGGCGTCGGCGTGATAACCATATTATCATTAGTATCAATATTAGTATTTCTTTATTATAATCATTTTGTTATTTGGTGCCATCTGCTGTCTTATTCCTCGCATGAGGAGGTGCAGCTGCTTGGCCCATGGGTTGTTGCTTCAGCCACTTCTTGATCACATCGGTGATATCCTGAATCGGTAGCTTCGCAACCTAAGTCATGTTCGCCGTGGCGATCTGTCGGAGGTGGTCGTACACCGCCTGTGGCTTGTCCATGCCGTCGAACTCCAGGGCCACCATCACCCTAGCCTGTATCTGGGCTGGGGTCGTGACCTTGGCCGCTAGTGGGCTACCCTGCTGTGCCAGCAAGGCCTTCTTCTGCTTCTTGGTGAGCTGGAGTCCATGCTTCTGAACTCCATTCCCATGCAGCGCGTATTGGAGGCGGTTCCAATCTCTGTGTCGGACCAGCCATCGACAACAACATTTGAGACCATATCGTACGTAGTCGAAGCCACAGCCCGCAGCACGTACCAGTCTCACCCCATGATTGATCATGATATCCATCCCACTGATATCAAGAAATATTGCACTGGGAGTCGGCAACTTCACAATCCCAGTTGAAGAGTAATTGACGATTTGAGACTTCTTCTCATCGTACTCATACGATGTCACCACGACCGAGCCCTGGCACAAGGGCAGAAGGTAAGTCTCGGACGTCAGCTGCAGCGTCTCGTGGCCGAGAGGGCCTCCTTCTCTCTTCCCCCCTCGCTCGCCGCCGAGAGAGGGTAACTCGGGAACGTCTGAAAGCCGGCGGGCCGGGGCCGCGGCCGTTCCAGAGCGCCCCGCAACGCTCCGAGGGCGCTCGGGAACGCCCCTGGAGGAAGAACAATATCATGATTGTAAACGTTCGGAGCTTCGCGCGGAGCTCCGAAAATCTATGACTTGCGGCTTCTTCTTCTTCTTCGAGCTCTGCCGGAACGTCTCATCGTCATCCTAGGCCTGCTTGAACGAAGGAGAGCGATAAGGCAGGAGAGCAGATAATCGAATCGATAAGTCGGATCTGAAATCGAAATGAATAGGATCGTCGGAAATCGGCAGCCGAGTCGGGGAATGTCGAATCGGCGGAAATCTGCAGGGTACAGGCCTCAATTGTGAAATCGGAGCCCAAATCGGAATCCGAAGTCGACTCGAATCGGAATCGGAAGCCGTCGAAACCGAATCGAACCGGAGGAGTCGAAACAAGCCCTGGGGAGGGGGGGGGCCATGCCCAGGCCGCAGAGCCGGACCCTCCCCCCCCCCGCCCTTGCGTTGTGGATGCCATGACAATGGACACTCTAACAATCCGATCATTGAATTGAAGATGTGCTTAAAATGTGCGAAACATGTTCTAAACACGTTTCAAACATGTCTTTACATATTCGAAACATGCTTGGAACACGTTTTAGACATCCGGAAATTATTTGGCAGCATGCTTCCTCTCCATTAATCGTCCTCCACACCCTTGCGGCGCGCCCGCGAGGAGCCTCGGCGCCTGGCGGGGACGGGTCCCGCCCGAGGCCCTCGGCGGCGGCGGCCTCCTCCCGCCGCAGCCGCTCCTGCGGGCGGCACCACGCGCCGCCACCAAGACAAAGGGACATCCCCAGACCTCCTCGCGCTGTGAGGAAACAACAAAAAAACACGACGGGAGGCTTTTCGCTATCTGCGGCCTCCAAGGGCCCTTGCCGGGCCCTGGGACCGTCAAAAACGACTCAGGGTGCAAAACTGGTCCTGGGGAAGGGGTCCAAAACTCCGGGAGTCGACGCTGTGAACAAATCACGACATCGGGGGTCAGGGTCCGCGAGTTGGAGCTGCAGCGGAGGCTGCGGCAGGGCCGGGCCCACCACTCCTCCCTCGCCGAATCTGCGGGCGGCCGCCCATCGCGGGAAAGGGCCCGAGCACCGGTAAGCCCCTCATCCTCCTCCTCCCCTTCAGCCTCCTCCTCCTCTTGCTCCTCCTACTCATATTTTTTGACGTTGCCCAGACGTGAAGCGCAAGCTTGACGCCTGATGTTCCTCCTCCTCCTCCTCCTGCTCCTCCTGCTCCTCCTGCTCCTCCTCCTCCTCCTCCTCCTCCTCCTCCTCCTCCTCCTCATTCCTCCTCCTCATCATCAATCCTCCTCGTCGTTCCTCCTCGTCATTCCTCCTCCTCCTCCTCCTCCTCCTTCTCTTCCTGCTCCGCCTCCTCATTTCTCCTCCTCCTCCACATCTTTTCCGTATCCACCTCTTCCCTGTCGCACCCACAGACGCATCGGTAGGGCGGGCCGAGCGATTCGCCTCAGCATTCCCCACCATTTATGATCATGGAGCTTGAAATTAGCAGTTTCACGGATGGAAGGCGGGTGATTTCCAACATGTCGCTCTCGCCTTGGCGCCGCGCACATTCGTCTGCAACGTTTGCAACAGCTTCAAGGATGGAGGGCGGGTGGTTTTCAATATGTGGCTCCCATTTGGCGCCGCGTACATTCGCATGAAAAGTTTGTAACCATTTCACGAAAAGAGGTCGGATGGTTTTCAACATGTGGTTCTCGCATTAGCGCCGCGCACTCTCGTGCTACAAGTTCGCAGCAATTCTGAGGATGGTGGGCGGTTCCTTTTCCAAGTGCGGTTCTCGCCTTAACGCCGCGCGCAGTCTTCAAAACTCACAACAGACTCGCATGGTTAAATTTCCCAGAACGGCGTTCAGGCACGATTTAGGATTCTCAGGACGCAAAATCACGATAATTCGTGGTGTTGAGGTCCCAAGAACGGTGTTTTGGCAGGTTCTCGGATTGTCAGGACGCAGCGGTCACATCGATTCGCGGCGCTGAAGTCCCAAGCGGGGGGCGGACGGCAGGTCGGACGGACGCGGGGCGAGCCCGCCTCACGCAGGCGAGCAGGGCTGCCCTGATGCTGTGGCCAAGCGGCCAACAACATCGCAAGAAACAAATGGTGGGAGGGCGGCGCCAGAGAGGAAAGCGGGCGGGAGGGCGGGACAAGCGGCCCCCCCTGTGACCCACGCGGCTGCGAAGAGGAAACATGAAAAGGCATAGATGACAGTGCAACGCGAAGCGTGCAACTGCGGAGGGGGGAAGCGAGGAGACGAACTACGCTTCGCATTCGTGAATCCGCGTCCGCTCCTGTTCCTGAACCACATTGAACATGATATTTTCATTTGCGAGGCAATCTGCTCGATGTCGCCCCCCAGCCCCAATACCACCGAAACACAAAAGGGGGGGGACCACGGTGCAGGGGGCAAGCGTGTCCCCACAGGAACGTGCCCAAATTCTCCGGGCCAGTGTCGTCAATCATACCCTGTGCGAGAAGCAGCCGCCACCTCGTCGCTCGACACATATGCCCGCGCGAAGGAAGGGAACGACACCCACCCCGCGACAGCATGGTTTCTACGCTGGACGCTGCAAACTCATCCTTGGCAGCGCCTCGCCAGGTATCATGGTCGTACCACTCTTCTCGGCACGCCTACGGCAGCAAGGTGTTCGCCAAACTCGCGGGTCCACGACACTGGCGCCAAACCCACTAGCGGACCATAGCGGCGGACCGGCGCTCGCTGGGGTCTCGTCAAGCACCTGCAGCCACGTGCACAAACAAAACGCCTCATCCGTGTTGCAGAAGGCCAACGCCGCGCAAAGATCCTGGCGCTGGTAACGCCGAGTGGGGCCGCGAAGGAAACGATTGCCTGAGCACTGTAGCGAACCGCGCCGATACTGCCGAAACAATTCCGACGGCATACAGCTGGCCTTGATTGGACAGGACACGCGAGAGAACACAAGACCTTTCCGACGGCCACATCGCCATTGGAGTGTAAGAAGGCACGTGTCGCGAGGCAGAAGACACAAGGGTACCCTTGAGCTGGCAGGGTCGACTTACTAATCCGGGCCGACTGTACGCATCAGAAAATTAAATGTGATGGCAAGTCTTAGGCACCGCCGCACACGGCCTTGCGGAAAACGCGTGCCGTCGCAAGGCTTTCAGCAATGTTCTGTCCACGCGTTGCCTGGGCAGACGAGATCTCCTGTTCTTGACCGTGCCCAGCCGGAGCCCGCGCAAGATGGCGTCGTGGTCGCCCTGCCAAGGCACGCCTGCCACCTGGTGCTCCATGGCCGAAGCGCTCAGCCACCCGCGCTGCGTGGCGGCACACGCACACAAGGCAGCGACCATACGAATGTGCTGCACGCTGCACTCCAACGGGGGCTCATTCAAAAACTCAGACGCCCACGCAATCATGCGCAAATGCGATGCGTACGTCGAGAGCGTCGACGGCACCGTTTTGCACAGGAGCTGGTTTTCGACCACAAGTGTCCGCTACTCGGAACAGATTGGCACCCTGAACCCAGGTTTCCACCATAGCCAACAGCACCTAACGCGGAGGCGCGCCATCAAAATGCCTAGCAAAGCACCCTCTGTCCCGACTGGAACGTCGTCGTCATGTCGGCATGGTCCCCGCCCAAAGCCCGGCGGGAACTGTCCAGCGCGCCGCAGTACGTGGACCAGGCCTCGGCGGGGCCACGCGCGCACGCGGCGCCGGCAGAAGTAGCTTGCACTCCGCGGGGAGGAACGGTGGCAGTGCGCGGACAGCCTTGCGCGTTGCATCACGCTGCCATTGTCACCTGGCGAAGCGGCGCCGGCGTGCCCAGCGGGGCTGCCCCCAGCGCCGCAAACGACGCGGCGGGCAGAGAAGCCAGCGGAGCTGAATGGCCCACCGGTGCGCCTTGAAATGTCAGCGCGGCAGCGGCCTGAGACGCCAGGCGGGCCGATGCTTTCGGCCGTGCGCGCCAGATCCCCAGCGGGGAGCGCCGCGGCGCGCGCCGATGGAGGCGCGTAAGCATGCGCTGCGACCGCCGGGCGGGCGAGCGCGCTGGCGAGCCCGAGCCAACGCGGCGGCGGCCCTGGGCCCAGCCCCCGCCCCAGGGTGGGACGACGACGACGACGACGGCGACGGCGACGACGACGACGACGACGACGACGACGACGACGACGACGACGACGACGACGACGACCGCGACGACCGCGCCCCCGACGATGACGACGACCATAACGCTAGCCGCGGCAGTTGCCCACTGTGCCCTGCCAAAGCCTGCCGGCCCTTGAAGGAATAGGGGGCCACATGCGAACCCTACCCCTACCCCCACGACTTCTGAGGGGGAGGGTGGGGTTCGTTCGGGAGCTCCCGAGCGAAGTGAACCCCACCCTCCCCCTCAGAAATCGTGGGGAGTAGGGGTAGGGTTCGCATGTGGCCCCCTAAGGAAGGAGGGGGGAAGGAGGCGGAGGCGGAGAAAGGGGAAGAAAAGTAAGAAGGCAGCCGCAGCCTTAGCAGCGGCAGAAGAGGCAGAAGAGGCGGCAGCGGCAGCGGCAGAAACACCAGCCGCGACAGCAGCGGCGGTAACGAGCAGGGGCGTCGCTTTCACGTCGGCTAGAAAAAATGGCATCTGGACGTGTCCACAGTCAGAGTGGGCATAACTTTGACGACCTTAGCGCTGAGCGTGACGAGGGCATGTTCGGTTTCCTCCCGTGGCGCCGCGTCCAGAGGGTTCGAAGCAGAATGCACGCATTCGAACCGATGCCGAATGTCGCATCGGCACAATAGCTCGTGCACCGCGCCCGCCACGCAGGCCACGTGCGGGGGCCTGCTGTACTTTCGGACGCGCCCAGCGAGCGCAGCTGAATTGTCCCCGTAGCAGTGAAGGCAATGCGAACGAATTTTACCGGCCCACAACTCCAAAGCTTTGGCGACCCACCTCCACAAGCGGTCCCCCCTGTGACCCACGCGGCTGCGGAGATGAAGAGGGGAGAGACATAACAGACAGTGCAACGCGAAGCGTGCAAGTGTGGAGGGAGGAACCGAGGAGACTAACTACGCTTGAAGTTTGCGAATCCGCGTTAACGTTCCCGTTGGGGCCGCAGGTGGGGCTCGTGTGAGGGGTGCCGAACTGTGCGAAAATACGCATACATACGTACCCTAACTTTCCCACTGAGGCCGTACGTGAAGCTCTTTGTGGGGACGTGACTCTCGTGAGCGGTGTGCCGAACTGGGCGGCACCGCTGTGCGAGCCCTCATGGGCCCTCCCACCGGGGTCGTAAGTGGAGGTCCCTACGGGGCCGCGAACCATCTGATGGGTGGGCCGAAATGAGCGATGCCGCCATGCGGACCCTCCCACTGAGGCCATACGTGGAGCTCCGAATGACAGCAGCAACCCATAGCCTTTGCGGGACCTTCCCTGGTCACCGACGGCTGTCGATTGCGTCAAGACGTCAGCAGCGAAACATTCAGGACCAGGACCCTCCGTTTCGAAACCTCATCTCGGCTCAGTGTATTACAGAGCTGGCTTCAGATCTCCAACCTATAGCTTTGGTGGATCGTGGATGCTTCAGATCTATTATTTGGTTGGCAGCTACGAACAACACTCACTGCTACTGTGAGTGTTCTGGACCATGTGCTAATCTATGTTGCTTCACATCAGCAATTTGGCCCCTGCTGACTTTTTTCAAAATAATATATAGGGATGAAACGCTGCCGCTGGATATATCGAGCACAAATGATCACAACACAAACGCTCCTGCGATCCCCGCCAAAATGGCAAGAAATGGTAAGTTCAGATCCGCATGGCTACATTGCAACCGAACCGCTTGACCACCATCTCGACCGAACTGGCGGAATTCGACCACGCGTCCGACAAAATACGTTCGACGAGGGATGCGCTGCACAATGCCCCGGCCACGGGCAGCGCTACGAGGGAAAGCGGGCCCTTCGATGTGTCACTTTCAGCGCCCGTGAAAGTGACACCTCCCAGGGCCCACTTAAAGAGCACCAGAAAGGCTCCAAGAAGGCCCCGAGAAGGCCCCAGGGCGGCACCAAGAGGGCTCCCAGAGGGACCCAAGAGAGGCCCCAAGAAGGGCCCAAGAGGGCCCTCCGCGGTGTCACTTTCAACGCCCGTGAAAATGACACCTCCCAGGGCCCACTTAGGGCCTCAGAAAAGCTCTAAGAAGGCCCCGAAAGGGCCATAGAGAGCCGCCCTGGGTTCAACTCCGCGTGGCGGAGTTGGAAGCGATAACTTCAATACCCTACTGGAGGCCTCTTAGGGGCCCTAAGACGGCACTGAAGAACCCCATCGGGGCTTTTTCAAAGGCAGAGGAGGGCGCAAAAAGGGGCCTCAGTGAGCCCCTGGTCTAACTCCACCTGGCGGAATTGGAAGCGATATCGCCCGGCGCCTTCATGGAGCCGCTCGGAGCTTCCAAGACGGCTCCAGAAGGCCCCAGGAGGGCCCCAAGAGGATCGAACGACGATTCCTGGAAGTGCACCAGTGAGACCCTTGTTGACCTCCGCCTGGCGGAGTTGGAAGCGACAATTTCCAGTGCCCTCTTGGGGCCTCTGGGGGGCCCCTCAGAAAGCTTTGGGGAGCACAGTGAAGGCCTTCGCAGGGCCGCGTGAGAGCCGTACCAGGGCCGCATGTGTGCGCGGATGGGGGCGACGAGTGCTGACGCTGACGAATATGAGAATGATGAGGGCGATCAAGGCTGGCCCGAAACAAATCCTGGCGCCATTGCAGGCCGCCGATTATCGGCCACGCCGCCAGGACGACGCCAAGCAACAAAACGACACCAACCAACAAACCGACACCAACCAACAAACCAACAAATCGACACCGGCCAACAAAAGGACACCAAGCAACAAAACGACACCAAGCAACAAAACGACACCAACCAACGAAACGACACCAACCAACAAAACGGCACGAATCAACAAAACGGCACTGACCAACCAAACGACAAATCACTTCACGACACCAATGAACAACGCGAAATCCACCGACCGCCAACCAAGCATAAAATCAACCGACACAACGAAACCAACCCATAGAGCCAGACCAACCACTGGATTCGTGAGTCGGGGTAGTCATGGAAGTGAGCCGCTGCAGCCCGCGGAAGCCATTAACAGTGACCAGAGCACCGCAATGCAGCAACGTCCCCGGGCGGCGGCGGGAGTCTTGGATCTCCCGCGGGACTGGAGCGTAGCGAGTTCGTCCTGGGTCCGGTTTAGTGAAGTGAAGAATTTCGGGGTGCTTGCATGGCAAAAACCTTCACTTCACTAATCTGGGGCCCCTGGAGCCCCAGGGCGTTTCAGGTCCCCTCGCTGTCTGGGTAGTCCAGGGGGCGCAGTGGCGGCTTACCAGAGGCCCTGTTCCCTAGCCTCACTTGCTTTCACCCGTGGTGCTCGACGGCCGTCTCGGAGCTGTCTTGTGGCGGTCTGGGGCAATCCCGAAGCCTCTTGGAGCCATCCCAAGGCCCCAAGGCGCCACCAATGGGGGCCCCAAGAGAGCTCCCAGAGGGCCCCGAAAGGCCTACAACAGATTGCACGTTCGCGCGAATTCTTTGTACCACTTTGGGGGGTCCCTCTTGGGGCCCTCGGGGAACGTTCTTGGGGCCCTCCGAGGGCCCACTGGGGCCCCGGGAAGGCCCCAAGAACGCTCCCAGAGGGCCCCAAGAATGCTCCAAGAGGGCCCCAAGAGGACCCCCACAAGTGACAAAAACTATTTGCATGAGGGTGCAACTTACTCGGCGCCTCTTGGGGCGCTCTTGGAGCCGTGCTGGGCGCCACTCGTGGACGACATGGGCTGGGCGACGGCATGTGGACCCTGTCGCTTGGGCCATCGGGGGTGCTCCCCAATGGGGCCACGAAGCTTGTGAGCGTATGACGGAATGGGCTGGGCGGCGGCCTGTGGGCCCTGCCTGTGGGGCCGTCGGTGTAGCTCCCCGTGGGGCCACGAAGCGTGTGAAACGTATGCCGAAATATGCTGGGCGGCGGCCTGGGAAACCTGCCGCTGGGACTTTTTTGTTGGTGGAGCTGCCGATAGGGGCACGAAATGTTTGAGGGTGTCATCAATGTGGCCTGGGCGACGGCATGTGGACCTTGCCGCCGGGACCTCCGGTGAGCTCCTCATGGGGACACGAAGCGTCTGAGGGGCGTGCCGACATGGGCTGGGCGGCGAAGGACCCTGCCGATGGGGCCTTCGGTGGAGCACCTCACAAGGCCACGACACTTGCGGGGGATGTGGCGAAGCAGAGACGCGGGGGAACAAGGGGGGTGTTTTGATGATGTTGATGAGGATGGTGGTGGTATTGATGATGGAGACGGCGAGAATGCTGATGATGCTGATGATGATGGTGATGGCGACGATGACGATGGACGATGACGACGGAGACACGCGGAGAGCAGGGGCAGATACGCGAAGAGGGAGGACGAGGGAGGGGGCCGGAAGGAATGACGCGGGGCGGTGTCTCTTCAAAACGAAGAACCAACACTGCAATATGGTAGGAAATTTCTGGACGACCCCCCCCCGTGGCGCGGTCAATGTCCGCGACAGCATCGCTGGCACTACGAACGAAATGATCGAACTCTTCCTGTGACGTTACCCGCGGGGTGGATCAGCCAGGGATGGGGGTCGAAACCGCCCCAGCGCAAAGCAAATGTACAATCCTGAAAAAAAACCCAACCCACATCAACCGATCCGCAACAAGCACGCAAGCCTTTGACGACCCCAACGCACGTGACATCGCATAACGCGACGCGCCATCGAAAACGTTCGACGCGCGGCCTCGGAATGACATCGGGCTTCATGGAATGTCGAATGGAAAACATGAAAAACCGCCCTGTGGGCTCCGAGACCCAAAATTACTGATGTGAAGGATTTCGGCTCGTCGAGTTAAGACGATCGTGCACTGCGGAGGTCACGATCGACTGGCACCCTGCATCGCTGTAGCCATGGACATAACTGCTCGCTGACCCGTGGCACGTGCCGAGACGCCATTGCGCGAGACTCGACGAGACCTACATTGCAATTCGCAGGCTGCCGTCTACAAATTCCAGCACCGCTTCTAATCTGCTTGCACGGGGGACGAGCCTCGAGCTCCCGTACAGGTCGCAGTCGACCGTCTTTGATGTCCTCGAGGATCAGGCGGCCCTGGTGGCTCGGCAAAGATTGCGGCTTCTTCTGCTGCCACTGCTGCTTCTGTCACAACTGCTCCCTCTACTGCTTCTGCTGCTTTTGCCGACATCAAAATCGAGCACGCAGAATCCTGGCAAGAGGGGAACTGAGGAAAGAACGGCGTGAACAAAGGAGCAAGGATGAAGAGTGCGGCTGGGACGCGAGAGCACCTTACGAGAGCAATGCAGGTCGACATGCGAATCCATGCCTGCGCCATTCGGAATGCATGCCTCCCCCTATGCATTCCATCTTTTGGCTACCTTACAGATCCATCGCCAAACAGGCGTAAGCAACAGGAATGTGTAAGGAGGTTACGAAGCTAGATCCCCAACAGCTCTCCGACCTCGCCAAACCAATTGAATCATTCTGAAAATGCTCCCAACAAGGGGCACAACACATCCGGACATCCCAAGGGATAAAGGCCACGACAATGACATACGCATGTATCCCTCTAATGCGTTCTGTGCATGACATTCCAGATCTACCGATCTGGGCCAAGCATGCGCCGATTCCTTAACTCTCGATGAGACTCGGCTGATGGCATGGACCCATGTTTTTCCCAAGAGTCCCTTGTCCCACCCTAGGTAGCTGCACCGTTTGGTTTCCTCCTCGCGCTCCGGAGGGAACGCAAAAAATGGCATACGAGAAAACGATTGAAAACCGAAGGGGGGGAACAGGAAGAAAGAGGACGAAAAAGAAAAGGTGAAGAAGAAGAAGAAGAAGAAGAAGAAGAGAAGAAGAAGAAGGGGGCACTTGTTGGTCACTGTGCCTGCGTCGGTGCTCGTCCACGCCAGCTTTTGCTACACAGTGGATTGCCTATAGGAGTCCTGGCTCAGTGCGTAGAGAACTGGTTCCTAGCACCTCCCGTCTATTTTGCCCTTGCACAGTCAAACTATGCGCATGGTTTCTCCCTCCTATCCGTGTGCCTTCCTCGTATCAGTATTTTCCTACTACCTGTATTGCTATGCAATGACATCCACATCCCAAAAATCGTCACACAATCGTCCAATTCAGAAACAAGTGGCACGCGTGCCCTGGCTCTTGCACAAAGGAGTTGCGAAGGACAGGAGGCCCCCGCCTCCTTCTTCCAGGAGGGGTTTACGAGGAGCCAGGAAGAAAGCGGAGGAGGAGGAGGAGGACGACGACGACGATCTCTGGGCCCTGGCCTGGTTTCCACGAACCACGAACGACCACGACGAAAATACAGGGTTCCGTGGCCCAGGGGGGCTGCCCTGGGAAGCCTGGACGGAGGGGTGCTCCCAAGAGTTTCCACGGGGGGTGTCCCAGGAACGAAGGACGACGACGAAAATAAAGGGTTCCGTGGCCCAGGGGGGCTGTCCTGGGAACCCTGGACGGAGGAGGGCTCCCAAGGGCTCCCACGGGGGCGTGGCCCAAGGGAGCACGGAGGGGAGGGTTCCGTGGCCCAGGGGGGCTGCCCTGGGAAGCCTGGACGGAGCCGGGCTCCCAAGGGCTCCCGGGGGGGGGGGGGGCCCAGGGGAGCTGGGTCTCAGGGCTCCCACGGGGGGGTGGCCCAGAAGAGCTGGGTCTGGGAGGGAGGCAGGGGGGGGCAGGGGGACGAACGACACGACACGAAAATTCGCCGGCCCAACGGGCCAGGGCGTGCTAAGATCTCCGGTACCAACAGTATTTCTACATACCCCGGCAAGGTCCCCAAGGCAAGGTCCCGCAAGGTCGGGCCAGAGATGCCGGAGCCCTGTTACAGGGCCCCAGGACGGGCCAAGAGGTCCCCAAGAAGCCTCCAAGACGGTCCAAGAGGGCCCCGAGACGGCCAAAGATCGCCCGAAGACGCCCAACAGGGCCCCAAGACAGCCCAAGAGGCCTCCAAGACGCCCCAAGGGCCTTCCAAGAGGCCTCCGAAGAGGGCCCCAAGAGGCCAAAATCGTTGATTTTCATTGTTTTTTCGATGTTTTTTGCGTTCTGGCTTTTTCGGCTTCCGGACGCTCCAAGACGGCCCAAGAGGCCCCCAAGACCGCTCCAAGACGGCCCACGAGGCTCCCAAGACGGCCCCGGAACGGCCCAGGAGGGCCCCCAAGACGGCCCAAGTGCCGCCCAAGACGGACCAAGAGGCCCCAAGACGGGCCCAAGAGGGGCTCAAGAGGAGAACCGAGAACTGAAAAATCGAGCCCTCCGCCCCAGAAGGCGCCCAGGAGGCCCCAAAAAGGCCCCAAGAGGCCCCCAAGAGGCCCCCAAGACGCCCCAAGAGGCGCCCAAGAGGCCCAAAAGAGGCCCCAAGAGGCCCAAAAACGGCCCCCAAGAGGCCCCCAAACTCGGCTAGCCCACAACGGTGCGACAATATGGGCCGGCGGAATGAGCGAAGCGATTAAATAAAGATGTCCGAGGCCCAGGGGGGCTGCCCTGGGAAGCCTGCACGGGGGAGCTGGGTCTGGGGGGGGGGGCAGGGGGGGGCAGGGGGACGAACGACACGACACGACACGAAAATAAAGATGTCCGAGGCTCAGGGGGGCTGCCCTGGGAAGCCTGGGCGGGGGGGGGGGCAGGGGGACGAACGACACGACACGACACGAAAATAAAGGTGTCCGAGGCCCAGGGGGGCTGCCCTGGGGAGCCTGGACGGGGGGGGGGCAGGGGGGGGGCAGGGGGACGAACGACACGACACGACACGAAAATAAAGATGTCCGAGCTCTAGAGCACAGCTGTGCAAGAGAATAAAGTATTATATATATATATATATATATATATATATATATATATATATATATATATATAGGTACTCGAATCGACCAGGGCACACTAAATAATCATAAGTGAGTAGAACATACCAGAATAGCGCATATAAAACAAAGTAGAGCTGAGTAGATTCGAGTAGTGTATGTTTGGGTATAATGGGATAACAAAGCAGGGTCAGGTACAAATCGGGCATGCTGGATTAGACCATCGCAAAGAAACATAAGTACAAGATAGGGTGGGGCAGGGAAGGAACGAGCAGACTAGGGGAGACAGTAGAATAGAGTTCAACGCGCGCGTGGACGCCCTCAGGTCCTGGCCGCAGCCTTCTTCAATCTGAATCAGACTGGACAGAGCTCCTCCAAGGACACGAAAACACTAGTATATAATATTGACCAAAGCAAAGAACACAAATGGTCCAGGGCGCGCGCAAAAAACAACCAAGACTACCAGAGCAAAGCCGCCACTCGTGGACTTGCCCCTGTCCGACGGGCCGTGCGACGCAATCCGCGGCTGCAGGCATTTTGCACAATGCGGGGAGACAGGGAGGGAACGCGGCGCGCCGCGCGCTGGCCTCGAGCTCGTGTCTGCGCGTTCCGGGATGTGGCCAGAGCGAACGAGCAGCCCGCGCGGACTTCCTGGGCGCGGGCGCAGTCGCTCACGTAGATGGTCGTTTTTTTTCAGCGCGCACCGGAATCGACGAGTGCAATGCAACGGTCGCGTGTAGAGTCGACGTTGCCATTTCACGTTGGCGCGCGCATTTTCGGCGCAAGGCGGCACGGGGGCGCTCTCGCTATGTCGCGACAGCGGGCGGAACGCAGCGCCCTGCCAGCCGCCGTCACCGGCGCGGGAGCGTTCCTGGCGTCGCTGTCGCAACAGTCTCTTGGAAATTGTGTAGAAACCAATATACAACGTTTAGAAACTGGTCTAGAAACCTGTTTAACTCACACAGAAACCGGTCGAATCCATTTAACACGGATTTCTACTGTTGAAATGCTTTATGTAAATCGTAACGGTTACTACACCAGAGACGAAGCGCTTTCTAACGGGGTCTACACGGTTTGTAGAAAAGCAGCGCGCACGCCGCGCGGCGTCGTTTCTGGGCGACGTCGCAAAAGCCGCGCCGACTCTGGCCGCGAGGCGCTGTCTCGCGCGCGCGGCGAGGAAAGCGGCGGGCATGCCGCCGCGGCGCCGTTCGGGACAAGCCAGTCCTCATCGAACGATTCCATTCATTACACAGCAGGGGAAAAGTTATGACAAAATCGGCGAGACGATCATCGTGAACGAAATGCAGACGGCAACGCCCAAAGAGGATCATTCAGTGATTTTCGCGTTTCAATGTTGGCAGCGTGCGCAGGCGTGCACCATGGGCTAGGCCATCGATGTGCCACGCTTTGGTTTGCTGTCCATTGGCAACATTGGGAGGCGGACGCCACTTCCAAGTAAATCCTTCACAGGGCCGCTGGCGCGGGCGCTTCCACGTTCTGCCTTGCGGTTTCGGTCCCACCAATCGGATGGCTAACATGCAACGCGCAATGCAGACGATACGTTTTTCCGTAACATTGACAGGCGGATGTTGCTTGATGCGACGGGCCCCGCCTGGTCTGATTCAGCATTTGTTCAGCTTCCATCCCTGTGCCATTTTCGTTATACATTTTCACGGGGATGCGTAATTCTGCCTAGGTATTGGGTTTCCGCGCGATTCCCTCTCGTCTTTTAGCGTGCCGCCCTGTGGGTCCTGTGGGACGTGTGAGACTTGTGCCCCTGTGGAACTGGTGCGACTTGTGGGGCCTGCGAGACATGCGGGACCTGGGCGACTTGCGGGATCGGTGGGTTTTGCGGGACCTGTGCGACCTGTGCGACCTGCGAAACTTGTGGGAGCTGTGAGGCCTGTGAGACCTGTGGGACCTGTGCAAAACGTCGGCATTGTTAGGACCTGCGAGAAACCTGCGGGGGTCGCGGGACTTGCAGGGTTTGTGGGACATGCGACCTGTGGGACCTGTGGGACCTGTGGGGCCTGTGAGTGAGTATCGCTTGTCCGATCACCATCCCCAACGGCGTGGCCTCGGCCCCACTGGCCGATTTACCCCCCTTGATGGGGGTATAAGTCGTTTCCTTCGGGTTTCGAAAGGTATATCCACAACTGGGGTAGTAATTTGGTGTGGGTCTCGAAAGTGATGGGGATGGGGATCGGTTGCACGATACCGAATGAAACGTCTGCGACCTGTGAGGCCTGGGGGACCTGTGGGACTGACGAGACCAGTGGGGCCTGTGAGGCGTTGTCCAACGCACCGCGTTGACGATCCGGCGGGGGGCGGGTTCTATCAAGTAAATTCACACACGGGGTGCACTTTGGGTTGCCCGGCAACCCCACGTAACGATCGGGCGGGTGCGGGTTTAGTGTGTAAATTCAAACACAGAACGCATTTCGCGTAAAGTGGCGTGCCCCTGCGTGCCCACTTTACGATTTTTTGGTTCCGCGTTTGGTGTTTGAAAAACAGGACGGGAAGCATCCATCGTAAAAATGGGCATGTTATATATAGACGTGTGTACATATATATATATATATGTATGTATATATATATATATATATATATCTCAAACAAGTCCACTTCACGGGGAAACGCCTGTAGTAGAGCACAGCACGGGCAGGCTATAATAGAGAATGAATACGAATAAAACCGGGTAGTCTGGATAATTGCAATATTCTGAAATCCAATCAAGTTGAAGTCCGATCAACGTTTTCCATGGCTCGGAGGAGGGGATAGATTTTGCCTGAGGGCAAGGGCCAAAAAGGGGAAAAGAAAACTTTGATCACCACGCAGCACACACAAATCGGTCCAAGTGCCGAAGGAGACCCCCGAACTTATCAATCCGAGCCACACTCCGACTCTGGACTGCGTGCAGCAGCCCACGATATCGCAACTTCCAACAACCGTCATGTCTTGGACATCGCGCTGAGCTAGCAAACTTCGCATGCCCCCCCTCGAAAGCACGGAAGGGGGTACTAACGAGGACGGAACGGGGGGGGCTCCTCCTCCACTTCATCACAACACGGCCCGACATTGACTGGTACCACATGGCACTTGGGGCGGCGAACACCAAATATCATTATCCAATATGTTTCCGTCCCGTGGCTCATTCTCGAAGCAAAGCCACGCGCGCCTGACGAAATCCCCTTCACCTGACCTCAGCCAGTGTATGATTTGCAACGTGGCAAACGAACTGAAACTCGAGCCGCTGAAATGTAGGAAGAGCATATTGCGCCCCAGCGCCTGCAGGGCAGGAACACCGCATCGTCTGCTCCCCACGACGACACCTCCATGTCGCGCGCTCGTGGGCGGCTTGTCATGAGACCTGACATCGAATACGGCAAGGGCGGCCAAGTCATGATACCGCGCCCGCCCAAGTCACCGACTCGCACTGAAGTGCCCGCTGGGAAATGCACAGCAGCTAGCGCCACCGCGGCCCGCGTCGGTCGCGCAAACCCAGCTGACCGCTGTGCGCGCGAGCATGCGCGGGCTAGCGTGGCCACAGAGATGCAACAGCCAACGCCAAGCACTCATCGCAATCGCCGCCACATGGGTTTTGCAAATCGAGTTGCCGGCGGGTGAGTGGGAGAATTGTAAGAGCATGAAATTTGTCAACTCGTTTGTAAAAATCCATCGCGCCCCATAGGTTGTACCACACGGGAGGACACATCGAGAGTGCACTCACTGTTCGGGCTCCACGCTGGCAAACATTTGTTAAGAATCTAGCTCGCCCCAGTGTGTGCTCAATGAGCCAGACTCCTTGGGCCCCGTCCGCTGGCCTTCAGACGGCACCTGGACCTCATCTACATAGATACGCCGCCTGGCATCACCGCCTGGCTAGCTCTACGCGCCGCATGGACGCTGACACTCATACACCCCGGCCCCCCCTCCCCTCGGCGGCATCGTGAACACCTGACCGGGAAGGCCTTCGGACAGGCCCATACAGCTCAGAGAACGTCGGTAATCCAGATCACCGATCCTTGCCATGTCCGTTCCTGAGCCCACGCTGGGCACGGCCAGGGTCGGTGAGGTGCACGCAGCGCTTCCCATCGCAGCGACTCGACCTTACTCGGCTTTGACTCAGCTGACGACCCCCGGACATGAGCGGCAACCATAAGGGGGGACTGGCACAAGGGGGGGATGCATCGACCTGGAGTCGACGACACCTCGTCGATAGAGCGGCGACAGGCCCCCCCGACTAGTGAAACCGCAACTTCCTGTGCGATCAATGGGCGCTTGGGACTCGATGCGTCCCCCCCCCCTCTATGCCTATCCCCGCGATCGTTGGCCCCGAGGACTGCAGGGCCAGCTGCCACCGACGCAGCACTGCGCCCCCCCCCCGAACGGCGCCTGCTCGCGGGAGCGCTCCACCTCCCGCTGCAGGCGCCGCACCCGGCGCAGGCGCTCCTCTGGGCGGCGGCGGCGGGGGCACTCGGCGGCCCACGCCTGTCTCGAAGGGGGAAACTCCTGGCGAGGACTCTGGTGGGTCCAAGATGGCCCCAAGAGAGCCCCAAGAGGGGCCTAAGAGGGTCTTAAGATGGCCCAATCAATAACTATCTTCTTGGCACCAAAACGGGCAGCCGTGATCCGCGACCCTCCCCCTTCTCCTTTTCCTCCTCCTCCTCCTCCTTCACGTCTCCTCCTCCTCCTCCTCCTTCTCCTCCTCCTCCTCCTCCTCCTCCTTCACGTCTCCTTCACGTTCTTTCCCTCCCCGCTCCTCATTCCTTCTCGCCTCCCTCCCGTCCCATCCGCCGCTAATTTCCCCCAGAGAGACGAAGAAGTGATCGCATTGCGTTCGGCGGAGCCCCGCTCCTGTATCAGCGCGTCCTCCAGCGGGAGCGCGGCCCCCTGTCGCCCGCGCCGCGCGGCCGCGTCACAAGAGTGCGGAAGGAGGGACGGAAGGAATACGGCAAGCGTGCTGCTGTGAGGAACGCAAGCCGAGGAGAGAGAGGGCAGAGCGCATCCTGAACCCGACGCGGTCCGTATTCCAGCGTCTTGGCTGCACAAACGGGCAGGGTCAGAAGGACGAGTAGTTTCCGAATGGCACCCTCTCGTCGTCACTCGCCCTTGCACCTGCGGCGTTTCCTCAGTCACTGTCGCTGGCCACGTTCTCGCTCAAAGGCCTTCTTCAACTTGGGCGCCCAAGGTCCTTGCATCCTTACATGCGCGCCCCTACAATCCCGTCAGGCTGAAGCCAGAACCGCCGATTACGGGGTTTGCTCACAGGGGAGGTCAGAAACGGGGGGTGAGGAAACGAGCACCTGTCGTACCCCATTGGTGGCACCACTGGGGCCCCTGAGGTGCGCAAGAGGTGCACGTTGCTTCACCCTCCCCCCTCCAATGTACCGCCTCCCCGAGCCGCCGGGCTGCCTCCTTGTAGCTGCGGGGAAAGCACCGCGTAAGCGGGGGGGGGGCGCTCAAGGTCCGTGCATCCTGCCTGCGCGCCCTTCCAGGAGAAGGCGACAACAAAAACACCCTCACGGTAAGCACCCCGACAGTGTCTGAGCGTTCTCTTATTCGGAGTTTCGACAGTGGGCGGAAAGGGGGGGAGGGGGGTGGTCTGGCTCCAGACATCTGCTTAATGCGACTGTTTGCAGCAGTGCGGCCTCTGGGGGAGACTCCACCCGATCGAAACAGGCGCCAAAAAACAGCCAAGATCTACTCCATGGGGGGGGAGGGGGGGGGCCCGCGCCGATCGGCAAAACAATGAATATGAGAACGATCAACAGTGCGAAACTGTTTAGCAAACGCGCCCAAGGAAGGAATCGAACAAGGCAGGGCAGTTCAGTAAACGCCAAGGGCCGTTCAATTAAACGCCAATTCTGGCGGTGGGCGTGGTTTGTCCTCCCGTCGCGCTGTGGCCAGAAGCGGCGCTGACCAGAAGAAGAAACGCCAGAAACATAAACTTTTGGCGCAGAGCCCCCCACGCTCCCTGGCGGGCGGAGCGTGCCAGGGGCGGCGCCGTAGGCGCCGCTGGGGGGGGCGCCCAACGCGGATCCAAGAAATCCGCGCGGAGCGCCAACAATTTACTCCGAACTTCGTATGAAGTGTCGGGGGGGCGTCACCCCCGCCGACAGCCCCACATCGACCTCCGTCGCGGGCAGCCACCGCGCGCCGAAGGCGCTCCGACCCCCGTCGCGGCGCGACGACGAGGCGAGGTTGACCCCCGTCGGGGGGGGATCCCCCCACGCTTATCAAGGAACCCAAAGTTTTTATTCTTCTACTGACGGACGACGCTGCCCCACCCGAGCAGCCGAGCGGCCTCCTCAAGGCTGCGGAGAGGGGGGGGCACCACGTGGGCGGGGGGGGGCTCGCTCGGCTGTGGCTCCTCGGGCCCTCGAGAGCGAGAGGAGCCGCACCGAAGGGCGGAGGGAGGGAGGCGAGGCGGCGAGGGGGGGAGCCATGGGAGGAGGGACGAGGCAAGGAATGGGAGGGACTGCGAAGGAAGGGAAAGAAAGAAGTGATGGGAAGGAGGGACAAGGGACGGAAGGGGAGGAGCCATGGAGGAGGGACAAGGGAGGGGAGGAGGAAGGATGGGGGGCAGTGTGGGAAGGCGGGCGGGGAGAAGGCAGGAGGCAGAAAAGAGGTGGGGATGGAGAGAGAGAGAGAGAGAGAGGAGGCCAGACTTTGCCATCGCTCGGACGTCCATTCCCCGCGCATGATTCGGTTTCGTGCGTTGGTCTTCTTCCGGCAGGATGATCCAAGATGTTCCTCGATGGCCCGCGCCGAGAAGAACATGCACACGCCCGAGCGACGCCGAGAGAGCGGAGGAAGACGGATTGGGGTCGGCAGGGGAGGGGCGGGGAATGAACGAAAGAAGAAGGGGGGGAGAAGGAAAAGGACGAGGGCAAGACAAGAATCGCGGTCGGTCTCAGGACGCGGTGCCCCCTGGAGGGAGGGCCACTGGGCCCGGGGTAGAGGAAGCGTGGGACGCACCTGCGAGGCCCTGATTGCGACGAGCGCGCGGCAGACCTACAGCTTCGCTGTACGACCTGGGCGCGCGAAAAGGAGCCCACGACGAGCGCAGGGGGCACCAACGAGAAGAAATCGGGCAGTCCACCTTCAGCGCCGCCTTCTGACGACGGGTGACGGTGGCAACGTACGGGTGGGACTGGGTGTCCCGTGGAGCCCCATGCTTCCAAAATGAATGCGTGCGGACAATATGCTCGAACCCCGACGTGCAATCTGCGCCCTCTGGGCACCCCAAATGGGCGTTGGGGGAGGGGGGAAAGGCGGGGAGGGGGCTGCAGCAGACGAAGTGAATCGAACCCAAACTCCGCCACGTATACTAATCGGGCGCGTTCCACTGCTCGCAGAGTAACTACTCGCAAATGGCCTGGACCCGCCGCGGGGGGTTCACGATCCGATATACAGCGAGGCAAAGATGTGCTTTCTTCCTGACGTTTGCGAGTAGGCACTTTGCAAGTAGTGGAGCGCGCTCGGCGACGTACGAGCACAGCCGGACCTGGGATGTAATAACACCACTCGGGAGCACGAGGCCCTCCGCCGGCCCAGACTGAAGAACAATCCGGGGGCACCATCCCCCAAGATGCGCACGAGAGCATCCAACAAGCACGAAGAACAGCAGAGTACCCTCCCAGAACCGATCTCGATCAGCACCGATTGGGGACCCAAAGGGTGCTTCCAGAACTGATCGACAGTATCGGTCCGACGGTATCAGCATTGCCTGGGGAACCCAAAGGTTGCTCGGCACTTCTCTCTATTTGCGCGGGATTCTACCACGTGGCGCACCTGGCTCGCTCCATACAACCTGAACCCCACTCCCACAGCAACAAATGCGCGCATCGCTCGTTCCCCCCACCCTTCCGATGGCGGAGCCGTCCCCGCTTTGCTTCCACCGCGCCTCTGCCGAAGAAGGGAAGTCAACCTTTCGATCCCTCGAAAGCGAGGCCCCCTTTTGAAGCACCCTCGAATCCAAGTTCTGCCATGAGGAGCCTGGCAGAAAGAACGAAGCCTCTTTGGGCACCAATTCCGCCCATATCCACGATTGGGGAGACGTAAGACTCGGGTCAGGGGGACCCGGGTTGGCCCGACGGGGCCATCATAAAAATGACGCAACAATGGCGCGACCCAATCTGAAATTTGACGTAGCCTCCCGCTTCAAACATCCCAAGAAAACTGGACCGTCAAAATCCAGGACGCGCTCGTCAAAAAATACCCGCGAGCCCGAGTTCTGGCTTACTCGAGTCTTACGTCAGGGCTGGACCTAAACGCTGTTATTCGTTTTGGTTTCGTTTTGGTTTTCGCTTTGCTCTACCTGCGTTCCCGTGCCTTCCTGCCAAGACACAGCCGAAGTCCAGCAAAACAACGTCTGGGTCCAGCCCTGTTGCTCGAGTCTTGCGTTTCCCCGACGCGAGGAGCGCCAGGGGGAGGCCCGGGGAGAACTTGAGGAACATCGGCTCCCCTTTTGCACCGAGACTGGTCGACTCCCAGAGAAGTGCGAGGCGCCCTTCGCCCGTTGCTGCAGGGCGCTCCCCCCCCCTGAGACCAAATGGCGCCGCCCGCCAAACCAGCGGGAACCCGAGTGTCAAGAACACAGATCAGAAGTCGTGTTTCCCGGATGAGGGCGAAGGGGGAGGGAGGACAGGGGGAGAGGGGGTTGAGAAGGAGGAGGAGGAAGAGGAGGAGGAGGATTCGGTCCAATCGCGAAATAGTATCTAACCCAGAAAAAGCTAGAGCACTGCACTCCCTGACTACGACGAGGACTGCGACGACCACGAATCCCCACGCCAAGACAAATTCGCCGTTCAACAATACGAGATACGTACACGAAAACGCACTATCGCTACACACAGATTAGTGGAGAAGCATGCATGTAAAATCCACCCAGAACGATTGACACCTGCCACATATGCAACAACGCGTGCGGATGTCGCCGCCAATTCATGCAACACGACAACTTCAGCAGAGGCAGGTCCAAGAAGAGCAGGCTGAGCCGCAAAGGGTGGTGGCGCCACTGCGGGGCGCCAGTGGGAATGAGGAGAATGAGAAGGAGGAGGAGGAGGAGGAGGAGGAGGAGGAGGAGGAGGACAGTGAGGAGGAGGAGGAAAGTGAGGAGGAGGAGGAGGTGGAGGAGGAATGTGCACACCTGGGGGAGGCACCCCTCGCCCGCTGCCGCGAAGCCTCCAGACAGCCGCCGCCCTCCACCGGGGCGCCCGAGCGCGCCGCGCACGGCTCCGCCGCGGGCAGAGCTCTGCGTGCCTCTCGTTTTCGGCGGCGAGCGAGGCGGGGAAGTGAGAACGGGCGGGCCTTCTGAGGCCTGAGGGCTTCTGAGAAGCCCCGCCGCATTCTGCGAAGGCCTTCTCATGCTCACTTCCACCCCTCGCTCGCCGCCGACCTCAGGAAGCACAATCGTCTTCTATTCACACCAGCCCCCCTCCACCAGCACAAGCATCGCGGATCGCACTCCGCGCACACGAGTAGCTTCCCTGTCCTAGGACGACGGTGTTCGTTGTAATTGTTGACGATCCGCAATCCGCACCAGTCCATTCAGAAACGATGCCTCGGCCACTCGACTTGCCTCGCTCGCCGCCGACGTTCTCGAACCAATCAAAGCCCGAGAAAATACTCGGGCACGCTGCGCCCCGGCTCCCCGGTAAGCAGGGCCCGGGCCTCGCGGCTGCGCTCCGCACGGCAGAGCTCAAGCGCCTCGCAGAGGTCAGCAAAGTCGTGCAGCTGGGCCAAACGAGGCAGAACGGGCTTAGGACCAAGAGCTTGCGCGGATCCCCCCCCTCCCATCCCAGAACATGACTCTGCCATCTCATCAGGTCGACGCAGTCTTGAATCCTCTTCAACTCCGGATGCCTGCCAGAATAGATGAGGATGACAATGATAACGATGCGGTTGATGCTGATTTTGGTGGTGATGATGAGGAGGATGATGATGATGAGGATGATGGCGATGATGCCAAAGTATGATGATGATGATGATGACGACGATGATGATTATGCTGATGATCATGATGATGATGATGATGATGATGATGATGATGCCAAATTATGATGATGATGATGATACTGATGATGATGATGATGATGATGATGATGATGATGATGATGATGATAATGCTGATGCTGATGATCATGATGATCATCATGATGTTGATGATGATGATGATGCTGATTGTGATGATGATGCTGATGACGATGGTGGTGATGATGATGATGATGATGGTGATGATGGTGATGATGATGATGATGGTGATGATGCTGATGATGATGATGATGCCCCAGGAGCAAGAATTGGCCAGTGTTGCAAATAGGATCGGCTACTTGTGGGAGGCAGCCCAGGAACCCGCCCAGGGCAGCAGAAGATCGTGAAGGGGTTTAGAATTCGATCGTGCAGGGTTTGGTTCAGAGATCTGCAGAAAAATAAGCAATGTGGATAGGATCATGAGGGTTGAAGTCTTGGTAAGGCGACGTTAAAAGCAGCCGATATGAAACGCATCGTTTTTTTTAACATCGGATCGTGAGGGGGTTTGATATTCATCGTGAAGGGTTTGGGTCGGGGATGTGCAGACACAAACATATGAATTGTACAGGATCGTCAGGGTTGAAGGCTTGAGAAGCCGATGTTAAGATCCACAGATCCACACCGCATGTTATTTGTTTGCAGAGGATCGCAAGTGACACAGATTTACATCGTGAAGAGTTTAAGCCGGGGATGAACAGAAAAGCATATAATTGTCTTCGGATCGTTGGGTTTGACGGCTTGGGAAGACAATGTTAAGGTCAACAGAGGTGCACTGCATACTATATTTTGCGGAGGATCTTGGGGGGACAGTTTCTGCGTGCTGTAGTGGTCGAATAAATGATGATAAATTGATAACAAGGTTAAGGATCTAGGTGATAGGCAACTCTGGCGTGATTTGCTCAGGGCTTCGGTGCCAGGTGATTGGGGTCTTGTTGAAATGCTATCACGATGTTGGTGGGATCCCGCACTGAGGGGCCTGGGAGCGGGGCATCACTGCCAGGGGCGGGAGGCGCTACAGTTTCGCCGAAAAGGAGGGGGAGGTCGATAGTTGCATCCCAGGGTTGTCCACCAAATCCGATCACCATCGGCTTCCAGACGCAAATTGTCATCCCGGATCCGCTTTGCACGATCCCGGAGCCCGAACACAGCTCCCAGAGGCCGAAAAAAGCCCCCCCCCCCCCCCCCCAAAAAAAAACACTTTCCCGAACTCCCTCGCTGGCTGGTCTGGGCCACCTCAGACCCCCAGATGGCTCCAATATCCAGGGCCTCGCGGGGTCAGGGCGACGCTCTGAGGCCTCTGGAGGAACCGGCCTCCCCTCCCACAGAGGGCCCCCCGAGCTTCGGAGGGGAGGCCGTCGAACTGGGATGTAGGCCCCTACGGAGCCTGCTCCCCTGGGTGGCCAAGCCTGGGCGGCTGGGGCTCAAGGAGGGGCCCACAAGGCCCTCGAATGAAGCATGAGGAAGAGAAGGAGGAGGAGGCGGAGGAGGAGGCGGAGGAGGAGCAGGAGGAGGAGGAGAAGGAGGAGGAGGAGCAGGAGGAGGAGGAGAAGGAGGAGGAGGAGAAGGAGGAGGGAGGAGGAGGAGGAGGGCGATGGGCAGGAGGATGAGGAGGGCGATGAGCAGGAGGAGCAGGAGGAGGAGGAGGAGTAGGAGGAGGAATGTGCGCACCTGAGGGAGGCACCCCTCGCCCGCTGCTGCAAGGCCTCCAGGAGGCCGTCGCCCTCCGCCGGGGCGTCCAGGCGCGTCGCGCACGGCTGCGTGCCAGTTGTGCCGCAGAGCTCCCTGGCAGCCACGATTACGGCCCGCAGGGGGACCTGCGCGACGGGAAGGAGAGGAGGAGGAGGAGGAGGAGGAGGAGGAGAAGGAGGGGGAGGAGGACGAGGAGGAGGACGAGGAGGAGGAGGAGGAGGAAATCCAAGACGCATCAACGATGTTGCAACAAACCCTCCCTCCAAGTTCCACCTTCACAAGTCCCTACAAGAGTTTATCTTCTCTGCGGAGAGTACCCTGTTGGAAGATAACCGTCTGAGAATCCTCAATCGTGCCACACCACCTTGTCTGGGATCTCAACATCGCACCTCCATCCGTGAAACTGCTGCAGACGTTTATGTAGAAAAGAATGTGCGCAACGCGAAAACGATCGCACATGGTGAAAACGGCCCGCAGTCCACCAGTAAAGCTCCTGCAAACTTTTACGACGAATGTGCGCGGCGCTTAAGCAATAACCGCATTTCGAAAACGGCCCGCTCTCCATCCGTGAAAATCCTGCAAATCCTAAGCTTCAGGATCAAAAAAGGTGAGGACGTCTCAAGCGAAACGCCTGGCCCACCCTACCGCCACGTCTCGGGGCGCGGCAGGGAGGAGCTATGAAGGAAAAGGGGTGGAAAAGGAGGACAAGTGCAAGCCCAAGGCGCATCAACGATGTTTCAATAAATCTTCCCCCCAAGCTCCCTCGTCATATAGGGCCCTTCAAGAGCTTATTTTCATTGCGGTCATTCTCCATTGGAAGACAAGTGTCCGAGAGTCGTCAATCATCGCGAAACACAATTCCAAGGATTTCAGTGTTGCAAATCAACGTGACTGTCGCGTCCTGAGAATCCTAAATCGTGCTAGAAAAATTGTCCTGCGACTTCAACACCGCGAATCAATGTGACTGCTGATTTCTGGAAGACGTGAGTCCTGCCAGAACACAACTCCTGGGCCGTCTACCAAGAAATCCTTGAAAGTGTCACAAGCTGCCAAAGAGAATGCGCGCGGCGGCGCTGAACCGAGAGTCTCATATTGAAACAGAACTGTCATTCATCCTTGAAGCTGTTACAAGTTTTGAAAAAATGTGCGCGGCGCAAAAGCAAACACCTCATTTTCAAAACAACCCGCCGTCCATCCGCAAAACTGCTACAATGTTTTCAGACGAATGTGAACGGCGCGAAAACGAGAACCTAATTTTGAAAACCACTCCCCCTCCATCCGTGAAGCTGTGCGAACTCTTGAAATGTATTTGCGCGACGCTAAAACGAGAATCGCATTTTGAAAACGACCCGCCCTTCACTCGTGAAACTGTTGCAAGCTTCAAGCTTCAGGATCATATATGTTAGGGAAGTCGCACGCGAAACGCCCGGCCCGCCTTACCAACACACCTGGCGGTGCGACAGTGAATCACTTATAAGGAAAAGGGGACGGACGGAGGGGGAGGAGGAGGAGGAGGAGGAGGAGGAGGAGGAGGAGGAGGAGGAGGAGGAGGACCGTCGTCGCCGCCGCCGCCACCGCCCCACTACAAGAGGATCAAGTCTTCAAAAGCAAGGGTCTGGCCGCCACTATGGAAATGTGTCTATCCGAAATGGACGCCCGAACCGAGCCCCCATTCAATATCGAAAACCCGCAACCGTGCCTCTGGGCACGGAATGGGCATGTCCTCAGATCCTCAGTACTCACTCCTGATGAGTAGTGAAAAGATTCGGAGCCACTCGGCCTAAATCTTCTTGGGCGTGTCGCGGCTTGTCTCGGGCGTGGCGCGTCTTCTCGCGTAACCCCGAGAGGACCCCAAGACGGGCCAAGAGGGCCCCAAGAAGCCCCCAAGACGGTCTAAGAGGGCCCCGAGTCGCCGAACGATCGCTCCAAGACGCTCAAGATGGCTCCCAGACGGCCCAAGAAGCCTCCAAGACGCCCACAGAGGCCTCCCACGAAGGCCCCAAGAGGCCAAAATTATTGATTGTCCTCAGGTTTTGAAAACTTTTGGGCGTTCTCGCCTTTTCGGCTTCCTGACGCTCCCAGTGGGCCCTAGAGGACCCAAGACCGCCCCAAGACAGCCCAAGTGGCCTCCAGAAAAGCCTCCAAACTGCCAAAGGGGGCCCCAAGAGGGCCCAAGAGGCGCCCAGAACGGCCCGTTCGAAAGGGGCCCCGAAGAGGGAGCACGAACCGAAAATCCGAGCCTTCCGCCCCGAAAGGCCCCCAGGTGGCCTCCAAAGGCGCCGAGGAGGCGAGGCCCCAAGAGGTCCAGAAGAGGCTCCCAAGAGGCGTCCGAACTGCCTCTTAGAGGCCCCAGGGAAGCCTCTCACGAGATTCCAACGAACATCCAGTACGCTTCATACCCAGAAGCCAAACACGACGGCAGGATGGGCCGAGGGTCATTGGATCCGCTGCCCCGTGTGGTCTTGTCACAGGGGTGCCTGGCGTGCTGAACCCTATACGGTTTGAAATTTGTTCTTTTTCCAATAAGAACTCCCCCTGGGGCTCTGGCCCAGTGCGCCGGGCATGCGGAAAGTACCACAGATCACCTCAATCCCACAAACAATTCTTGTAGACGGCTCAAGATGGCCTCCAAGACGGCCAAGATGGCCTCCGAGTTCGCCCAAGATGGCCCAAGATGGCCTCGAAGTCGAGCCAAGAAGGTCCAAGATACCTCCAAGTCCGCCGACGAAGCCACCAAGACTGCTCAAGTTGGCTCCAGGACGGCACAAGACGCTCCGAGACGCCCCCAAGAGGCCCCCACGATGGCTCTAAGATGACCCAAGACGGCCCAAGAGGCCCACAAACGGCCTCCAAGACGGCCCAAGAAGCCCCCAATAGGGCCTCCAGGAAGGCACGAAGAGGCCACATTCATGGACCTTCCTTTCGTTGTTTGAAGGATTTTGGCATTTGCTTCCAATCGGCCTGTCAACGGCGGCGGCCAAAGAGACCCCAAAGATCGCTCCAAGATCGCCCAAGAGGCCTCCAAGATGGCCCCAGAACGGCCCAAGAGGCCCCCAAGACTGCCCCAAGCAGCCCCAAGACTGCCCAAGAGGCCTCCAAGACGCCAAAGATGGTCTCCAAGGCGGCCCTGGAGCACCCCAAGAGGTCCCCAAGTCGGCCCAGAGAGGCCCCCAAGACGGCTTTCGACGGCGTCGGACGGGCCAGGAGCCCACCAAGACGGCCCAAGATGGCTCTAAGATGGCCCAAGACCGCCCAAGAGGCCCCCAAGAGGTCTCCAAGACGGCCCAAGAAGCCCCCAAGAGGGCCTCCAAAAAGGCCCGAAGAGGTTAAATTCATGACATGAGTTTTAACATTTGTTTCTTTTCAGCCCTCCGATAGCCCGAAACGGCCCAAGAGCCCCCAACGATCGCCCCAGCATCGTCCAAGAAGCCTCCAAGATGGCCCCAGAACAGCCCAAGAGGCCCCCAAGACAACCCCAAGATGGCCCCAAGACGGCCCAAGAGGCCTCCAAGACGCCAAAGATGGCCTCCAAGACAGCCCCGGAGCACCCCAAGAGGGCCCCAAGTCGGCCCAGAGAGGCCCACAAGACGGCTTCCGACAGCGTCAAACGGGCCAGGAATGCCCTAAGACGGCCAAGGAGGCCCTCGAGGAGCCCCCCAAGGCCCCCAAGAAGCCCAAGGAGGCCCCCAAGATGCCTCCAAAAGCCTCCCAGGAAGTTCCTAGGAGGCCCCAAGAGTGCCCCCAGAGGCTCCCAAGATGCCCCCTCCTCTTTCCTCCTCCTCCTCCTCCTCCTCCTCCTCCTCCTGTCATCCCCCAAGTGTTCCCCGAAAGGTTTCGACAACAGCTGGGGGAACACATGGTCCGATAGCTTAGCAGAGCCCTTCACAACGCTCGGCCACATGGGCGATTCCAACAGGCAGGGGGCGGCAACGATTCGCCGTAAGCGTCTTCGATACCGAGAAGAAACCGACGGCGTACACACATTAAATATCCCCCATGGGCCTCTCGATCCGTTAACTTCGAGCGCGCCCTTTCGACGGTCGCCCCGAGGCTCGAGCTCAGCCTCCATTCATTTTGGAGGTCGAGCCGCTCGACCTCCAAAACGGAGGCGTGCGATCCTCTGGGAACGTCGCCACCACCGCCGCTGCCGCCGTCGTCGTATGTCATCGTCATCATCCGCGCCTCCGTGGTCTTCCCAAAGGGCTGTCACCGCGGGCCGAGTCACGCCGCCGCCGTCGCCGTCGCCATCGACGCGGGCGCGTGTTCGCGGCAACGCGCTTCCACGGTCTCCCTGGAATGTCGACGACGACGACGACGACGACGACGACCATCAGCACCACTACTACCACCACCACCACGACCACGACGACGACCACCACCACGACCACGGCGACGCCCGCGACGCGGCTTTAAATATCTGGATCCCTTCGGGGCCTCCTGGACGCAACACAAATCCGGGCCAAGATGGACCTAGGGAGGGGGTCGGAAACCCTTGACTTTAACTAATGTGGTACACTGCAGGGTGAAGGACACAGGCCTCCAGTGGAGATCGAGGCATCTTTTCTGGAGGTCTCATACCCTCTGGCCCCCCCTCCATCCCTCTGTCCAACACGGCCTCCGTACACACCCCTCCGCGCACGTCTTTTTTCATGTGTGGAGAACCTGGCGCCCGCCATGTTGGACAACCCCACGTGACTCTTACATGCGAAACACTTGCCACATGCATACCGTGGCGCATGTTTGGAGAGAACGCGTTTCACGGGCGCCTGGCTTGCACGAGTCATAACAGATCGCCCACCCCCCTCCCTGAAACCAGGGGGAAGGGCAACCTGAGAATTCCCACAACCAACCTCCACCTTCCCGGGAACCCGCGGGGGAGGTCCAGGGGGGGGAGAACCACCCCCTGCCCCCCCCCGTCCCCAGGGGAGAGAGGGGGGGTCAAAAAAAAGAGCGGGGAGGCCCCCCTCCCCCAGGGAGGGGAGGCCGAAAAAGCAAGGGGGGTCCCCAACCCCCGGGGCCCCCCCCCCACTAGGAGCGACGACGACGACGACGACACCGACGAGACTGTGAACCGGTCGGGCGGGCGGGACATTAAATGCAACTCTCACTCTGCGTTGCGAGAGCGTCATGGGAATATCTATATCTATATCTATGTATGTACCAGAGGGGGCTATATCTATATTTATATATACATACATATACATATATATATATATATATATATATATATATATAACAACTGCAATGGCGCTTCGCGCCATGCACCTTGGTCCTTGAAATTTGGTATGCAGGCCGAATGGCAGGAAAGTCAAGCCGACAAGTTAGCGACAACTCCTTGTTGCCTTTTCCGGCATCGCCGTTACAATAATGTTTTCCATGCTTCTTGTATCTTCTTGTTCCTCATTCTCGCCATACCCTGCGAATGCTCCCCATCCTCCCCAGCTCTTTTTGCGGAGGCTCCTCCTCGGAAAGCCTCTGGAGCTTCACAAAATTTTGCAAGCTTTCTTAAACCCTTCTGGAGGCCTCCTGGGTGTGTTCTGGGGGCCTCTGGGGGCTTCCTCGGGACACCGTGCCTCCGACCGCGGTCTCCCTGAACGACCGGGTCGAATGGTTCGGAGGGTCTCTGCCTGGAAGCCGTTTCTTATGCTTGTGGGAAATTCTGGAGCCTCCCAAGCGGCTTCGCCCCTGGAGACCGCCGTCTTGGAGTATCGGGAAGCCGAAAAGAGGATAACCCCAAAATTCACCAAAAACCAATAGAAAATCAATGATTTTTGCCTCTCAGGGCCGTCTTGGGAGTGCTCTTGGAGGCCTCTTGGGCCGTTTCGGAGCGATCTTTGGGGTGTGACGGCTTGGTGGGGGTCGTCCTCGGGCTGTGGTTCTCCTGGGTCGTCTGAAGGATTGCCCGCACGCCCAGGAAGGGCCAAATTCGTAAGGAATGCGTGTGTATGTATGTGTATATATATATATATTAGATAATATAAGTAAACAAGTAAATATCAACTGCCACAGACGCCGATTGGGCGGGCGGAACAGTACATGAAACTTATAATCAGTGATGGGGCGCCAAAATTGGGCTTGCGGGACATTCGATGCAACCTTCACAGTGTGAAATGAAACAATTAAATGGGAATCGATCAGCACCACCGAAAATGCCGGTCGGGCGGGCAGGACTTTGCAGGAACCATGAATTTAGTGATGTGGTTTCCATGTCTGGTGTGCGGGACGTAAAAATGCAACCCTCACTCTGTGCTGGGGGAGCGTCGTGGGAAAATACATCACAACCGCGAAAGTCGCAGGACAGTCGGGAGGGACATTGAATGAAACCTGTAGTCAATGATGGGCCATCCAAATGGGCGGCCGGGACATTATATGCAACATTCGGTGTGTCAGATGAGACAATTAAGGGGAAATCGATCACAGCCGCCGAAGATGTCGTACGGGCAGGCGGGACATTGAAGAGCCATTCGCTCAATGATGGGGCGTCCCCATCGAGCGGGTCGTCCTCCTCGTCGTCGTCCACGTCGTCGTCGTCGTCGTCGTCGTCGTCGTCGCCGTCGCCGTCGCCGTCGCCGTCGCCGTCGCCGTCGCCGTCGCCATATCGTCGCCGTCGCCCGTCGACGACGCCATGGTCGTGGTCCTCGTTCGCGCGTGCTGGCCCCGTGTCGCCATCGTGGTCGCTGTCGCCGCAGCTGTTGCCGCCGCCGCCAAGAAAGGGAGGGGGCCCTTTCTGCGGGGAGGGGCTTCCGCTCCCTTCTTGCCGCTCCCCCCTGGGGGGAAGCGGCAACTGCTGGTTTCTAGGCCCACCCCTGGCGGGGGGTACCCACGGTTTCCACGGGCCCTTTCCCACGGGGGTACTCGTCGGTTCTCGGCCCCCCCTCCCAGGGGTTCGGAGCCGGGAACCATTTTAGGGAAGCCCCCCGGTCGAAACCAGGGGGGACTTTACAAGCGACCATACAAAAGTTGTTTCGCATGTTCGAGTCCCCCTCTTTGGCGCCGAACCACCCTCGAAGATGTAGTTTCACGAAAGAAAACACGCTGAGACGCACGTTGGAGAGCCACCTTTTGCGCCCACCTCACTCGCGCATGCATGTCTACGCGTTCGACGCACATGATTCACACTCCTCTGGTCTAAGGCCAAAGGGCCAACAACACGGAATGGCAACGCTCTCTTCCCAGACGGTGGGCGTTGGGTGGACCCTCTGGGGCGGCCAGCGCGGAAAGAAGGGGTGCGTCGAGCCTCCCGCGGCTGCCTCAACCACGCCTCGACTGATGCCGGCGACGCCGGCGGCAGCCTGGATCCGCCAGGCTGGAAAGGATGTGGAGAACGGGCTAGAAAGAGAGAGAGAGAGAGAGAGATAGGGGACACAAAACAGTAACCCCACCGGGTCAAGCCTAGTTGCCACTATGCGCACAAGCACGACCACTACCCGCTAGCAGCTACGAGCAGCAACTGCTACTGAGCTGTCACTACTATCAGTGTAGCTGCTGCGGCTACTACAACCACTACTACTACTACTACTACTACGACTACTACTACTACTACTACTTCTTCTACTACTGACTGTTGCTACTGCTACTCCTACTGCTACTGCTACTACTACTACTACTACTACTACTACTACTACTACTACGACGACGACGACGACGACGACGACGACGACGACGACGACGACGACGACGACGACGACGACTACTACTACTACTACTACTACTACTTCTTCTACTACTACTACTACTACTACTACTACTGCTGCTACTGCTACTAGTACTACAACTACTATTACTACTACGTCTACTTCTACTACTACTGATACTACCACCACTACTACTACTACTACTACTACTACTACTACGACTACTACTACCAGTACTACTACTACTATTACTACTACTACTACTACTACTACTACTACTGCTACTACTAACTACTACTACTACTACTGACTATTGCTACTGCTAGTCCTACTGCTTCTATTATTCCTACTACTACTACTACTACTACCTGCCTACCTACCTACCTACCTACCTACCTACCTCCCTACTACTACTACTACTACTACCACTGCTGCTGCTGCTACGACTATTACTACGACTACCAATGCTACGACTACTGCAACTACTACCACTACTACTACTACTAATAATAATAATAATACTATTAGTACTACTACTCCTACTACGACGACGACGACGACGGCGACTACTACTACTACTACTACTACTACTACTACGACTACTACTACTACTACTACTACTACTACTACTACTACTACTACTACTACTACTC
>CAUYUJ010014747.1:295225-297725 GCA_963575745.1 Prorocentrum cordatum | reverse complement strand
CTGCTACTACGACTACTACTACTACTACTACTACTACTACTACTACTACTACTACCACTACTACTACTACTACTACTACTACTACTACGACTACTACTAACGACTACTACTACTACTACTAACCTACGACTACTACTACTACCACTACTACTACTACTACTACTACACTACTACTAATACTACTACTACTACTACTACTACTACTACTACTACTACTACTACTACTACTACTACTAGACTACTACTACTACTACTACTACTACTACTACTACTACTCTACGACTACTACTACTACTACTACTACTACTACTACGACTACTACTACTACTACTACTACTACTACTACTACTACTACTACTACTACTACTACTACTGCTACTACTACGACTACGACTACTACTACTACTACTACTACTACTACTACTACTACTACTACTACTACTACTACTACTACTACTACTACTACTACTACTACTACTACTACTACTACTACTACTACCACTACTACTACTACTACTACTACTACTACTACTACTACTACTACTACTACTACTACTACTACTACTACTACTACTACTACTACTACTACTACTACTACTACTACTACTACTACTACTACTACTACTACTACTACTACTACTACTACTACTACTACTACTACTACTACTACTACTACTACTACTACTACTACTACTACTACTACTACTACTACTACTACTACTACTACTACTACTACTACTACTGCGCCGATCCGAAACTTTCCCCAATTTCGCCACCGTGGGGGCTTGAGGGCGGACGGGGGCGACGTCGCGAGGGCAGAGTCGGCGCGCCGATGGGCAACCCAGCGCGCCGATGGGCCGGAAGGGCCCAGCACAATGCAAGGGCAGAGCCTAACCCCAGCCCGGGGTCGCGGGATCGGGTTCCCCTTCGCAATTTGAAATCTTAAATCCCAAACGGTGCAGCCAAGCCGACCTTGAGCAACCTCGTAATTGAGTCGAAGGGAAGCCCCTTCCCTTTGATCCCTCCCCCGCCGGGAGGGGGGGGGGGGGTGTCGACCCCCCCCCCGGGTCAGATACGACGCCCCCCCCTGGGACTCCTCTTCCCCTGGGCTCCAGCCAAGCCGACCTTGAGCAACCTCGTAATTGAGTCGAAGGGAAGCCCCTTCCCTTTGATCCCTCCCCCGCCGGGAGGGGGGGGGGGTGTCGACCCCCCCCCCGGGTCAGATACGACGCCCCCCCCTGGGACTCCTCTTCCCCTGGGCTCCAGCCAAGCCGACCTTGAGCAACCTCGTAATTGAGTCGAAGGGAAGCCCCTTCCCTTTGATCCCTCCCCCGCCGGGAGGGGGGGGGGGTGTCGACCCCCCCCCCGGGTCAGATACGACGCCCCCCCCTGGGACTCCTCTTCCCCTGGGCTCCAGCCAAGCCGACCTTGAGCAACCTCGTAATTGAGTCGAAGGGAAGCCCCTTCCCTTTGATCCCTCCCCCGCCGGGAGGGGGGGGGGGTCCCCCCCCGGGTTCCCCCTGGGCTCCAGCCAAGCCGACCTTGAGCAACCTCGTAATTGAGTCGAAGGGAAGCCCCTTCCCTTTGATCCCTCCCCCGCCGGGAGGGGGGGGGGGGTGTCGACCCCCCCCCCGGGTCAGATACGACGCCCCCCCCTGGGACTCCTCTTCCCCTGGGCTCCAGCCAAGCCGACCTTGAGCAACCTCGTAATTGAGTCGAAGGGAAGCCCCTTCCCTTTGATCCCTCCCCCGCCGGGAGGGGGGGGGGGGGTAGCGACCCCCCCCCCGGGTCAGATACGACGCCCCCCCCTGGGACTCCTCTTCCCCTGGGCTCCAGCCAAGCCGACCTTGAGCAACCTCGTAATCTCTTGCTGCGCATTGCGAACAGGGTCGGCGGCACCGGCCGTCAGGCCTTCGCAATCTTAAATCCCAAACGGTGCCCTGACCCGAAAATGAGCACACGGCAAAGGACCTCCTCGGAAAAAACTTTCGGTTTCGGTCATGCGACGACCCGAAAAGTTGACCGGCCGACCTGAAAGTGGCCAAATCCCTCAGGAATTGTGCAAACCAAAATTTCGGGTCCGGTTCGAACGACACGAAAATGTGCAAACCGCCTCGGACTCCTTGCAAAAACATCGTTCTCGAGGTCTTCGGGCTCACTCCGAAGAAACCGAAGAAACCGAACGTGGGCAAACCGCCCAGAACGGTGGTTCAGGGACTCGTCCGATGGAGCCGCCGATGGGCAGACCGCCCAGGACTTCCTGCGCAAGAAGCGGCTTCCCGGGTGAGCCATTGTCAACGGGAACGCGCCCCGCGCGGGATCGGGGTTCGCACGGGGGCGCGGCTGCTCTCGCCTGTCCAGGGGGCATGCAGTGCCACGACCTTCCAGCATAGCGTTTGCGCAGCATTCGCGCGGCGCCGTGCCTCTCAAATTGGAATAAAGTTTCGGAGCGCCGATGTACTACTACTACTACTACTACTACTACTACTACTACTACTAC
>CAUYUJ010014747.1:287725-290225 GCA_963575745.1 Prorocentrum cordatum | reverse complement strand
GTAAGCGCGCCAGCCAAAGCGACACAGCCGAATCGAAATTGAGCAACGCCGTAGTTGAGTCGAAAGGAAGCACAACCCCTGTGATCCCTTCCCCGCGGGGTGGGGAAGGGGTCCCAGGGGGGTCCCGACGGGTAGGGCGGGGAGGGTTCTGGGGGGGTCCTGGGTCAGGATACTATCCCCCTGGGGGACCCCGAGGCCCAAGAGATCCCGCAGAGACCCCCACGAGGCCCCCAGGCGCCCCCAAGGAACCGCCAGGAACCCCCAGGAGGCTCCCAAAAAGGCTCCCCAGACATCCCGAAAACTATGTGGGGGCTCTTGGGCACCTCTTGGGGGCCTCGTGCAGCCTCTTGGGCACTCAATGGGGCGTCTGATCCGGACCTTCCCGAATGCCTCTTCCATCGTGGGGGTCGTCGTCCAGGGTCGGCGGCACTGGCCATAAGGCCTTAGCCAGAATATATTTAGGGTAAGGGCTAAAGGCTGAAGGTGCGCCGGTGGATTCGGCATTGCGCCGCCGCGCCCCTGTGTGCGGTTTCGGCTGCTGGGCCTTTTGCGTCAGAGTTCGGCTGCCCCCGCCGAACCCGCACCGGACGAACTCGCATGCGGCCGAACTCGCGCGCGGCCGAACTCGCGCGCGGCCGAACTCGCACGCTCCGAGGTCGCACGGCCGTGCTCACACGCGACTGGCCGAACTCGCACGCACAAAACTCGCACGGTTAGTCATCGCGCGCGGCAGGGTCCTTCGGTTGGCGGCCAGCCCTGGGGTTCCAGGAAGCCAGCGGGGGCGGGGCTTCGGCGAAAGCTCAGAAGGCCTCCAGCCTTCCGAGAAACTTTCCGAGCCTTCTCCGAAGGCACGGACAGCTTCTCAGAAGGCGCGAGGGCTCCTGAGGAGCCCCGCCGCCTCAGGACACCCCCCCTCCCGACCTGGTGATCCAAAGGGTCCCGGCTGGGGGCCAGGGGTGCTTTGGGAGGGAGCTGGCCGTTCTGCCCTCGGGTGGTCCTCCGCCTGCCGGCACAGCCGCCTCCACGGTCGTGCGAGTTCCGCCTCGTGCGAGGTCGGCCCCACACGAGTTGAGCTATCGCGCGAGCGCGGCCGGTGCCGCGCCTCCGATTCCCCCTCGGCCCCCTTCAGGAGGAGGAGGAGGAAGAGGAGGAGGAGGAGGAGGAGGAGGAGGAGGAGGTAAGGGGGGAGGATGAGGTTGAGGGGAGGACGAGGAGCAGCAGGAGGAGCAGGAGGCGTAGGAGTGATGAGGAAGCGGATGAAGCAGGAGACCTCGAGGTATCCCTCCCGAGAAGATGCTCAACCCTAAAGTTTACGTATAGTGGAGACACTGGCCTCCGCGCCATCGGCTCACCGCCCTTGCTCTGGACGTGAAGCCGTAATTACTGGAGTGTGTACCTTCCGGGGAGTGCCTTTCGACGTGTGTACCTTTCGCGGCTCACCGCCCTCCTCACGGCGTGCACCTTTCGAGATGCTTGGCCATCCAGGCTTCCCCCACAGCCCGCCGTCCTCCTCCCCGTTCCCTTCTTCCCCGTCCTCATCCCAGCGTTATGATGCTCCCATTGTACTTAAGGACTACATCCCAGAAGGAAATTTCGAGCACCCAGACACGTATCGAAACAGTGTCGAACGAGTATCGCCTCCCAAGGCCCGACACGTGAAAACCCTCTGGTTTCGGTACTTTCCTGGTGCTCGAGATGCTTTCTGGTGATCAAAGCTAGAGTAGGTTGGAACATCATACAGTGCGGGCGCGGCCGCAAGAAACCCTCGCAAGAAACCCAACCCTGAGAACCCGTGCGCGAGGTACACCTGAGAGGAAACCCGGAGCACCCTGAACCCAATAGCTCCTTCAACGGCTGCGGGAAGCCACCGCGCAGCGCGAGGAGCGAAGAAACCCAGGATACTCTGACGAAAAGCATAGCGCTCCCCCGGTAAGCCCAGCGCCCGTCCCCCTCTTCCGTTCATGAAATCACGGTCCTCGCCCTGGTGCGCGATGAGGTGGTCCCAGAGCTCCAGCCACTGCGCCTGCCCAGCGGACGCGAGGCTTCAAATGGGGCACGCTGCGGGCCGTGCGACCGAGCACAGACGAATGAGCGTGCTCCTTCTGGCGAGCTCTCTCGACATATCTTGACGATTTGATGGTTTGTGGCGCCCTCGGGAAGTCAGCCGGGTCTCAGGAGCGTCTGACGAATCGAAGCTCGTTGTTTGGACCCCTGGCCGAAGTTCACTCATAATCGAGCCTTGCCTGACACTCCCTTGAAGCCCAGCCCTGCCCTGGCGACGCAGGGACCCCCTTGTGGCCAGATACTATTTCGGGCACCGCATGAGTGAAACTCCCCTGCAGATGCGAGTGTGCGCAATTTCTACGACCAGTCCGTTGCAGCTTCTTGGGGCGCTCCTCGGCCGTCTGGGGCCTGGCCAGTCTTCGAAGCTTATGAGGGCGCTTTGTGACTATCAGCCATCTCAAGAATCATGGCCGGGAACCTCTTGCTTAAGGTCTCT
>CAUYUJ010014747.1:262725-282725 GCA_963575745.1 Prorocentrum cordatum | reverse complement strand
CCTTCCGCTCCTCCCCTTCCCATGTCTCCACCTCCCCCTCCCTATCCTCGTCTTCTCCGCCCCATGCCATTCGCTCCTGCTCATCCCTCCTTTTCTTCAATTTCGCCGGCCCATCAAACGAATGATCTGGTAGACCTGGGTCCCGCACGGCAACGGACAGAACGCTTCAGGAATTTGCCCAAGAGGGATCATGGTACCGTTCGCTCTTGGGATCCTTGGCGTTAAGAACTTCTTCACGTCACCGTTCACTCTTGGGAGCCTTGGTGCTAAGAGGTTGTTTAACGTTTTTACGTCTCCGTTCGCTCTTGAGAGCCTTAGCGTCAAGAGCTGCTTACGTCACCGACTCGCTCAGAAAGGGCTTTCCCGTCCCCTGGAGCTCTCGGGACATACCCAGGAGAACCCATAATCGAATCGATGATTCGGATCGGCGATCGAAATGAATCGGATCAGCAGAAATCGGCAGCCAAGTCGGAAATCGGCAGTCTAGTAGGCCTCCGTTGAGGAATCGGCATCCACATCGGAATCCGAAGTCGAATCGAATCGGAATCGGAAGCCATCGAAGTCGAAGTCGAATCGAAGGAATCGAAATGAGCCCTGCATACTTCGCCCGAGAAGACAGCGGTGGAGGACAGGCCCATCAGGCGCTCGTCCTTCAATGTGGCGCTCCCCATAGCTTGCAGCATCGGCGATGCACCAAGGGCTCACCGTGGCCCGCACCCTCGTGGCTATCCTCTCGTCATCTCGCCCCCTCGTCCTTCGCCTCCTCCAGAGGCCTTCCGGATGGGATCGGAGCAGATTGAGTCGGAGGATCGCGCCGCGTCGTCGATGCATCATTGATCCTCCGAGCCCACCTGCTCCGCCCCAATCTGGGAGGCCTGGACCCCGTTGTTCTATTCAGGGGCGCGCAAACATGGATTAGCGATCCATGGATTTGGCGCGCGGTTGCCAAATCCAAAATGCGGCCGGTGCCGCCTCTTTCGGCGGCGGAAAGCTGCGGTTTCCCATGGAAACGGGTCCCGTCGCTAATCCGCGCCCCCTCGATCCATGTTTGCGATCGCCTGTTCTACGATTCGCGACAAAGCCCGTGACTGCCCCCCCCATCCCCCCCCCGAGCCACTTCGCGATTCGCGCCAGCGCCGTGGGAATTAGCCGTCCCCAGGCATTCCCAGACAGCGCCGGCGCGAATCGTGACGTGACCGGCCCCCCCCCCTCCCCCCTCTCCCCCCAGGTCGCGCCCGTTATCGCCAGGCAGGGGATGAAAGAGCGGTCCCACACTGCCCTCGATAAAACTAGCATGAACATTTGTGTTGGGCAGTTTCTTGTCGATGTGATGTTCTGTGCTTTGGTGCCAAGCACTTGTTGCTGCCCCCCCTCCAACGTCGGCCATCGTGGAACTGAATCACACCGGCTCGGACTGCGTTTCGCCCTGCTTCGACATCGAAGGGGGGCGACATTGAAGGGGTGAACGGGGGCGACATTGAAGGGGGGCGTCGACCTTTTTTGGGCAGGTCAGGTCAGTAAGCCTTGCACCAGACGGTGCGTGAGCAGGGGTGAGACCGAAAAAGGCGGCCCGGCGGTCGCACTAAAGTTATTCAAAGGAGAAGGAGAAGGAGGAGGAGGAGGAGGAGGAGGACCATTTTTGAGGTTGATTTAGTCGAGGGCCGACCGTGGAGACACTGCACGGGTTCCCAGGAGCCCCATGAGCATCCCTCCAAAAGCCCCCTCCTCTCCATCCTCGCCCTCCTTCCTTCCCCCACCTTCTCCTCCTCCTCCTCCTCCTCCTCCTCCTCCTCCTCCCCGCCCCCATGATCCTCCTCCGTATTCCTTTTCTTTCCCCTCTCCTTCTCCATCCCCTCCTCTTCCAGATCCTGACCCTCCTCTTCCAGATCCCGACGACGACGACGACGACGACGACGACGACGACGACGACGACGACCACGACGACCACGACTACGACGACGACCACGACGACGACGACGACGACGACGACGACGACGACGACGACGACGACGACGACGACGACGACGACGACGACGACGACGACGACGACGACGACGACGGCGCGCGGCGGCGGCGGCGCGGCGGCGGCGGCGGCGGCGGCGGCGGCGGCGGCGGCGGCGGCGGCGGCGGCGGCGGCGGCGGCGGCGGCGGCGAGGGGGGGGGGCATCCCGAGGCTGGGAAGCATGAGGGAAGCAGCGAGAGCGCCCGCAGACCTCCGCCCTCGAGAGAAGGGCGCGCGCCCTCCTCGACCACCGAGGCCCGAGGGCCTGGGCGCGAGGAAGAGGCCCGAAGGGAGCGTCGATCCTGCCTCCTCGGTGGCTCAGAGATGGGGTCCTGAGGGGGGGGGTCCTAGATCGAAGAGGGATCCAAGGGTGGAGGCCTGAGGGCCTTGGCGCGAGGAAGAGGCCTGAAGGAGACGTAGATCCTCCCTCCTCGGTGGCTCGACGACGGGGCCCTGAGGCCAGGGGGTCCCGAGGACAGAAGCGGGATCCGAGCGTGGACTTGCACTCTGCTCGAGGCACCTCGTCCTCGGGACCCCATCCCTCGAGACCCCGCCTCTGAACCACCCGCCTCCCCGAGCCATCGCGGGCGTTGTGGGGCCCGCCGGCGACCTGCTGGCCTCTGCGAGGTGGCGGCGCAGCGCGGGCTCCGCGGCCGCCAGCAGGCGGTCCAGCCGCGCCAGCGCGGCCCGCGGGGGGCCTCTCGGGAGCGCCCGGCGCCGCCCAGGATCGGAGGAGGTCCCCAAGAGCGTGGAGCAGCGATGGAGGGGGGGTGGGCATACGGGGGGGGGGGGGAACATCGACCTGGCCTCGGCGATACATCGCCGACGGATCGGCGATAGGCCCCCGACAGTGACTCCGCACGTTCCTCCTCCTCCTCCTCCTCCTCCTCCTCCTCCTCCTCCTCCTCCTCCCAGCACGTTTCAGCTTCGCCCCTCCCTGGCGGGGGGAGGAAAACGTGACGGAACGCATACACCAAAGGCCTTCGTGGGGTCCACTCTGGGCCGAGACCCCAGGACCCCAGTGTGCAGCGGCTCTCCGGCCGGGCCGGCGGCCAGGGAGCTGTGCGCACCAAGATCTGGATCAAAATGGGCCTGCAGATGCCTGGTGGTGTAAGGTACGGGCCGCTCGGAAGGTGGCCGAAACATTAAGCAGGAAAGCATTTCGTAGGTTGGTAGCGGGGGAGGCGCAAGGGGTGGCGGCGCCCACAATTTTTTGATGCGCGCCATTGACGACGATCACGGCCATGACGACTACGACGACGACGACGACGACGACGACGACGACGACGACGCAGTGTAGCGGTCAGCACCACGCTCTCCCTGCGCGCGCCACAGCGTTCCTGTGAGCACCGCGATGGCGCGCGAGCAGCACAGCATGCAGGCCCCTTGGTTGTCGTCGACAGTGCTCCCTCTGGACGTAGAAACCCGCCCCCGCTGCTTGGGGTGGGCGGGGGCCGCGCCAAAGAGCACCGCATGACGCCGCGCGAAAGGCTGGGGCGGCAGCGCGGCCGAGCGCAGGCTCTCCACGCGGCTGCTGCACCTCGAGCACATGAGCCGGTTGGCTGCCAGGAGCCCGTCGTTCACGATTTGGCTCGGCGAACCCTCCTGGTGGGGCTGCTCCCTCGCTCGCACGAGGTTCTGCCAATCACCGTCGCGGCTTGTGTCGCACCCGCTGGTTGGGCAGGCAGGGGCCATTGGCGCGGGTGCCAAGGTGAACGACGGCGGGCCGCGCTCGAGGGGCCAGTGGCCAGAGTGAAGACACACATCGTGACCCTTCTTAGTCAGACCTCCTTCGTGCGGATCGGCACGTGAGGGGCATCGAAGACTGGCGCATCTTCACTGATTCGTGTAGTCTTTGTTGTGCACTCTCTCAGGAGGGGCCGCGTCCGCTGGTGCTTTTTGGAGCTGTTGACCTCGCTGTAGTCGCAGGGGGGCGTCCGCAGTGGCACTGGCGCCTGCAGTCTCTGGCGGGGGGCCGCGGGTGAGGGTTCGTCTCGGGCAGGCGGTCGGCTCGGGCCCCGGGTGGCTCGCGCGCATGGCTGTGTCCATATAGGTCTCCTAGATGGGGTCCGAGGAGATGGGGTCCGAGGATCGCGCCGCATCGCCGATACATCGACGACGCATCGTCGATGCATCGGCGATGTATCGGCGACACCGGCGATGCATCGGCGCCATCGGCGTGGAGGAAACCGTGCTCTACATCGATTCGCAACGGCGATGCATCGGCGATGCGGCGCGATCCTCCGACCCCATCTGCTCGGACCCCATCTGTTGGCGGCGCGCACAGGTGTGGAGGGGGAGGGGGAAGGCTTCTTCGAACGAGGCTGCTTCTAAGGAGCCTTCACCCCTCCCCGTGCCCCCGTCCCTGCGCGCGGCCGATAGATGTGTCCGATGGCCCAGCAGGCACCACAAGGCACCTGGGGCGAGCGGCGGGGTTTTGTGTACTTCAGGAACAACCGATCGCAGGTTAGAACCTGGATATACGTCAAGATACCAAGATAATCGTAACTGCAACTTTCCAAGACATCAGTATATCTCGAAGATCAGGATGTGGAAATACAAGCACAGCAACATAATCCCAGCAAACATAGTAACAAGATCAGATCAAGATCCGTTCGACATTTGCATTCATGGCACAACTCTTTAGCAGGAAAAATATCTCACGGTAAGAGTCGGCCCCTGGCGTATGATCTCTCAGGTCGTCGCATACCTTTGGCGGTCGCCACATAGTACATCCCCATTCGGACTTGCATCACCATCAGTTCTGACCTGCGTTCTGCCACTCGATGTGCACCGTACGTAATCCACCCCGAACTTGACGTAACTCTCGGTTGAGAAGTCCACCAGCTCAAGGGTACGGTGTAGAACTCAGACAACTGCGTCCTGAAATCCGCGAAGGCGGCACACTCCGTCACGCAGTGACGCACAGACGGCCAGAAGGCCTCACCACAGCACGGGCAATACGGATCACAAGTAAAATCATGATTTCCTCCTCGCGTATGAGAGCTGGCCGCACCACACATGTATATCATCACTTTTTGCCACTCGCAAGGTGCGAGTGAGTCCCGAAACTTCTTCCACGCTTTGCCCGAGAGGGCCTCCACATCAACATCCTCCATACCAGGGAAATCTCGTCGTGCTGCCGTCGCCTTTGTCAAAGCTTTGAGCCGACATATGGCACGTAGAACATGAAATGCTCGCTCTCCTTCAGAGGTCCAAAACCCACGACGGTTCTGGAAGATACGCTTCACTCTCGGATCATCCTCCTCCTCCGTCATCTGAAATCTGATCCCCCTCTCGGCATCGTACTGCACGTACTCCAAGCCTACGGCCTCGAAGAAGTTCTGCAGGTTATGCTCGACCCAGGGATTGAAATCGATCTCCCAATCAGTAAGACGACGAGCCGCCGTCAAGACATTCGAAAAAACAGGATGGCACTGAATATGCAGGGCCCAGAAACGCCCTCGGCACCACCATACACACCTCGTACGTAACACTGAACTCATAAGCTTCGCCGCCACATCAGCAGGTGGCAGCATGAACGCAGGACAGCACCAGAGCCATCTCGGTACAACATATGCACCTGCAGCACGTAGTCGGGTCCTCGAGCTTCCTGGGAGCTGTCGCAAAGCGGCGATAGCTGCATAAACCTTCCTCCAACCTCCCGCTGGGGTGACGGGGGCCGTGGGATCATCTGGCACCGCTTCGACTCCAATATGCTCGATACGGCGAAACTCTCCACGATGCCACTCTTGTCGCTTACCTTTATTCTCCACGGCCCCCGTCTCCAGGTCGAAGCGGTCAGTCGTGTCGATGTCGTTGCGTAACTGTTGATCCGATGCACACACCAGCGAACGATCGTCCATGAACAAAAACTGCTCACCCTCGACCTCCCACGGGGCTAGAACGGAGCAGAGTACTTTGGGCGCACAGGAGTCTCCCTGCGCCAGCCCTCGCGAGGGCCATACTTCTTCCTTGGCCAGAGCGCCGGCCACTTGGCATCTCCTCGGCCCCGTCCACGCAGCAAAAGACACCGCCACCAGATCTGACGGTACACCAGCGGCATGAAGCGAAGCAATCCCCACTTCGTGGGGCACCTGGTCGTAACACTTGCTGAGGTCACGCTCCATGCCCGCCTGGGCAGTGATGCACGCCTTCAACCAACTGCACACAGCTTGGCACACTGATGACTCCGTCTTGCAGGCGTACTGGGCAGCCTGCGGGGACGGGAAAGCTTCTTCACATGCTGTCAACCAGCTTCTCAATAGTACACTCGCCACCCCAATCGGTCGGGATGCTCCGCACTTCTTCGGAATACCCACAACTCTCCAAGAAAAAGATAGCCTCTGCAAGTTCACCACATCCTCGGGCCTCTCCTCCACGGGGACGGTCTTGAACAAGCCCTTGGCGCCCAGGAACTTCGTCGTGTCCAGCCAGAGGTCGTACAAATCCTGCACTAGGAACTCGAACGTCACGGCCATCATCTTCAGCTCTCGTGCTGTCCAGCCGTCATAGCCGGCGCTTCCTTTCCCTCGAGCGATGGCTCGCAGGAGCTGCTCCCAACTCGGACACCAGCCCACCTGGGCCTTGCTCCGAGGGAGGGGGCGACGCATCCGCCGAGCATGCCCCACCCACGATGTCGAACATGCCTCGCCGTTGAAGTCCTCGGGGCGCCAGATCTTCCGCCACTCCTCGGACATGTCGTCAGCTGTGAAGGCGGGGCACTCCGTCGGGTCGTGCATGACCGAACTCGCTGCCCTCCACCACTCAGGATCGATAACTTCTTTGGCAAAAATCTGCTTCCAAGAAGAACTGTCCTCCGCCCTCAGGCGTCGCTCCATCTTTGCAATCGCCTCGGATACTCGGTCATGTGCACGGCCCAAGCTCGGTAGGCCAGCACATCCATTATCAATAACATGCCGCAGGCACAACTCAATGAAAACGTCGAGCTGGTGGCCCTCCAACTTCATGTTCGGTGGGTTCCTTCTCAACTGCTCAGCAACGCTACGGCCCAACTTCTTCAGTCTTGACAAGATGATGGGCTCGTTCGGCCTGCGCTTCGGCGTCGATGCAACAGGCCTTTCTTCTGGGATCGATCCTTTGGGTCTCTCGGCACTCCCACTACGTATGAGTATGCCCGACTCGACCCCCAGCTCCATCACACGGTTGGCCCGTGCATGCCAGCGTGCCCATCTCTGCGTCATCGTGTGCGTCCTCCCCAGCATAGGTAAGGTCTGGTCCACGTCTGACCGCAGTGCTTCAACATCCTGAGGTAACACCAGAGTACTCTGATCCAGCTCAAAAATCGATGTCCGCTTCAGTCTCGTCGTAGGTCCCGCCATCGCACTCCAGGATGTCGTACACAGGACCAGGCCATGGTACGGGATACCTTGCACAAAAACCGTAGAAGTATGCTGAACGGCAGCACCCGAGGCACAGACTCTGGTCGGAAACGTCCCTGCCAGCGTTGTCGGTGCCGTCATCTGGCATACAGTCGCATGAATCGGTACACACTGTTGGTAAGATTGCCTCCAGTTCAAATCTCCAAGAATGATCCAGGGCTTTCCTGCAGCGATAACTTTAGTCCAGTCGAAAACTTCGTCCATCCATTCAGTACTTGGGACCGAGGCAGGTCCATATGCGGATACAATCGTACCAAAAGCTCCACGTACGCCCATGTACCTGTGGCTCTCCGATCGAAAAACTTTGACTCCACCAACTCGGGGCCGCCAAAATAAAGCGGCCCCCCCTTGCATAGTAACTGACTTCGCATTCTTCCCAGGCGGTACCCCAACAGCACATCTCCAACCCAGTCTCTGAGCCGTGGCCGATACCCACCGTGGTTTCTCCGTATGTAGGCGTACCTCCTGCAGGGCAAGGAAGTCCACCTCTCTCAGGTCGTCGTGCGTGAGCAACTCCTCCAGCCTGGCGGCATTCAGAGCTGTGACGTTGATCGTGGCCAGACGCATCTGGCCGCTTCTTGACGGTGCCTCCCCCCCCCCGCGCAGCGGGTCGCGGGGGTCGGGGCACCCTCAGCACGATGGTCCCGAGGCAGACGCTGACGCCGGGGCCGACGCCGTCCGCGCAGCAACCTTCTTCCTCCAGGCCTTCTTCCCACGCTCACGCTTCTGGATCAGGTAGCGCTCGCGCTCGGGGCCGCTCTTCAGCCTCCTCTTGTCCAGCTTCTGGTTCTGGATCCGCTTCCTCTCCTTGTGCTCGGGCCTCTTGGAGTACTCGGCCCAATACTTCTTCCTCTTTTCACGCTTGTCGGGTCCGAAGTTGGCCTTCTTCTTCTGGATGCGCTTCTGCTCCACCTCGAAGTAGTGCCGCATACGTGCTACCCCGACCGTACTCGTCAAGAACTGCTTCCGCGTAACTTTGTTATGTCTTCCACTGCATATGTTCCACGGCGCCTGTCCGAGCGCCCTCTGGATACCACACCTCGTGCACTTGTAGGCCGTGAAGTTCTTCGTGGCGTTCGGGATCGTCAACACCGTACGAGGATCATATTCACACACGGCCTCTTGAATACTAATAGGTAGCTTCGCCTTCCACAACAGATGCTTGGCAAACCCACGCTGGCGTACGTTCTCGCGAATCTTGGCGGAGTTCGCGAGAAACTGGGAGATATGCGAGTGCACAATCTTCCCGATCTTGGGCGCCGGCTTGCCCTGGCACTTCCTCCAGTGCCTGTCCGCCTGCACGCTGAGCAAGGAGTTGTACTTGCGCTTCCCCAACCACACTTTGTCGGATGTGTCGGGCGTCCAACCACACTTGTCACACTTGTAATATTCACCAGTTTGCCAAGACCAAAACTGCTTAAATGCCTCATCATCGTCTCCTGCAGCTTCCTCCGCCAAGGCCTCGGCCCCGCCAGACTCCAAGCCCAAGAGACTGCGCATCTCGTCTGCACGTTCATCCAGTCCAAGGATACTCGCAATAGCCCCTGAGTGCGCTGTCGGTGTACTGCGCAGCCCAAGAAGAGATAACATATCAGCATCATCACCGTCACCCTCGCCACTGCCCTGTAGGCCATGCTGGGGGTGCGGGAAACCTTGATCACGCCACAGCCGTAACGTGTTCTGGTACTCGGGCAAGTCCTGGATGTCCGCTCGAGGCTCCAACCACTGGTAGTGCTGGTCCTCCAAGGTCAACCAGATCTCCTTCTTCTTTGTCTTAGAATTCGGCTCTCGTCCGTACAATATCCATTTGCCATTCGCATCTTTCGCCCAGATATAGATATCCGTCTTCGCCTCGTGCGCAAGTAGCCTCACCGCGAGGGCTCCCGCAGGGTTCCCCGTCGTGCCGCGATACTCCGCCTGCAGCTTCGTCGTCCCATACACCTTCTTCAAGCCTGCCCTCTGCACAAGCATGCGTAGGTGGCCCTGGATCGGACCCTTCGGCTCGAAGGCGTTGATGGGCGGGACCCGCCCGCTCGGAGAGACATGATGCAGACCACGGCCCGCAGCAATATAAAAGCAATCACCATCACCAGCACATTGAATAACTTTGAACCACTTAGAATATGGAGTCACATATTTACCCACAGCTTTGCCATCTTCGCCTCTCTGCAACTTCGGCTTGGACTCGACTTTGGTCTCCTCCTTCGCCTCCGTCTTGACGTCATCCTTCGTCGGCGTGACCGTTGGTGCTCCGGCAGGCGGTGTAGTCGCTGCTGGAGTCGTCGCCGTAGCCGTCGGATCTGCCTGGCCTCCAGTATCGTCGTCGATGTTCTGGACCCTCGGCTTGGCCGCGCCCCACGCACTCCTGGTCGTCGGTGCTGCACCCTCCTTGGGCTTCTGTCGTGCTGGCGCCTGAGGTCTGACGGCCTTGGTCACCAACACTCCGCTCTTGAATGAGAAGCTCGTCGCCACCACACCCTGCGGCGGCTCAGCATAGAACAACCAGGCCCTCGGCCCAGCCCTTGTTGGCTCCTGCACCCGCAAGAACCCTCTCTCCGTGGCCCAGTCCGCCACCATCTGTGGCGTCGTCCAGGTTGGAAGAGCATGCTTGACATAGTACTTGGTGAGCTCGAGCATGCCTGGCGCGTTGACCTGCGTCGTCGCACCAAGCTTGGCCCGCCCGTACGGGCGGTACACCAGCAGGTTACGCTTCTCCTTCAGCAGCCCACACACTCTTTTGAGATAATCCTTCGGCGACTCCTCCTCATTCTGGGTAAACCACTTGGGAGTCGTCGTCGAGGCCTGCTTCATAATAAAACAACCCAGCGGCGGTAAGATCTCGGTCATCTTCACCTCAAAGCTCTTCGGGACCGTGACCACACATGTCGTCTCGGCCTCATATGCAATAGCACCCCGCGTACGTACAATCTGAGCCGCTGCTACCTCACCCAGCACCACCGTCGGCATCGCCTGGGGCTGATTGTAGATCTGGTGGTAGAGCGTCTCATCCGTCATCTCCTGCACCACAGTGATGCGAAAGCTGACAAGGGACAGCTTCTCGTGCTGGACCACCTCGTCGTCCTTGATGGCCGCGTCCAAGCCCGCCCTACGAGGGGCGAGCTCTCCGTGGTATACGATGCGAGCCTTCATGTTCTTCGGGCCTTTCGGCCCGTGGAGGAGTACATGATCTTCACCTGATGCGTCAAGGACCACATGCGTGATGTCCGTCCTGTTGCCATATGCACGTCTCACCTGCTCTGCCGCCGTGTACTCCGCCTCCGTGGAGGAGAAGATGATCAGCGGGTCGGTGATCGTCTCGAGCTTGGAGCGGGCCTGGCCCGCGGCTACCAGGGCCGCAGCCCCCCAGGGTTCCGCAACCATTCGCTCCGTAGCAGTAGCCGTAGTCGTCGTCGTCTCCTCCAGAGGGCTGTCAGGTTTGGCAGCACTGAAGGACGCGATGAGCTCCTTAAGCTTGTTGCAGACCACCGCCGTCGTGATGGCCTGCCTCTGGGCGCCCGTGGCCTCGTCGACATAGCCGATGAGGCTCCGCAGCCGCTCCACGATCTGGATGTCCGTGAACTTCACCTTCTTCTTTTTGGGCTTAGCCTTGGGCGCGACAGGCGAGGTCGCCTGCCACGCCGCTGCAGGGGACTCCTGCGGCAGCCCGATATGTTGCTGGATCGCGCTCACGGCCTTCACAAGACCCTGAAGAACCGCGGCTTGATCAGCTCGGCGTGTCGTCCTCTTGGCACCACCTCTGCCACCTCCTCCGAGAAGGGGGTCAGCTGGCAGCTCGCACTCTGCAGTCGTAGGGCCCCCGCCTGTGGTATTCGCACAGGTCGCCACCCAGCTCGTAGTATGTCCTCTTTCGTCATACTCGTCCCCCACAGTGAGCCTTGGGGATAAGCACTCTCCGTCCCGAAAATCACAAAACTGAACATGATGGAGTACATGATCACACTGATCAACTGCATGGTGTACATGATCTCGCCGATCAAGCTCTTGGCAATCTTCAGTATCCGCCCAGACCCCAGGGTAGTACTTCACATCACCAGGCTCCCAAGCAAGGTACACAGGTACCTCATTCCCACGAAAAATTGTGACCACGTCACCGCCCACGCAGCAAGCGGTCGAAGACGCACGGGTCGCCCGCCATCTCCACCGCCTTCGCCACGGCGCCCTCCCGAAGAAGAACACCGTGCCCGCCAACGCCATGACCATGCCGAAGCTGTCTGGGGGCTGCTGCTCGTTGGCCTGGGGCGAGCGGCGCCACCAGAAAGGCGCACACGTCCGAAGGACGCGCTTAGGCCAGCAGCCCCGGCGGAGACACACACACACACACACAAGTGGCGACGAAGCGGTCCTCGGAAGCGGTCCTCGGAGTCGTCCTGGTGGGTGCCGTCTGGGGCGCTGTCCGTGGCGCGGAAGACGTGGGCGGGCATCCCGTTGGGGAAGACGACGCGGTGTTGAGACCCGACCACCGCCCCTGCCAACCGGCGGTGGAGTTGCCGGTCAGGCTGGGGACCGTGACGCACTGCACAATAGAAACGGGATAATCCTCTGACAATCATGTATTAGGCACCATCCCTGGCTTGCGCCTGGAGAGACCCTGATCAAAATACGGTGTTGTGGGTGCGTATACATGGAAAGAGCGGATTCTGGGTCGAACTCGGGTTCGAATCCTGACCCTGTCCCACAAAGAGGCTTCCCGGATTCCGGGTCCCGTCCTTTCTGCAGACAGACCCACTTTAAAGCTTATCATAATGAAGGTGTCGAACGGTCATTCATTGTCCATGGGTGCGTGGCTGAAGTGAGACTCCGCGGCGCGGATTCTGCTTCTTTGTCTAGTGAGTCCTCATTTCTAAAGAATATTAATTTACTGTCAAATCGACGATCCCTCCCCTTCGGTGCCAATCACAGACAGGCCGACCGTATGCTTCCTCGGTTGAGGTGCCCCTCCCAGGGCTCGCACCCTGTTTTTCACAAGGAAGGTCTTGAGGCTCAGACTGTGCCCCTGGCCCCAGGTTTACGACAACACCAACAACAGCAACAGCAACAGCAACAGCACCAGCAAAAACAACGACAACAACAGCAATGACAACAACAACAACAAGTTAAGGACTGTTCGCTCTTATCTGCTCGCGTGCCATTCACTACATCTATCCCAAACCCTCGATACTCGCCCTCTTCGTCTTCGATCGTACCCCCTTGGGGGTATATCTTCTTATCTGCAACATGTATTCCGTGCAGTCCGGACGGCAGGTGAAGAGAGGACGGATGGAAGGAAGGGACACGGGGGAGGGAGGAGGATGGAGCACGAGAGAGAGAGAGAGAGCAGCAGGAGGGGGACCAGGAGCAAAAAAAACGTGGTAGAACCTCACGGGCAGATCAGGCGGGTAGACAATAACAGTCAGGTCGGGAAGGTGGACCCAGACGGCCAGATCGAGCAGGCGCGTTGCTGAAGCGTGCGTCCGGCATGCATCGCGAGGAAGTCTCGAGCCATAGCGCGATTCCCCAGTAAATCGTCAGGACGTCCACAGCCAGTGTGATTCCTGAGTGTCGAGGGCGCGGCGTTTGAATAAATTGCGAGGACGTCCCACGCGAGATCGCGATTCCTGCATTCATTGTGAGGAAGTCCCGCGCGAGAGCGCGACTTCTCAATACACTGTGAGGAAATATCAGACGGGAGCCGTTGAATGCTCATGTCTAAAGAATTACTGTTGTTGTTGATCCCCTCCACAGGTGACCACTGTATTTTTTCCTCCTCTTTCTCCTCGACGACGACGCCGACGGCGACGACGACGACGACGACGCTGCCGACCCCTCCCTCCCCCTCCAGCTCGCGGGGAGGACAGAGGGGGCCGCCCCTGGGAAAGGCGCGCCTGGCAGCTCGTCGGCCCACGGGCGCGCCCAGGTCTGCAGCACCGCGGCGACCTCGCAACTCCTCCCCCGCCCTGCTCGCCCTCGCTCGGACGTCCGTTCCCCGCGCGTTGTTCGGTTTCGTGCGTGCTTTTCTTCGCAAGACGACCCCAATCCCGATGGCCCTGGCCCGAGGTCCTCTCCGAGATGGCCGTGGCCCTGGCCCTGGCCCGAGGACGTCGGTTTCTTCTCTTCGATGGTCCTCGCCGAGAAGGCAATGCACACGTCCGAGCGATGCCGAGCCTTTCCGGGTCACCCAAGCTTTGCGCCCCGCGCCCCGCGACGCGCACCGCGCGATCCTCTTCGCGCCACGGCGCCCTCGCGCCGCCCCCTTGGAGAGGGGGGCAGCCGCTGTTGCTCAGACCGCGACGCTTCAGGCGCGATTCTCCCCGCGCCCCCGGGGGCGACCTGGCCTCCGCCTCTCCCCCTCCTGCCTCTCTCCCCTCCTTCGGCTAGGCGTAAGAGTGACCCTGGGTAAGAGTGACCTTTGGTGTGCAGCTTTTGGGGGCGCGAGGGAGCCAAACCCAAGGGCGCGGGCCGCTTGTATCGCATCGCGCTCGGCGATCGGGGGGAGCCCGATGAGCCCGCACCAAATGTCACTCCAGCGAAAGGTCACTCTTACGTCTAGTCGACTCCTGCCCCCATCCACCCTCGTTTGCCGGCGGGGTGTCGTAAGCGACGTGAGTGGGAAGGAGATTCTGGACCTGTTTCGTGAACATCGGGCTCACTCTTCTGCCATCGGGTCTGGAGCTATGTCCTTGGGGGGTTTTCAGCATGGACCTCTGCGCGATCCACATCTACCAAGATTCTAATGCGTCCAACGCGTCGGCGTCCTCCTGCGCCATGGGGTGAGAATATGCAAACCACCAAGACTTGCAATGGATTGGTACTGTACCGCAAGAAATGGCCGATCAACCACGATGAACAAGTCGCATCGGCACGCACAAACGCATCGTGTCACCGTGCTTGGACCTCTGTGGTTCAGGTACGCCTGGGACGTCGTAGAAGCGCGGTTGTGATACTGGCTGCAGACACAGCTGTCCACAGTCACAGGCTCCAAGGTATCAGGCCAGTATGTGTTGCAAACCGAATGATACAAGCGCAACTGGTTTACAAAATCCGTCCACTCTTCTCGGCGATGTCCCAGAAACTGATGCCCAGCCTCATTGCCCGGCGCTGGTGGGGAGATCTTCACGGACGACATGCGCAAGGCTGTCAAAAGACCCATGCCAACAGCAATCGGCCTCGTCTGCAAGGGCCCCGCCTAAGACATCATGGGACCGAATCGCGCGGGCGTCATCTGTCACCTTGTGCTAAAAAGATGTCGAACTCAACAGGCATGAATCCGTTCGCAATGCGGATAGACGAATGGTGCCAAATCGGACTGAGCGGACGCATGGAGACGCACTGATGGGACGGTTCACGCGGATATACGGGCCATTGAAAGTACGCCAACCCAGTGGACCTTCCTCGGCGTGTGAAATCACTGCTCCTCCCCAAATCCCCCTCCTAGGAGCCAGGTCAGGCCGACTTGGAGGGGAAGAGGAGGTGCCTGGCCAACGGTGCTGGCAAGCTCATCTGCCCCAGAAACACGCCCAGATTCGCAAAAATGATCCAAAACGGCTCAACATGGCTTCCGAGATCGCGCAAGTTGGTGCAACTGCGCCCTTTCTGGCCTCCAGCCTGTGCCAAGGAGCTTCCAAGTCTCAAGACGCAACCGAAACGGCTCGAGATGGCCAAAAGGCTATCCAACAAAATCCCCCCAAAACATGTCACTGATTTCCCAATTGTTGCACGCTTGTTGCATACTCGGCGGTTCCATCATGGGAGCGTTCACGGCGGCCCAAGAAGGCCTCACTAGATCGCCCAAGAAGGGCAATAACACGCCCACCCGGACAAAAAGTAGGATGGACCCCAGGCGGCCGAAGAGTGGCCACCTCGGAGGGGCTGAAAACGGGACAGGCGGGTGCTACGGCTACGAGTACGGCTCCGCGCGCGTGGCGCAAGGAAGGCGCGGATGGGGCGGCACCGAGGCGCCTGTTAAAGTATGCGCGTGTGAAACACTGCATAAGACGAGGAGGAGGAGGAGGAGGAGGAGGAGGAGGAGACAGAAGAAAAGGAGGAGAAGGAGAAGGAGGAGGAGAAGGAAGAGGAGGTGGAGGTGGAGGAGGAAAGGCGGCAACGTCACTGCTGAAGGGTGCTAAGACGACACAAAGATGGGCTGGAGATGGCCCAAGACGGACCCACGGACGACCCAAGAAAAGCCCCCCCGAGGAGCCGAGGACGGTCCGTGAAGGCGCCCATACGGGGTCCCCAGATGGCCCTCCAAAGCAGCTCTAAGAGGCTCTCCAAGACCCAAGACGACTGCAATACGTTCACGAAAGCCACAAAAAGGTCCCCAAGATGACCCGCGGGGGCCCCGGCAAGACGGCCCGCGAGGCTCGCCAGACAGTTCAAGATGCATCGCGACGACGGCCCCGCAGACACAGGAAGACGTCCCAAGAGGGCCCCCCCCAGGCCCGTCAAACGGCCTCAAGCGAGTGTGCCGCACTATCGACAGGACCGCAGCAGGATCGCACGCGATGGAGTTCCACAGAGTCAAGCCCCCCGCGAGAAGGTCCCACGCGGTAAAGTCCTGCACAAGGCTGGGGACATTTCGACCACGTCTCACGCGACGAGGAGCCGGGCGGTTGGAAAGGGTCTCACACGAGGCGGTTCCATACAAAAGCTCCCTACGCGATTGGGACTCACACAAAAGCGGCCTACTCGATGAGGACACGCGGGAGATTTCCATATAGAGTCTCACACGGCAGCGTCTTCCAGTCATGTTAATAAACGTCGCCTTTCGTGGCCCTGGTGAGCTTTCGTGAGATGATCTGCATCATTTTGCATCGGAGAACGTTGAGTCAGGTCCGTTCCGACCGCGTTCAAAGGACACGTTGTTCACACCAGCGTCTTCGGTGGCCCTGAAATCCCACTGGCCCTCTGGGCTGAGGTGGTTTAGAACGTTTCCGATTCATCCTCCTCCCTTCGTCCCCCGTAAGGAGGGGTTTACCCCTTCCCCCTCCCTCCTGGGTCTGGAAGGGGAGCCGTCGCGAGTTAGAGCGTCCAAGATGGCATCAGCGAGAAAACAACAATCATTTATTCCCACTCATACTGTGGTATTGGGTCCTCGTTTTGATTCTGCAGCCAGCCGCGTCACTCCTCCCTCGTCTTCCCTCCCTCATCTCTCATATTGACACACCCCTCACACGCGTCGTGGCCTCTGGAGCTCCACCGAAGGCCCCAGTGGCTCCACCGAGCTCCACCGAAGGCCCCCGTATCCGCTCCCTCCTCTAATTTCGGCACGTCCATGACACGTTGGTAGCAGCATAGGAAGCTCCGCCGAATGCCGCAGTGACAGAGTTCACACGCATTCCCGCCTCTCATTTCGGCGTGTCCCTCACGCGTTTCATGGCCCCATCGGGAGCTCCACCGAAAGCCCCAGTAGAGGAGCTCGCATGCGCTCCCGCCTCTCATTTCGGCACGCCCATCACACGCTTCGTGGTCTCATAGGGAGCTCCACCGAAGGCCCCAGTGGCAAGGTTCACATGGGTTCCCGCCTCTCATCCGGCACGCCCTTCGCACGTTTCGTGGCCCAACAGGGGGCTCCACCGAATGCCGCAGTGGCAGGGTTCGCATGCGTCCCCCCCGCCACTTTCGCCACTCCTCACATGTTTCGTGGCTCCACAAGGAGCTCCACCGAATGCCGCAGTGTCAGGGTTCGCATGCGCCCCTCCGCCAATTTCGGCGCACCCCTCACACGATTCGTGGCCCCACAGGGAGCTTCCACTTCGTCCCGCCTTCCCTGCGGTACTCGCTGTTGCATATGGTTGCATGATAACCCTACCAAGGTTTTGGCCCAATTTTGGATTCCTGGGGGGGGCGAGGCAAGGAGCCCCTCTGCTTACCTCGCTGGCTTCCGAGACGGCCCGCGAAGACCCCAAGGGAGCCCCAGGAGGGCCCCAGGCCAAGAGGCCCCAAGAGGCCCCCAAGAGGCCTCGAAGAGGCCCCCTAGCGGCCCCCAAGAGGCCCAGGAGGCCCCCAAACACAACCAAGACGCTCCAAGAAGCCACCATGAGCCGGCAAGAGGCCCCCAAGACGCCCCAAGAGGCCTTCAAGAAGCCCCCAAGAGCCCCCCCCAAGAGGCACCCCAAGAGACCCAAGGATGCCTCCGAGGAGCTTCTGGCCAACAGAGGTTCCACGAGGCATCCCGATGATGCCACGCTCCCCCGGTAAGGGCGACACCCTGCGCTTTGATCCTTGATGGGCTGGTGGGGATAACTGCGCGAAACGTCGCACATGTTCCTTTCCTTGCACGCTCTGCACTCAACTGGGGTTCGCGTGACAACGGGCCGGACGAGCACCAATGCCCAACGGGACGCGCCGTTCGCTGACGCAGGTTATCTCAGGGACAGCTGCTGGAAGAAATGAAGGCGAACGTGCGCGGCACTAACGCGAGAGCCACAGTTTGACAAAGAGCCTCCCCCTCCACCCGCGTAAGCTCGGGCGGAGCGGACGGCCCGCCAGGCTCAGACAGGCATGGTGCGACGATGAGGCACGACGTACCGCGTGCGGATGCGGGGCTAAGGAAGGAGCGGGGGAGAAATTTGCGCCAGGTGTATGTCTTACACTGCGCCCAGCCCGCGCGACCGTCTCGAAGCATGTCACGGGGTCGTCTCTGAAGACCTGCGTGAGGCGCCGGTGGACAGAGGCAGCCACAACCGCAGCAGGGAGGCGGGACAAATGGGAGGAGGGATGCAGAAGAGGAAGCGGAGACAGAGGTGGACGCGGCGGCGGAGGGGGGAGACAGGAGGGAGGGAGTGGAAGGGAGTGAAGGTATGGAGGGAGAAGTGGGTTCAGCCAACTGTAGATCGAATCTCAGCCTTCGCCAACCCTCGGGATACGCACAGCTGCACGCTGCTGGGCTGCTGGCGAAGCTTCTGGCAGCACCCTTCTGTTCATAGACTGCAGCACACAACGTTTCTGTTCCTCCTTTTTTGTTTCTGTTTCTCCTTCTGGTCCCCTCCTGCTCCTGCTCCTAGTCTTGCTTCCCCCCCTCCTCCTCCTACTCCTCCTCCTCCTCCTCCTCCTCCTCCTCCTCCTCATCATCCTCATCATCATCATCATCATCATCATCATCCCTCCCCCTCCCCCTCCCCCCCCTCCCCCTCCTCCCCCCCTCCTCCTCGTCCTCCTCCTCCTCCTCCTCCTCCTCCTCCTCCTCCTCCTCCTCCTCCTCCGTCTCCACCGCTGCAACCGCATCCGCCTCTGCCCCAGCCTCTGTCTCCAAATCTTCGTTCCCCCCTTCCTCCACAGCCTCGTCTTGCTCCTTCTCGACGTAGACCTTCCCCCCCCGTCCCTCTCCCGCCCTCAAGAGCGGGGCAATATTCTTCTCACGATGGGCACGCAATCCCCGAACCGCACTCTGCAATCCAAGGAAGCGCCAACTTCGAGCGTGAGCCGCGACAACCTTTTTAGGTATTGGCACTACCACAACGAATCAACTATTTTGCTTCGGCATGTGCAAGAGTGACCGCAAACTTTGAAGTACGAGATCTGAGCTCCGAGATGTCTCGCGCGAGGTGGTCAGGCCCTTTTGCTTGATACATTCTCGTAACTAGGCTCCGAGAGGAGGCAAGAGGCAGACGACATCAGCCCAAAAGATCGTGTTGATTGACTTTCTGTTATTGACTTGTGCTCCAGCAGGGGGTCTAAGCGCCCCTAGCCCGACGGAACAATTACCCAGCGCCGAGGTGAGAGCAGGATTCCTGTTTCATCCGTAAAGAAAAATATCAGGCATTTGTAAGGACGTCTCAGGCGGGAGAGCAGTGCCCGAGTGAACTGTGGAGAAATCTCTAGCCAGAGCGTGACGAGGAATGAAGAGGGAAGGGAGAGGCTAATGAGGGGGGCGGGGAGAGAGGGAGGATGTGGAAGGAGAAGAGGAGAGGAAGAGAGAGAAGGGAGGCGAGGGCAGGACCAACAAATCTGAGCACGCTTGGGACATCGAACTATGCTCTGGGAGCGGTACATGCATCCCTGACAACAGGGAACAGCAAGTAGCCGGCGCCGAGGCGAGATCAGTCGTTTGCACGGAAGTCTAAAGCAGGAGCGCCATGCCTGAGTACGTAAATGCTGATGCGAACTCCAGCGAGAGGAAGAATAGGAGGGTGAAGAGGAGAACTAGTAGGACGAAGAGGAGCGAGGAGAACCAAGAGGAAAAGCAGTATCAGGGGCACGAGGAGGAGGAAGAGGAGGAGGAAGTAGAGTAGGAGGAATAATAATAATACTGATAGGACAAACGAGTAATGCTACAAATAATACGGATAATAAGAATATAACTGATACAGATGAAAAACGAATACTAGACCAATAATAAAGATAATAATGATACTACTAATACTAATAACAGTACTAAGAATAATAAGAATAATACTACTAATTAAAAAACTACGAATAGTAATAATTCGAATCCGCCGGCCCCCTTGTGGGGCCACCATGCTGTAGGCCGAAGGTTCGCAGTTTCCTGTATCAGTTGCAGCTTCCAGTTTCCACTGTTACAGTTCTGCTTCTTGCTGCTTACTGTTCCTTGTTGATGGACCGCGCGGGGGGGGGGAGGCCCAAACGGGCAGGCTTAG
>CAUYUJ010014747.1:257725-260225 GCA_963575745.1 Prorocentrum cordatum | reverse complement strand
GGGGCTCCGCGCCCACTGCTCCTCCTCCTCCTCCTCCTCCTCCTCCTCCTCCTCCTCCTCCTCCTCTTCTGCGGGGCTCCGCGCGCACTGCTGCGCGTGCGGGGCGCCAAACGTGGGCGCTCCTGCGAGCCCCGCGGGCACGCCCCCCGAAGCGGACAGACTCCCAGAGCACGCTCCGGCATGCTCCGGCCCCACACTCTGGCCGTCGGGTCACCGGGCCCCTCTGGACACTCGCGAATCGTCACCCACGGATAGACGAGCGCGTTCCACTACTCGCAAAATGACTACTCGCAAATGGCCTGGATCCGCTGGGGAGGATCTACGAGAAATTACATCGAAGCAGACATGTGCTTTTCGGGCGTTTGCGAGTAGGCACTTCGCGAGTAGTGGAACGCGGTCGGCGAAGGGACGTAACCAGCCGGCCCAAGATGTGTGACACGACGCGCATGGGCTTTTGCTTGCCGTGGGCCCAGGGCTCCCACAGCAAGGACTACCGCAGCTTAAGCTCCTCCAGTCGATGTCATCGGGGCTGGCATGGCAGCGCAGGGCTGCCCGTGGTCTGCCCCCGGGCCTTGCAGGAGGCCCCTCGTCTGCTGCGCTTGCGCGCCCCAAGATGTTTGGCCGAATCCAGGGTGACCAAATCCAGTTCGGACCTGCGCTTGGCAACACTCCGCTGGACGTCACAGGGGCGCACTTCGGTTACACGTAAGAGTGACCCTGGGTAAGAGTGACCTTTGGTGCGCGGCTGTGGGGGGGCCGCGGGAGGCCAACTCCAGGCGCGCTATCCGCTGCTGGCGCTGCGCGTTCAGCCATCTGGGGGCCCATCTGTGCCCGCACCAAAGGTCACTCCGGCGAAAGGTCACTCTTACGTCTAGTCAACCGCCGCACATGCAGGCGTGACAGCACGCCCGGGGAGAGCGGGGTCCGGCTTCGGTCCACGCAAGGCCGCACTCCGCTGGACCCCCCCGGGTTACAGGAAAGCCGCGACAGGGCACGCTCGGCAGCACCCAGGGAGGGCCTGGGTGCAGCCATGGTGCTGCCTTGAGGAACAGTGGACAACTGGCCATCGCTCGGACGTCCATTCCCTGTGTTTTTTTCCGGTTTCGTGCGTGGCTTTTTCGCAGGATGATCCAGGATGCCCCTTAATAATCCCCGCCGAGAAAAAATGCACACGTCCGAGCGATAACATGGTGCTGCCTTGAGGAACAGTGGACAAAGAACGAAGGGGCTTTTCCCGCCACGGCTAGCCTCGGCCACGAAGAGGTTCCCCGACGTGGATATTGGGCACGGCCCGAAAGCCAGAGTCCCTCCTGAGCCCTCAGTAGGTCCCTTTCTGCAGCGTCTTGGCGGTACGACCACACTCCGCTGGACCCCACAAAGGCAGGAGAGCCAAGAATCAAACCGATAAGTCGGATCGGCGATCGACATGACTCGGATCGGTGGAAATCGGCAGCCGAGTCGGGCAAAACCAAATCGGCGAACATCGGCGGGCTTGTATGCCTCCAGTGAGAATTCGGAACATAGACCGGAATCTCAAAGCGAATCGAATCGGAATCGGAAGCCATGAAAGTCGGATCGAATCGAATCGGAGAAACCGAAGCGAGCCCTGCGGGGGGGCGCAGGAGAGTGGCGCCAGTGGCACGCCGTCAGCGCGCAGGCCAGGGCGAACACGGGCAGCAGGGAGGGCAGGAGAGGGGCAGGAGGCGCGGAGACGGACGGGCAAGGAAGGAAGCAGGAGGCGGACTGGGAAGAAGGAGAGGACGAGAAGGAAGAACCCACATTGGCGGCGCGCAGGGGGGGGTAGGGGGAGGGGGGAAAGCTTCTTAGAAGCAAGTCGTTCCTTAAAGTCGCCGGTCCTACGTCTAAGAAGCAGTCTAAGAAGCAGTGTGCTTCTAAGAAGCCTTCCCCACTCCCCCTACCCCTGCGCGTGGCCGAAGACTGCCATACTCAGAACGAGGAACGATAGGTGGCGCCATCCGAACTCTATCCCCACTAACAATAGTTCCCCCTTTCTCGATGGGAGGCGAGGGTCGGGTTCGAATCTCGCCGCCGAAACAAGGACCCAACAAGGAGGGCTGGGAATACACGGCAGCGGCCGGAGACAGCAGCGCTGCAAGGATCAGTGTGAGATAATGCCACCGAGAAGGCCAATGCGACGAGAGGGCCCGCCGGTGGCCAAGAAACCGACGTACGCGCGAATCCAAGGGTGTTCCGCATCCTTCGGCAAGTCCCATCGTACTTAAACCCCCTCTGGCCTGCGGGCCGCAGCCCCTGAACCCAGACTGCAAGGCAAACAAGCCTTCGATGACCGCTACTGGCCGCCCTCGCGGGGCAGCGCGTGCAAGGCTACGGCGCTACAGTGCAGATAGGAGGAGGAGGAGGAGGAGGAGGAGGAGGAGGAGGAAGAGGAGGAGGAGGAGGAGGAGGAGGAGGAGGAGGGGGAGGAGGAGCAGGAGGAGGAGGAGAGGAGGAGGAGGAGAAGGAGGGGAGAAGGAGACAA
>CAUYUJ010014747.1:240225-252725 GCA_963575745.1 Prorocentrum cordatum | reverse complement strand
GGGAGAGATGGGAAGGGCGGAAGGGGGGGGTCCAGGGTGTGGATGCTGCGGACAGGCACAGAGGAGAGGAGAGAGCGCTGGGCGGCTTCCAAATCGGCCAGAGACGACGTAAAGGCAGATGGGGATGAGAGAGGGTTGGGCAGCGGGAGAAGGGGGGTATTCATGGGCTCTCGCGCGGCGCTACACGGCAATCAAGACCCCCTCCCTTCCGTCAAGACGACAGCGCTTTCGCCGCCGCGAGGCGCTTGCGGCGCTGCAATTTGTCCCGCGCCGGGCCGACATGCCTTTCCTCTTGCATGGCAGAGCATGATCACATTGGATCACACTACGTGTAGGTGTGCGAGGGTCATGTGGATGCAATATCTCTTTCGTCGAGATTCGATGTCTTGGCGTGAAGCCTCATGGATCTTACCCCGATCTGTGAAGTACCGCCTGGATCCACGCATCCTTGGATTGCAGATCTGCAGACCAATGCTGTGATTCTACGGGCGAAGGATTTCAAGCGCGCGCTCGCCGAGGCTCATAAACAAACAAATTACAACACAGTTCAGCATCCCGAAAACAACACTTTTTAAGCCACGGTGACCTCTGAGTGTTCGCGCGTCCTCCTGCTCCAGATCGGCCTGCGCCGTCGGCGTCGTCGTCGAGCTTCTCGTCATTGTCAGGGCCGTCGTCGTCCTCCTCCTCCTCCTCCCCCTCCTCCTCCTCCCCCTCCACCTCCCCCTCCTCCCTCTCCTCCTCGTCTTCCCCATCCAGAATTGCGAGAATGTCTCATTCGAAACCAGCCAGAAAACCTCTCGCGCGGTATCTTGGAGTCCCGAATTGCAAAGATATCTCAAGCGAAACGGGCTGGACGACCGCCCCGAATTGCGAGGATTTCTCAGGCGGAACGGGCTGGACCACATCTCGCGCGGCATCTCGAAGCCCAGAGGTGCGAGGATGTCTCAGGCGAAACGGGCTGGGCCACCTCGCGCGCGGCATCTCGAGGTCCAGAGTTACGAGGATGTCTCAGGCGGCACGCAGACCACTCCCAGAGCACAATTCGACCACAGAAACGTAACCAAACGTTTCGTTTAGGTATGATCCCTCCCACCTCCTCCCTTATCCCTCTCGGAGCAAAAAAATCGAGGTCTCGGGCGCAAGCCGGACTCCGGACCACCTCGCTCGCAGCAGTTCGGAACCCCAAATTGTGAAGAAGTCTCAGGCGAAACAGGCTGGACCACCTCTCGCGCGACATCTCGAAGCCAAGAGGTGCGAAGATGTCTCAGGCGAAACAGGCTGGACCACCTCTCACGCGGCATCTCGAAGCGCAGTCCCAAAATTTCGAAGATATCTCAAGCGCAACTGCCCGGACCGCCTCGCGCACGACACCTCGGAGTTCATCGCTGTGAGGATATATCAGGCGGCGCCAAGACCCTTCCAAGCACAATTTGACAGCAGAAGTGTAATCAAACAGCTCATTTGGATCTGAACCCTTTTCCCCCTCCAAAGAAAAACCCAGCAGCGCCCGAAAAGGCCAAATAATCATTGAGTTCCCAGAAAAGGCTTTTCAAGGAGTCGGACAGCTTTCGCCTTTTCCGGACTTCCTTCAACTCCAGACGGTCCTAGAGGGCACCAAGACGGCCCCAAGACGGCCCCAAGAGGGACCCCGAATGGTTCAAGAATCACCCAAGACGGCCTCAAGACACCAGACAGCCCAGGACGGCCCCAACAGAGCCCCAAGCTGGCCCAAGAGTGCCCCCAGAGGGACCCAAGGCCGCGCCTCTCGACGGCCCCAGACGGCCCAAGACAGCCCCACGGCGGGCTGCAAGACCCCCAGACGGCCAGGAGGGCTCCAAGACTCTCCTAAGACGGCCCCAAGAGAACTCCAAGACAGCCCTGAGACTGCCCCAAAGTGGCCCGCACGAGCCCCAATACAGCTCCGCAGGAGCCCGTGATGGGACGGAGGAAAAGGAGAAAGACGAAGAAGAAGAGAAGAGGCTCCCTAAGAAGACGCGTAAGAGTGTGTCACAGGTTTCGGCTCCCCCAAGCCTGGGGAGACGAGGTGTCGCACCCCGAAGAGTCGCCACCCAGAATGCTTGGCTGGCGCGGTGGCGGGACTTGCCGCGGGCAACTGGCTACTGATTAAACAACCACGCGGGACGCAGTCATCCTTTGCGGAATCGTGCCCTCGCTTTGGCACCGCGCACGCTTCTCTGAAAGAACTGCCAGCTGCGCGGAGGGAGACCGATTCCCTCTCAAAACTGCTGTGCTTTGCAGTGTACGCTATGCGGTCAAGCCTTGGCGTTGCCATCGAGCCGTGCGTCGAAGCGCACTGGGCTCCTGATAAAATCGGTCCATGGGGTCCTCGCGCTTCCAGCGGACGGACGCCGTAGTGATAAATGAGCACGCGGACTGACTTGTGAGGGGGGAACCTAGGACTGGAGGGAATGCTGCATCGTCCATGGCTCGTGGTAGGTTGTCCTTGCGCAATTTCTTTCACAAATATAGGCTGCAGCGTCCGAGCCAGGGTTGGCCTCAATTTCATCAGCGTGTTACCATAGCGAACGCATAATAAGAAACTACTGGGCTTTTCTGGCCACGGGCGGACCTAGGCCAGAAACAACTTCCACGACATCAATGTAGATAACGGCCCGAAAAGCCGAGCCCCTCCTGAGCCCAAGCCAGTCCTTATTTCAGCGTCTTGACCGAAAGGGAAACATGCTCTGATCCTCCTATTCCTCCTTGATGCGCACCTGTTGCCTGTGATCACCGCACGGCGTCAGACTATCCCGCTCGCGGCTCGTCGTAGCGCTCTGTAACTCTGGATCCGAAAAACGCGCCACTTTCTCGCCGATCTAGCAGCCGAACACATATGCCGCGAGCAAATCCCACTTGATAATGCTGCCTGACGAATACCTCCCCCAACCTATTTTCCTCACAAGTAGCTCCTCCCTGTCGCACGCCCAGACGTCTGCGTATGGCGGGCCAGGCGTTTCGCCTGAGCTTCTCTCACCACTTCTGATCCTGAAGCTTGAACATTACAACAGTTACAAGTATTGGGCGCAGGTCGTTTTCAAAATGAGGCGCTATCGCCTCCGCGCCGCGCGCAGTCGTCCAAATGTTGCAACAGTTCCAGGGGTGAAGGGAAGGCCGTTTTCAACAAGTAGCTTTCGCCTTAGCGCGGCGCACAGCTGGGTTGAAGTTCGCAGCAGCTTCAAGGATGGAGGGCGGTTCCTTTTCAAAATGTGGCTCTCGCCTTCGCACAGCTCAGCATGGTTGTAAATATGTGCAGCTGATTCTAAGATGGCAGGGGGTCGTTTTCAGAATGTGGCTCTCGCCTGAGCGCCGCTCACAGTTATTTTACAGCTTCGCAATAGCATCACGGATGGATGAGCGTTCCTTTTCAAAGTGGGGCTCTGGCCATGGCGCTGCGCACATTCGTCTCAATATCTTGCCAAATGCATAACGATTACGCACAATTCGCTTTCGAAATGCGGCTCTCGCCTCAGCGCCACGCACATACATGTTTGTATTATTGTTTACGCTTCGTGTAGAAAGGTCGAAGACTGCTCTTTTTCAAATTGGGTTTTCGCTCGAGACATAGCTAATAATGAACAAACCCTGGCAGCATTGTTCCTTTTCAACACCGAACTTTCGTTGAGACTTCCTCAACGGTCACGACCACAAGTGAAAACGTAACGTGTGGCAATAAATACACGGGTGGGGAGCGGTCCTGCTTCGAAAAAAGGATCTCGCCGGACGCCTCGTTGAACTGTGCGGTAATCTTTTTCGCATTCCCGGTTACGCACCAGAAATATGCAAAACAATACATATTCAAAATGGCAGGCCCAACCGTGTTGGTCTCTCAAGCGGAAGCGCTTCTTGAAGTGAAAAGAAAGACTTTCGGGACCTATGAAGAGGTGGCCTCGGACAGGAGGGTGTACTGCAGCATCGCTTACGCATCTGGGATATACTCTGGACCACCTCCCCCTCCTCCTCCTCCTCCTCCTCCTCGCCGTCTTCGCTTCGCGTTCAACTTCGTTGTCGTCCTCCTCCTCCTCCTCCTTTTCGTCCTCGCTTCTTGTTCAGCCTCGTCGTCGTCCTCCTCCTCCCCCACTTCCTCCCTCCTGGCTCGTCCCTCGCGCCCTGTTACTTGCTCCATCCCCGGTCCTCCCGCATCGCCCCTTACTCTTTTCGCTCATCTCGACTCTCCCTCCTCCCGCCTTTTCCGGTCCTTAGCTCCTTCGCCGCATCCTCGTCTTCGCTCCTCGTCCCTTGCCCCTTGCCGCTCGCTCCTCCTATCTGCTTCCTCCCTCCTCATTCTCCGCCTCCTCCTAGTCGGTTCTGTCAGCTCCCCGCTGTTTATACTCCCTCCTATTTCCTCCCCCCGCTTCCCTCATCGTCCTCCTCCTCCTCATCATCATCTTTCCCTTCCTAATTCTCTATTGGAATATGTTCCCACTCTGCCACCTAGCCGGCCGAAAGCAACCCCATCCAGAGGGTTCCATCCTTCCTTTCAAGAACAATAAAACATCAGTGAATTTCCAGTCCAGATGGACGTGGCAAGCATGAGACAGGATGCGCGTCCCGCGCGAAAGGCCGAAACATCGCTCTCGCTTCGGCGCCGCGCTCACTTTCCCAGAGAATTGAACTCCCACTATGGCGCGGCGCGCATGTTTCACACGCCACTTTGCCGACGCGCCGGCGGACAAACATGTCGCTGTCGCCTCGGCGCCGCGCAGATCTCGCCTGAAAGTGGCGACCCCGCCTCGACGCGGCGCATGCTTCGTCTTCGCCGCACCCATAGGAAGTGCTGCCGCACCCACAGAAGTGCTCGCGCCCCGCGTCATCTTCCCTTCGGCAAGTCGTCGGAAGCGGGGCCGCGCGCGAGCGCCTTTCGTTTGCGAGGCGGGAACGCATTCCAATCCCAATGTCAAGTTGTGCCACAATTCATCCTTGTGTTGCGGGAGGGAGGGTGGGAATAGGCGGGCCCCTCTGACTCGCAAGACCTGGCTAATTTGACTCTCCTCCTCCTTCTCCTCCTCCTCCTCCTCCTCCTCCTCCCCCATCGGTCTTCCAGTCCCCCCTACACCGGGGGTCGGCGCCCAAGCTGGCTCCCAGTGGGCCAGGGCTGACAGCAGGCTCGCCAGCTGCCGCAGCGTGGACCGTCTGTGGCCAGGGTACCTGCCATCGGCGCACCCCCAGCCAAGAGTCAAAACGCGTGCCCCACCGCTTCCCTCTGCTCCACTTCCAGTTCCCGCTCGGAGCCTCCCCCTATTGTCTCTTCCTGCTCGTGCCCCATATCTTTTGCCGCTCTCGCTTCTTAACCATGCTCCTGTCCACTTCCTCGTGACCCTGCTCCAACTCCTGATCTCCCCTCCTCCCAGGCGCGGGGCTCCTCCTCCTCCTCCTCCTCCTCCTCCTCCTCCTCCTCCTCCTCCTCCTCCTCTCCTCCTCCTCCTCCTCCTCCTCCTCCTCTCCTCCTCCTCCTCCTCCTCCTCCTCCTCTCCTCCGCCTCCTTCCTCTTTCTCCCCTCTCTCTCCTTTTCTCCTCCTCTTTCTCTCTCTCTTTCTCCTCTTTCTCCTCCTCCTCCTCCTCTTTCTCCTCCTCTTTCTCCTCTTTCTCCTCCTCCTCCTCCTCTCCTCCTCCTCCTCCTCCTCATCATCATCATCATCATCCTCCTTCTCCTCTTTCTCCTCCTCCTCCTCCTCCTCCTCCTCCTCCTCCTCTTCCTCCTCTTCCTCCTCCCCCACCTTGTCCCTCCCTTCCCTCCTCCACTCCCGCTCAGTGCCCCTCCCTTCTCCTACCCATCGCTTCCGCCCGGCCCCAACCTCTCCCCCCCTGCCCCCCCCCCTCACGCGGCGGCGCGCACGAGGAAGCGGAGGGGGGCGAAAGAGGCGGCCCTTCCAGAGGCGGGGTGGGGCCCTCCGGGAGCCACCCCCCGCCCTCCGAGGAGAAGCCTCCTCGGAAGCCTCCGAGCGCTTCCGCGAAGCACCCTGCCCCGTCGGGCGGACGCCGCCCCCTGGTGCGTGCCGCCGGCCCCCTCCCTCCGCCCTGCCCGCCCACCCGCCCTGCCCAGGAGGGGGGAGGGGAGCGGTGCCGGGGGAGGGGAGCGGCAGGGGGGGAGGAGGGCGCGGGCTCTCGCCCGAGAGGGGTGCAGCCCCTCCGCGTGGAGGGGCTGCACTCTCCACTCTGGAGGCTGGCTTCTCCCTTGCGGGGTGCCGGGGGCACGCCTGCATCCGCCACCGTGCCTGCACGATGTGGGCGCGTTCGGATGCCAAGTGCAGCTTTGCAGGGCTCCTGCAGTCTAATGAGGGACGCCCCCCCAGTCCCCCCCCCTTCGTCCCAGAATGTCGCGTGCCCCCCCCCCCGCCCCGGAAGGCCATGATCCCTCGTTTTCCTACACACCATATCATGGACGCTCCCGCGCCCACGATCCCTCGCTAACAACGATGGATTTTTGCCGCCTTTCAGGCAACCAAAGACACCAAAATGGCCACGGGCCAAGATGGCCCCAAGGCGGCCGAATCCGGCCTCAAGGTTGCCCAAGATGCCTCCAAAAGGCCCGAAAGAGACACAAGAGAACCTCCAACAAGATCCGAAGAAACCAAAGCCACTGATGTCCCCTGGGCTTTTGAATATGTTCGCATTCTCGCCTCTTGTGATGAACGATGGCCCCAAGACGGCCCAAAGGCCCCCACGAGGGCCCAAAGATGGACCAAGAGGACCCCACGAGAGCCCAAGAGGCATCCCAGAGGAATCCTATCCACCCCCCAAACGGCCTCCCGTGGGACCCAGGACAGCCTTACAATGCCCTTCGACTGCCCAAGACGGCCCCTCGACAGCTCCCAAGCACCCACCATGCGGCCAAAGAGGGCCCCCAAACGGTCCAAGAGAACCCCAGAGCAGCCAAAAAAGGCCCAAGACGGCACAAGAGGGCCCGGAGGGACTTCCAAGACTGCATCACAGGAGGCCAGGACAGTTCCAAGATGGCCAAAACGAGCGATATGCGGGCTCCTCAAATAGTGTCATATGTGGCGCCTTCCTCCTCATCCTCCTCCTCCTCCTCCGCCTCCTCCTCCTCGTCGTCCAATTCCTCCCCCTCCTCCTCCTCCTCCTCGTCTCCTCCTCCTCCTCCTCCTACTCCTCCTCTTCCTCCTTCTCCTCCTCTTCCTGCTCCTCGTCCTCCTCCTCCTCCTCCTCCTCCGCCTCCTCCTCCTCGTACTCTTCGTCCTCCTCCTCCTCCTCCTCCTCCTCATCATCATCATCAGCAGCAGCAGCAGCAGCATCATCAACATCAGTATCATCATCACCACCACCGCCATCATCATCAGCATCATCATCAGCAGCAGCATCATCAACATCAGCATCATCAGCAACATCAGCATCAGCATCAGCATCGTCGTCATCATCATATCACCATCACCAGCATCATCATCGCCATCATCAGCATCAGCATCACCATCATCATCATAATCAGCATCAGCATCATACTCATCATAGTACTTGCCGACGTCAACGCCATCATCATCACCATAACTATCATCATCACCATCATCGTCATCATCATCGTCATCAGTATCATCACCACCAGCATCATCATCGTCATCAGCAGCATCGTCAGCATCATCATTATCATTAGCATCGCCATCATCATCATCAGCAGCAGCAGCACCATCATCATCGCCAACTGCATCATCATCATCATCATCATCATCATCATCATCATCATCATCATCATCATCATTATCACCAGCAACAGCAGCAGCACAATCGACATCATCATCACCAGCAACATAACCATCACCAGCATAATCAACATCCTAATCATCAGCATCATCAGCTTCAACAACATCATCACAATTAGCAACGCAATTATCCGCACCACCATCAGCATCACCATCAGTATCAACATCACCAACATCGTCACAATCATCATCAGCATCACCACCACCCTCAGCATCAGCATCAGCATCACAATCACCAACACCAACACCAACACCATCATCATCATCATCATCATCATCATCATCATCATCATCATCATCATCATCACCATCATCATCATCATCATCGACATCATCATCATCATCAGCATCATCATCATCATCGTCGTAATCGCCGTCACCATCACCACCACCATCACCAACACCAACACCAACATCATCGTCACCATCATCGCCATCGTCAACATCATCGCCATCGTGATCGTCATCACCCTCATAATCACCATCATCCCCCTCACCATCATCATCACCATCAACGTCATCATCATCATCATTCACGGCTTGAACTCGAGGATGTAAGAGATGGCCAGTATCCGTGAGGCCCTTCGGCAATCTCTCTTATTCGACGAAGCTTCATGACAACAGGTGCAGTCGGGTAAGCTGGTGAGCTACTGATGGGGAGGCCGTTAAGCAGCTGACAATCATCACGGTCAACGGCCACCATCCCCCCGTGAAGAGGGCCTTTCGATGGGTTGGGTAATCAGATAATGACGCGAGGAAGTGACGGCCCCTCCCTCATGGACAGACACGTGGACTACGCAATTCCACGGCTACGCAGAGCAGGCGGCTACCTGTACCACTGGCGCAACGAGCAGCGGTGGCACAACCAGTGGCGGCTTCCATGACTGCCGTGGGAGCTGACCTGGGTGGAAGGCCCAGGAAGATGAATGTGAGTCTCGGCCGCCGTCTACGCGACGTTGTGGTCTCACGCACCTCGATCGACATCTACAACGACATGATCCGCGGCGTAGGGCCCGAGCCTACCCAACCATCTCAACCAGTGGATGGCGATCCCGCTGAGGAGCAGGTATGTCATTGAAAATGATGGACGAAGGTGGATGGCAATAACCACGGACAGTGCCGCTTTCAGAAGAACCTGTGGCTGGCCCATGCAGGCTATGCCGTATATGTTGCGCCTAACCACCGCCTCGACTACCCATCAAAGTTGTTCGGATTCAGCCAAAGCAGTGCTCGAGCAGAATCAACTGCGCTGGGTTCCAGTTGCCGAGGAGCCGGCTTAGATTTCTGCGACAGTGGGCAGTGTGTCCGTCTGTTTCAGCACATCCAGGAGGGAAGCGACCCGACGAGCGGCAGCTGGGCGGACATATGGCTGCACATTCAGAGGGTACTCATGGGAGCTCAGCATCAAGGGCGAGGAGTTCGTGATTGAACATGTGAACTCGCACAAGGCGATGACGGTGTGGATCGTGGTGCCGTCTCGCCGCATGCTGAAGAAATGACTCGATGTGCTGACCAACTTGCCGCTGCTGCCGCTACGCGACACCCCCTCCCGAGCACTGCAATTAAACGAGACAAGAACTGATTTTACTTGACCGCTGATATGTACGAAACTACTGTTCAGATTTGAGAGAAGCGAGCCCTCGCCAGATCCCTGCCCCGTACGGCCCGTGGGTCAGCGGGGTTGTCGGAGGCCCAGCTCGCTCGCCTCACACCGTCCTCTACCTCCGCCTCTCTCCTGCCTCCCCCTCTTTCCCATCCTGTGCCCCCTCACGACTGAGAGGTGGATATGGGGGTCCAGGGCGAGCTCGATGAAGAGGCCGAAATGGACCCCTTCGGATTTTGTTTGGAGCTAGGTAAGCTGTCTTTACACTGCCCAACTTGGCATCTAGATTTGATAGCAACCGCCTTTAAGCCCGAGGCACGAGACTGGCCCTTCGATGTGTATCCGTCTCGGCTCTCTTGCGCGTTGACTACGTTCTCAGAGTCCTGGTAGGGAGGGTGCTCCCATGTGGGCTATCTCTGAGGTAGTCCAGGTCAACCCAAAGAGTACGGCATCATCATCATCATCATCACCATCACCATCACCAGCACCACCACCATGATCGTGATCACCATCACCATCACAATCACCATCACTATCACCATCACCATCATCATCATCATCATCATCATCATCATCATCATCATCACCACCGCCATCATCATCATCATCATCATCATCATCATCATCATCATCAGCATCATCATCACCACCACCATTATCATCATCACCACCATCATAATCATCAGCATCATCATCAGCAGCAGCAGCATAATCATCATCAGCATCACCATCATCAACACTATCAGCATCAGCATCACCATCATCTCCATCAGCATCAACATCATCATCACCATCACCATCATCATCAGCAGCATCATCATTAACATTATCAACAGCATCATCAGCAACAACAGCAACAACATCATCCTCATCCAAATGATGATCAGCATCAGCATCATCATCACCATCATCACCAGCGTCAGCAGCATCATTATCATCAGCATCATCATCAGCATCATCGTCGTCATCGGCTTCATCATCGACATCGTTTAGCATCATCAGCATCATCACCATCATCACCATCACCATCATCACCATCATCAGCATCGTCGTCATCATCACCATCATCATTCTCCTCAACCAAGTCATCATCACCATAATAACCATAATTAGCAACACCACCATCATCATCATCATCATCATCACCATCATCATCATCATCACCATCACCATCACCATCACCGTCACCATCACCATCACCATCACCATCATCATCATCATCATCATCATCATCATCATCATCAGCATCAGCATCATCATTATCAGCACCAGCAGCAGCATCCTTATCATCCTAATTATGGCTCTCTCAAACCTAAAGACACGAGGTGTCGCACGTGACGGCCTCCCGTAACCACTCGACCAGTCGTCATCCAGAATGATGGGCTGGCACGGTGGCGGGACTTGCTGCGGGAAGCTGGATAGTTCTTGGAGGCCTGTGGCCCTGAATGGAACAACAAGCCCGACGCAAAGCGCGCCCAGGGGGACGCAGTCAAAATGAGCGGAAATGCTGGGAGGCAGGGACACCTGTACAAGGATGCACATGACACATTGAGGAGGTCAGAGGAATTCCCGGTGGGGTCTGCGATGACTTTTGGGCAGGAGGTCCCATTACCCAGACGCCCGCCCGAACGCGGTGGCCGACTCGCATGACAGCGCAGCGGGATGAAGAGAGGGAGCTCCAGCCACTGCTTGCGATGTGGCATTGCACTCGGCAAATAGAAAAGAAATCAACGCCGTGGGAAGTGACGGGAGGGAGGGCGCAGGATGTCAGATGTGGCGCCAGCGCACCTAGTTTGTCATTTCTCCTCTCTCATGCCCCCTCCCTGCATCCCTTCCCCCTTCGCCTCCTCCCTTCATCCTCCCACCTGCATCATTCCCCGTCCTCCCTCCTCACACCCCCTCTCCTCCTCTCCTCCCTCCCTCGCTCCCTCCCCCCCTCCCTCCTCCACCTCCTCCTCTTCTTCTTCTTCTTCCTCCTCCTCCTCTTCCTCCTCCTCCTCATCCGTTCCTCCGTTCCTCCCTCTTCCCTCCCTCCCTCTCTCCCTCCCTCCCTCCCTTCCTCCTCCATCTTCCCTCCTCCTCCTTCTTCCTCCTCCTCCTCCCTCCTCCCTCCTCCCTCCTCCCTCCTCCCTCCTCCTCCCTCCTCCTCCTCCTCTCCTCCTCCTCTCTCCTCCTCCTCCTCCCCCTCCTCCCCCTCCTCCTCCTCCTCCTCCCCCATGCCGTCATTTGCCTCCTCCCCCCAACTCCTCCCTCATCGCCAACCTCTCTATTCTACTCCTCCTTCCTCCGCCTCCCTCCTTCCTCCTCCTGTCCCTCCTCCCGCATAAATAAACGGAGAAATAAAGTTTTCTAATCGACGAATTCCCGGCTCCTGGTTCCCAATTCCCGGCTCCCAGCTCCCAGGTTCTGGATTCCCGGTTCTTGGTTCCCGGTTCCTGGTTCACAAATCCGGTTCCCGGTTCCAAGTGTCAGGTTCCCGGTTCCAGGCTCCCGGTTCCCTGTTCCATGGGTTCCAGGTTTGCAATTCCTGGGTTCTCGGTCCGCGATTCTCGCGGTTCCCGGCTCCCAGCTCCTCGGTTCTGGATTCCTGGTTCCCGCGGTTCCCGGGTCCCAGCTCCCGATTCCCGGGTTCTGGATCCCTGGTTCCCGCGGTTCTCGGTTCTGGGTTCCCAGATCCCGATTCTCGGTTCTAGGTTCCCAGTTCCCTGTTCCAAGGTTCCCGCGGTTCCCCGTTCCGATTTCTCGGTTCCTGGTATCTTTCTTTCTTTCTTTCTTTAGTTTGTTTTTCTCTCTCTTTTTTTTGTTCTCTCTCTCTCTCTCTCTTTCTCTCTCTTGCTATGTATATATATACACACATACATTGTGTCTTTATCTCTCCCTCTCTCTCCACTCTCTCCCTCTATCCCTCTGATTGTTTCGTTGGTGTCTCTTACTTGTTGGTCTGTCTCTCTGTACATGTATATTATATATACTTACACGTGAATGGGATGTATGTATAGTGTACACAGATACTTCATATACATGAATGTATCGGCCACGCTCCCTCTCTCCCCCTCACTCTCTCCCTCTCTCTCTGTCATTCCCTCACCCTCTCCCTCTGCGTTGTATCTCTCTGTATACATTTACACATCGCATTACATGTGTCTGGCACGTTATCTCTCTATGTG
>CAUYUJ010014747.1:217725-230225 GCA_963575745.1 Prorocentrum cordatum | reverse complement strand
GCCGCGAGCCCGGGGCCGGCCGCAGAGTCCGGGGGGGGGGGGCCCTGGAGGAGGGAGATGTCAGCCTCAGCCTGGGCTCGCTCCCTGGCCCCACGCTGGGATAACCCCCCCTCTTCGAGGATGAGATCGACGAATTACAGAGCTGACGAGATCCAAAATCGAGATGTTCGTCGAATCTACGACACGTGCGCAGCATGTTCGCAGATCTGCGAACATTCTACGCATCCGTTCGTAGATCCGACGAGCTCTGTAGTCGACCTCCTACTCGACCTCTGCGCACCCTTAAGGGATCTCAAGGCAGAGGGGGTGTCGGCCCCGCGGGGCTCCCAAGCCCAGGCCGGCCATAGAGCTGACCCCCGTCACGTGAGCCCCGACCTTCTCCCCCCCTTTGCTGGACAGGAGCTATGTGAGCTATCAGCACCGAATCGCTAAATCTTTCGGATCGAACCGTGCATCGGACCAGGCTGCATCGGCGCGGAACTGGCAACAAGCCGAATCGGCCGTTCTGGGGTGCGAAACTGAGCCGTGCAGGCACTGGGGCGCACTGGACCGCCCACAAGCCGAGATCGGACGGGATCGAGCCGGGCGAAACATTCGGGTGTTGCTCAAGGTGCCCCTGGCCCAAGGTGCCCCCAGCTTCCCGCTCCATTCTGGGCCAGGGGGTCTCCTTGGACATCCTGGGGGCACCTTGGGCCAAGGGCACTTCTAGCAACACCCGAAAGTTTAGGAAAACACGGCATAAACATGAACTTTCGACGGTTGTAGGATCTGCGCGGCCCGCCCCTCCCTGGCGCGCGGAGCGCGCCCAGAAAATCCGCGCGGGGCGCCAAGAGTTCATGTTTATGCCGTTTGCTCTTTTTCGAGAAATGTGGGTACCGAAGCGAATCGACGTGGGCCCTCCCCAGGGCGCCGAGCGCATTGGCGCAGGGGCCCAATGGCCGAGGGGACAATGGCAGCGCGGGAGGGGAGGGGAGGGCCTCCGCGCGCAGCTCCGCAGGGCAGCCGCCGCTGCGCAGTAGCGCCTGCTTCCGCAGGAGGAGGAGGAGGAGGCCGAGGAGGAGGAGGACGAGGAGGACGAGGAGGATGAGGACGAGGAGGAGAAGGAGGAAAGGAGGACGAGGACGAGGAGGAGAAGAGGCCACCCCCTAATCGAGGTGAAAACCAAGCCGAGGAAAAAACATAGCCAGGGAACAAACAAACGATGACAAACATTGACCGAGGAGCAACACAAACTAAGGAAAAACAAACCGAGCAAAAGCTGACATGAGAAAACAGAGAAAACACGTAATGCGGCCTCCATAGAAAGACAACGCAGACTCTCAGCAGCTGTGGGATTCTCTTGGAATCCTGAGGAATCCTCTGGGATCCTCGGAACACTTCTGGATGCTTCAAGATTCCTCCGGGTTCCTTCAGGTTTCACAAATAGAACATTATGTATAATCCTTCAGGATTCATGGAGATTCTCCAGAATCCCCCAGGATGTCTCAGGACTCCCAAGGCAACCTCAGAATTCATCAGGATGTCTCGGGACTCCGCAGGATTTCTCTGGATTCCTCGGGGATCCTGAAATAACCTTCAGGATCAACAAGATTCCTCAATGATCTCCCGGATCCTTGCTTCTACACGGGCGTCTCCTTCTACACGTGCCCCCTCTGCTGCGCAGCATCCTCTATTAGACAAAGTCCTTCGTGCTAGACTTGCCCAGAAACAGTCTCTCTGTTAGACAAAACCCCTCCCCAAGCTGATGAATAAAACACATTGGTGCTAGGCGTGCCCCTTCTCCTGCGCAGGCCACCTACATCACCGTGACGAACATGTCTTTCAATCTGCTTTCGCCAACAGCGCATCAGCGCGGAAGAGTTCGAAATAGAAATGCTCCAACTACTCCGCGCGTGGGCGCACCCCGCTCGATAACTCATAGGGTTTGGGACGGAGTAATTTCCAATTCGGTTTGGGGGCAACATAATTATAAGCATGAAGGGGATCGGAAACTACTCCGCCGAATGACGCAGTCACCGTGTCATGTTAGGAAGATGTAGAAGGATAAGAGATAACATCATCATGGCAAATTGAAGAAACGTGTCCCAGCTACAATATGCAGCGCACCCTCTACTAACCAAGTCCCTTTCCCAAGACGATGTGAACAAACTCTTTGGTGCTAGACGTGCTCCTCCTGCATAGCACCCCCTGTTAGCGAGAGAAGGAAAACGGAAGGGGAGAGAGAGGAGGAAAAGCACGAAGGGCGAAAGGAAAAAAGGGGAGGGAGGAGGGTGGGAGGACCAAGGTCAGACTAAAGCTCGCACGCGCCTCAAGCATCCTCAAGACCCTGTAGATTTCGAGGTCTCCAATCGGGTTCCTATGTGATTCCAATCGGATCCCAATATGATCCCAATTGGATTCTTCAGACTTGTCCTTCAGTTCGGGTTTTTCTCGTTGTGGGTTGTTCCTCGGTTTGGATGTTGTCCTCGGTGTGTTTGTGTCATTCGGAATTATTGTTCCTCAGCGTGTTTTTCTTCGGTATGTGTTTCCTCGGTTTGAGTGTTGTTCCTTGGTTTGGCATTGTCCTCGGCGTGCCTTTGTTTTGGCGAATTCTCAAAGCACGGTCTGATTCTGAAAGATTCCTAGATGATTCGAATAGGATCCGAATAGAACTCTAATCGGATTCCTTGCGTTTGCTCTTTAACTTGGGTGTGCATCGGTTTAGATGTTTTCCTCGGTTTGTTGTTGTTGTTCCTAGGTTTGGGCTTCTCCTCGGTGTAGGTGGTCCTTCGGTTTGTGCTTCTCCTCGGCGTGCCTTCGTTTCCCTAACTCGAAGCCCTGTAGGACCCCCAGCGATTCCATTAGAATTCTGGTACGATTCGCATCGAATTCCAATCGGATTCCTTACCCTTGTTCGTCAGTTTGGGAGTTCCTCGTTTTGGGTCTTTTTCTCGCTGTGGGTGTTCTCGGCGTGCCTTCGTTTTTCTCGAATTCTCGAAGCCCTGTAGGGTCCCTGACGATTCCAATGTGAGTCTGATTCGCCACCGTGCCCTTGGGCACGGAGTGGGCCTGTCCTCAGGATCTCTGCCTCAGTCCCGCGAGCCTCAGTCCTCACTCCTGCAAGGCCTTTGAAGGGCCTGGACCCGAGATTGCCAAATCTCCCGGTGCTTGGCGCGTGCCCCCCGGGGTTCCTGGCATCTCCTCGCGTGCCCGTCTCGGGTCCATGAGGGCCTCAGGACGGGCCAAGAGGGCACGACGAGGCCCTCGAGACGGTCGGAAAGGGCCCCGAGACGGGCCCTCCAGGCGTAGGCGGTTTTGATCATCCTGCTCCTACCTCTTTCAAGAACTGTGTTCCGGCATACTCCCGTACCCCTCACCCATGGTCTGGACGGCGGAGCCAAGGACTCAGAGCGTCCAAGATGTCCCTAAGACGATGGCTACAAGATGGCATCATATGGATCAAGATGGCCTCCAAGATGGCTTCTACCATGCCTCGAAGAGCCACCAAGACTACCCCAAGACGGCTCCAAGTGGCTACTGAGCCACCCAAGGACACCCCCGACGGGCTTACATCTTCTTAAACAAGGTAACGCGTTCCTGCGCGTTGTGCCTCCTCGCCTTTACGATTCAGATAAGCTTCTGAGGCCTTCAGGTGACTCCTAGATCGCCCAAAAGAGCGCCAGGCCCCGAAGGGCTCCAAGAGGGCCTCAAGAGATGCTCGGGGCTTCGAGCTCTCATCTTTCCCCCCATTCATAGACAGCATGTTCGAAAACCAAAGATGTTTTAATAACGTTGGCCACTCATGGGGCTTCCTTGGGAAACATATGGATCAAGATGGCTCGAATATGGCCCTGATGTCCTAGTATGGCCTCCAGGACCGCGCAACATGGCCCAAACTCCTTCGAATACCTACTAGTATATGTTTCAACGGTTGTTGCCTTCTTGCCGTTTCATTTCCGATGAGCTTCTGAAGCCTCACGATGGCTCATACATCGACTGAGGTCCCCAATCGATTAGTCGTTTGGGCTCCTTGTTTGATCGATGTGCTCCCTGATAGTCCCAAAGGACCCCCCCCAAGGCTTCGAAGATGGGCCCAAGAAAGCTGAAGGCTTGTTAAGTTGCCCGAGCGACGCCAAACGATGACCCTGCACAGTCTTCAACTTGAAGTCAACCATAAGTGCCCTCAGGGATCTTCTGATCTGGGAGTCCTAAAGACTCCCATATCGAACTATCTTCGACGGCCCTCATGGTTGGCTCTAGGGTCTGCTCAAGCTGATCCCGAGCTTCGGTTTGACGGCTTCATCCCATCTTTGTTCCTCTGTATGTTCCCACATTTCCTTGATCAAGGCAACTGGCCGAGGCATCGTTTCTGAATGGGCTGGTGCGGATTGCGAATCGTCAACAATTACATCGAACACCGTCGTCCTAGCACCAAGGGAAAGAACTCATGTCCTTGGCATGCGATCCGCGGTGCTTGTGCTGGTGGAGGGGCGCTGGTGCGCATAGAAGACGATCATCATGTTTCGCCATGTTTCCTGAGGGGCCGCGCCAACCTGACAGCGGGCACGCATCGCAAACTCGTGACACAATCTACCGAAAGGCGGACGGAACCGAAGCACACACTGAACCCTTGGCCTGTCTGTGCTTGCTTCTCCTCCTCCGCGCGCTGCTCCTCCCGCTTCTCCTCCCCCTCCCCAAAACTCCTGCCCTCTCCTCCACGTTGGGGGGGGGGGGGGGGCAAAACGGTATCGCGCCGCGCTGCTCCCAGGACCTCTCCAGGGGTGCGTTCTGACCAGATTGGAGGCGAATCCAGCCGCTGCGACGAGGGAAGGGCAGCGGTATTGGTACCTTCTCCTCCTCTGACCCGTGTCCTGATCCTGCCTGGTGAACAGCGCAGGCCTGAACTCTGCCGCGGTACTCGCCGGCTGACTCGACCGCGTAGTCTCGCAGCCAGGGGCCGACGCACGCCGCCGTTCCTTGCCAGGTGCGGCAAGGGGGCCGTCCGAGCGCCGAGGAGATGCGGAGCCAGAGAAGAAGCGGTGCACACCCGATTAGTGTGAGGGGGAGGAGGAGGAGGAGGAGGAGGAGAAGGAGGAGGAGGAGGAGGAGGAAGAGGAGGAGGACCGGTGCAAACCCACAGGCAGGCAACCAAGATGGCCCAATATGCCTCGAAGACTGGCCAAGATGGCCCCAGGGCGGCCGAATATGGCCTCAAGACTGCCAAAGATGCCTGCAAGAGGGCCCAAGAGGACCTTCAACAGGGCCCGGGGAAGCCCAAATCATTGATTTTCGATGGGTTTTTGAATGATGTTCGCATGCTCGCCTTCTCGGGCTTCCGTCAGCTCAAGACGGCCCAATAAGCCTCCACGATGGCCATGAGACGGTGAAACGGGCCCAAGAGGCCCCGATAGGGTCCAACGATGGCCCAAGAGGTCCCGACGAGGGCCCAAGAGGTATCCAAGACGGCTCCAAGGCGGCCCGAGAGGGCCTCCCGTGGGACCCAAGACGGCATCAGAAAGCCCGTCGACTGCCCAGGACGACGCCAAGACGGCCCCCAGGCACCCACCATGCTGCCAACAGGGCCCCAAGACGGCTCAAGCGAGCCCCAATACTCCCTAAGCGGGCCCCAAGGCAGCCCAAGGGGGCTCCAAGGAACCCCCAAGACTGCGTCACAGGAGACAAATGCAGCCACAGGACGGCACAGACAAGTTCCATGAGGGCTCCTCAAATAGTGAAGGCGAAAGGTGTCACGCGCGACGGCCATCCTACGCCTCCTCCTCTTTATCGTCCTCCTCCTCCTCCTCCCTCTCCTCCTCCTCCTCCTCCTTCTCCTCCTCCTCCTCCTCATCGTCATCATCACCACCATCGTCAAGATCAATATCAGCAGCAGCAGCAGCAGCAGCAGTAGCATCCTCATCATCACCACCACCACCATCACCATCACCATCACCAGCACCAGCACCAGCATTAGCATCATCATCATCATCATCATCATCATCATCATCATCATCATCATCATCGTCATCATCATCATGATCATCATCATCATGATCATGATCATGATCATCATAATCAGCATGATCATCATCACCATCATCATCACCACCACCACCATCATCATCATCACCACCATCATCATCATCATCATCATCATCATCATCATCATCATCATCATCATCATCATCATGACCACCCCGACCATCATCATCATCATCATCATCATCATCATCATCATCATCATCATCATCGTCACCATCATCATCATCAGCTTCACAATCACCACCACCACCACCACCATCATCATCATCAACACCAGCACATCATCACCACTACGATCACCACCATCATCACCATCATCATCATCATCACCATCATCAACATCATCATCAACGTCATGGTCATAATCACCATCATCATCACCATCATCAACATCAACATCAACATCAACATCAACATCAACAAAAACATCAACATCAACATCAACATCAACATCATCATCATCATCATCATCATCATCATAATCATCATCGACATCATCACGGCTCTCCCAAACCTGGAGGCACGAAGTGTCACACGTGACGGCCTCCCGTGCCCCCTCGAACAATCGCCACCCAGAATGCTGGGCTGGCACGGTGGAGGGACTTGCCACAGGCAGCTGGATATTGGGGATAAGGACCCTGAGCTGGCCGGTGAATGGAGTGGTGATCTTGTGCCCCCATACCACTCTTCGGGCGGTCCACGTGCCCGTCGACCCGTACGTGTTGAGGGCTATGGGCTCGGACTATGCTGGCCACCACCCCTTGACTGCGCCTCCAGGAACGCAAGCCCTTGCCCCCCTGCGCCAGACTGCCCCCCCCTCCCCCGGCTTCCTCGTTGTGCATCGATGTGCGCCGAATCTCACCGGCCCTCTGGGCGTAGGTGGTCTAACAAGTTCTTTATTTCCTCTTCCAAGCCCCTCTTCCCTTCGGGGTACCCTCCCCCTCCCCTCCGAGGTTTTTTTCGGGGAGGGTTCGCAAGGGATTAGCGCGTCCAGGATCGCATAAGATGGTTCCAAGTGGGCGTCCGGTGCTCCACGATGGCCTCCAAGATGGCTCAAAGATGCTCAAAGTAGGCAAAGATGGTTCAAGATATTTTCCGAAATGCCTCCAAAAGGCCCCCCAGAGGACCGCAAGACGGCTCCAAGTGCTCTCAGAGCCCGCTCAGGACCCCCCTGAAGAGGCCAAAATCCTTCAAACACCTTGAGACAATCAACGATTTGTGCCTTCTCGCCTTTTCGCTTCCGATACGTCCTTGGAGCCTCAAGGTGGCCCCAGCATGGTACAAGAGGGCCCCAAGACGAGCCCAAGAGCGCCCGACATCGGCCCAAGAGCGCCCCCAGCGTCAAGAGGCGACTTTAGGGCCCCAGAGGGAGAGCGGAAATCGGCCACCCCCCTCCTTTGATCGATGGCCTCCAAGATAACCCCAAGAGGCTGTCCAGGGCTCCCAAGACGGCCCCAAGAGGACACAAAAAAAGCTTCATTTGATCTCAAGAAGACCCCAAGCTGGTTGCCGTAGCCCTTGTCCTCGTCCTCGTCGTCCTCCTCCTCCTCATCTTCGTCATTATCATCATTAGTACCATCATTAGTACCATCATCATCATCATCATCATCATCATCATCATCATCATCATCATCATCATCACCACCATCACCATCACCATCACCATCACCATGACCATCACCATCATCGTCATCGTCATCGTCATCGTCATCGTCATCGTCATCACCATCACCATCACCATCACCATCACCATCACCATCACCACCACCATCATCACCATCATCACCATCATCATCACCATCATCACCATCATCACCATCATCATCATCATCATCATCATCATCATCATCATCATCATCATCATCATCATCATCATCATCATCATCATCATCTTTTTCCTCCTCCTTATTGTCCTCCTCCTTGTTCTCGTTATCTTCGTTGTGTTCCTCCTCATCGTTTTCCTCATTCTCCTACAAGTCCTCTTCCTCCTCGTTCTCCTCGTCCTCCTCCTCCTCCTCGTTCGCGTGCTCGTCCTCCACACGAAGCGTGAAGATTTGCTTCATTTTAATGGGAGTGGGCTGCGACGATATCGATAGTCCTTGGGCTGCGAGCGAGCGAGCGAGCGAGGAGCAATGAGAGGAGAAGGAGGAGGAGGAGGAGGAGGAGGAGAAGGAGGAGGACGAGAGGGGGGGCAGGGGGAGGAGGGGGATGACAGCATACCCTCATTCCTGAACAGCAGCGGGGCGGAGGAGCGCATCGACCCTCGCCGAGGACTTGCTTAGGAAGGGAGGGCACCAGCTGGTGTCAGCCCATCATGCTTTGATTCTCTACTGGTTTTTAGTGGCTCAATTCCCGATCTGATTCAATGCCTTCCTGTCTCGGGTTCCCTGGTCTTGCTCCTCGGTTTCACAGGTCGTGTTCCTTGGGTTTCCCAGTTGTTGTAATGCCACGCAATACAACGCAGTGCGGGGCAATGCCAAGAAATGCCTACCAATGCCAAGCAAATGCCAAGCAAGGCCTAGCAATACCAAACGATGCCAAGCAATGCCAAGCAACGCTAACTAATGCCAAGCAACATCAAGAGATGTCAGACAACGCGAAGCCATGCAAACCAGTACAAAGCAACGCTGAGCAATGCCAAGCAATGCTAAATATGACGCATTGGCAAGCAAGGCCAAGCAAGGCCGAGCAACGCCAAACAATCCAATGCAAAGCCAACTATGAGCAATACAAAGCAATGCCAAGCAACTCCAGGCAACGCCAAGTATCGATTCCAAGCAATGTCAAGTAATGCCAAGCAATGTTTTGCATGGGTAGAACTGGGTTGAACTGCCTAGGAAGAAAGAAGGCCGCTAATTGTGGTCGCGCTGGGCTCATTGGATGCAGAGAGGGGAAGGAAGGAGGAGAGAGGAGGCGATCTTGAGAATGGACTGGAGAACATGGAGAAGTGGTGGGAATGAAGGGGGGATCGATGAGTTAGGGCACAGGCAAGGCGGAGAAAGGAAGGAGGGAGGGTGCAGTGAATGAGGATGAAGAAAAAGCAGACACACTTTCGCACTGCCGAAACACGAATCCTGGTGACGCGTGCGACTTTGCATTGTGCAAAACGGGGGACTGCAGCGTCGCCCCTTGTAATGAGGTATGCTGCCACGCCCTGCTGAGATCAGACTCATCTGTGCCCCTATCTCCCTTCCCTGCGTGATTCATTCTCAGGTGGTTGCGCCAGCGTATTACAGAACAACAATACTGCTATGAGATGGCGCTGCGGTGGGACAAGGACAAGATCGGTTATTCGGAATGGCGATCACAAGATGCCGAAAAGCAGCTGGCAACTTGGTGCGCCCTTGGGGCCGGAGCTAAGCTGGCTCTGACCTCGTACCCTTCTCTGGTATTGCACAAATCGTTTGCTGCTATACGCACGACTGATTTTATGGATTTGGTGAGCAAGCGTCTGCCGCAAGAGAGATGTTGAGTATTGGTCGCAAACTACCGAAACGGATAGTGCGCGGCCATTCCATACTCATGCAGGGTGGGCGAAGCAACTACAGCCACGCGGGCCTTGTACACCGCCCTGGCTGTGAATGCTGCCCCCCTGGCGATAAACGCAGAATACCATATAGTTTTGTACGTGCCTTGTGGCTCACTGTGCGCGAAATGATTGCTTGTCTGCATCGCAGGGTCGCTCGATGTGCGCTTCTGTGATGTGCGAAGGAAGGCCACGTGCCGAGAGTTGTCAGCGTGCAAACTACCTCTACCGCTAAGCGTTTAGACTGCGAAGATGATCGCGGCAATGCAAAGGCTCCTTCGAGGATCGAGGGAAAGAAATACCATTCGACACCGCAACGGAAAATCGAATCGGATCGGAACGTGTATTGATTTGGGACGCATCGGTACGGATTTGGAATCGAACTGGATCGGTCGCGCCAGAATGCTGAACGACACCGTGCGAGCACATTGGATGGTCGGAATCCGCCTCCGTGCCTTCAGCACGTCGCGGAGCGCCCGCAAGGCTCATCAGTCAGCTGTCATGTCTGTGTTCACTGGAGTCACTTCAAGGGTCTCCATAGCTCCGGCCCCCAATTTCCTGGGCGCTCTTGGGAATTCGTGGGCGCAGCAATGGGAATTCCCGGGGCGTGCCGCGTGAGCTCTCTGAACGCTGAGCCAACCCTAAACTACCCCAAGAACCCTCAAGAGGGCCGCAGGAGGTCCCCCAGACAGTCCATAACTGCCCCGAGACGACCCAAGAGCGGCCCAAAGTGCCCAAGATGCCGCGAGACAGCGCAAACAACAAGGCCCAAGAGACACGATTGTTCTATAATTTTTGAAAATTTAAACATTCGACGCACCAAGATAGCCCAAAACGATCCAAAGGTCGCCCCGAGAGGGGCCCAAAAGAACAGCAAGACGGCCCAAGAGGCCCCCAAGGTGGCACAAGAGGGGCCCAAGAGGGGCAACACGAACTGATATTTCGAGCCCTCCGCCGCAAGATGACCCCCGAGACTGCCGGCAGGCCCCCAAGAGGCCCCCAAGAAGCCCCTTCAGGTCCCCAAGAGGCCCCAAAGTGGTCCAAAGTAGGCCCCCGAGAGGCGCCAAGCCTCCCCAGACTCGCCTTCAAGATGCTTCCGAGAGGCCTCCCAAGAGATCCCAACGGGCATCCAAGAGGCGGTGGCGGGATGGGCAGAAGGCCAGTGGATCCACCGCCACCTGTTGCTTGCAAGAGGGGTGCCTGGCGTGCCAAATCCTATCGTCGTTGGTTTTGGTTCTTTTTCCAAAAGAACTCCCCCTACGGCTTCGGCCCGTCCAGCTGGCCACCCAGAAAGGAGCTCAATTGCACAATTGTTCCTCCAAGACGGCTCAAGATGGCCTCCATGATGGCCAAGTTGGCCCAAGATGGCTTCAAAGATGGCCTCCGAGGGCCTCCCACCCCGCCCAAAATGGTCCAAAACGGCCTCCAAGACGGCCCAAGAGAGTCCAAGACAGCCCAAGACGGCCCAAGAGGCCCCCCAGAGGCCTCCAAGACGGCCCAAGAGACCTCCGATAGGTCCTGCAGAAGGGCCCGAAGAGGCCGAAATCATTAATCGTCCTTGGGTTTTTGAAGGATTTTGGTATTCGCTTCTTCTCGGCTTTCCGACGACTCAAGACGGCCGAAGAGGCCCCCAAGATCGCCCCCACAGCGCCCACGAGGCCTCCAAGATGGCCTCAGGACTGCCCAAGAGGCCCCCAAGACGGCCCCAAGAGGCCCCCAAGACAACCCAAGAGGCCTCCAATACGCCCAAGATGGCCTCTAAGACGGCCCTGGAGCACCCCAAGAGGGCCCCAAGTCGGCCCAGAAAGGCCCCCCAAACGGCTTCCGACGGCGCCAGACGGGCCAGGAGCCCACAAAGATGGCCGAAGTTGGCTCGAAGCTGGCCCAAGACGGTCCAAGAGGCCTCCAAGAGGAGGTCAGAAAAGGCCAGAAACACTGATTTCCCGCAGGGTTGTTAAAGGATTTTGACATTCGCTTCTTTTCGGCCTTCCGACGGCCCGATACGGCCCACGATCCCCCAAAGATCGCCCAAGATGCCTCCAAGATGGCCCCAGAACGGCCCAAGAGGACCCCAATACGGCCCCAAGAGGCCCCCAAGACAACCCAAGAGGCCTCCAAGACACCCAAGATGGCCTCTAAGACGGCCCTGGAGCACCCCAAGAGGGCCCCAAGTCGGCTCAGAGAGGATCCCCAAACGGCTTCCGGCGGCGTTGGACGGGCCAGGGACCCACCAAGACGGCCGAAGATGGCACTAAGATGGCCCAGGACGGCCCAAGAGGCCTCCAAGAGGGCCTCCAGGAAGGCCCGAAAAGGCCAAAATTATCCCGGCAAAGCAACCTAACAGCGATGTGTAGAAGCATATCTGGGAGCATTCCTTTTGAGATTCAATGCGGCTCGCAAACGGTCGCCGCCACTGATACGGACAGCTCCGCCTGAGGCGGCCGTGACTCCCGCCATGCGCAACCAGACGCCGCCGCGGCACAAATCGGGAGGAGCCACGGGGGGACACTTGAGCCGGCGGGTTTGGCTTGAGCCAACGTCTTTGGCCTGAGCCGAATGGCACTGGAGGAGGAGGATGAAGAGGAGGAGGAGGATTGAGGAGGAGGATCGACGAGGATGATCGAAGAGCGCTCGAGAGCTCCCTTTGCCAGGACGCCTCCCCCCGTGACCGCTTCTCGCGGCGGGGGGGGGGCGCCCCAGAACCTTGAGGAGGATGTCGGAACGCGCCCTGGCCAGGGCGCCCCCCCCCCGTGACCGCTTCTCGCGGCGGGGGGAAGCGCCCCAAAGACTTGAGGAGGTGGTCAGAACGCGCCCTGGCCGGAGCGCCCCCCTGTGACCGCTTCTCGCGGTGGGGGGGGCGCTCCATACTACATATAAGTACATACATATGTAGAAAAAAAAACTACATACAAGTACATACAGATGTATACATATTAAAACGTCCTGGATCCCCGCA
>CAUYUJ010014747.1:180225-212725 GCA_963575745.1 Prorocentrum cordatum | reverse complement strand
AGGAGGAGGAGGAGGAGGAGGAGGAGGAGGAGGAGGAGGAGGAGGAGGAGGAGGAGGAGGAGGAGGAGGAGGGGGAAGAGGAGGATGAGGAGGAAGAGAAGACATGATAGGGGTTGTTCGCCGGGGGGTCCTGGGGAGTGGTCCCGGGAGGGTCCTCGGGGGTGGTCCATGGGGGTTGTGACTCGCCCCCTGGCCAGGGGCCTCGGGGAAACACCCCTCTGTGGGAACGTCGTCATCGAGTCGAAGGGGACCCCCTTCCCTTTGATTCCTCCCCCGCGGGAGGAGGGGTGTTCGGGCCCGGGGGGGGGGATCGCGAGATCCCAAGGGTTGTGACCTCCCCCCATCAGTGAAGCACCTTGTCGGGGAGATCGAAGAACGGCGTCACCGAGTCGAAGGGACACCCCTTCCCTTTGGTCCCCCTCCCGCCGGGGGTGGGGTGGTCCTGGGGTGGTCCTGGGGGGGTCCTGGGAGGGTCTTTGGGTGTGATCCCCAATGGAAGAGCATCCCTCTCGGAAAACATAAATCCCGTTTGATTTCTACTCCTTGACGCTTTTCCGTGTGAGTCGTCGTGAGGAGAGAGGGGACAGGGAGGAGGAGGAGGAGGAGGAGGAGGAGGAGGAAGAGGAGGAGGAAGAGGAGGACAGGGAAGAGGAGGAGGAGGAGGCGGAAGAGAGACGGGAGGAGGAAGAGGAGGAGGAGGAGGAGGAGGAGGAGGGAGGAGGAGGAGGAAGAGGAGGAGGAGGAGGGGGAGGAGGAGGAAGGCGGAATATAGATGGACGGAAGGAGGAGGAGGAGGAGGATGAGGACGTAGGAAGAGGAATGGTGAAAACAGGAAGGAACCAAGGGAGAGAAAACACAACGGGGACAGGAGGACCACAACAATGAACACTGCGAGCGGGATACGATAATAATGAGGATTACGATGACGATCAAAGAGGAGATGGAAGGTGTTGCTGACGTTAGTGAGACATAGAGAGCAGGACTTTTCCCAGTGGCAATTCCTCCCCCAAGACCTCCTTCATCCTGTCCCTTCCTGTTCGTCTTCGTGCCTCGTCGTCCTGCTCCCTGCTCCCTGCTCGCTCCTTCATTTTTTCTGATTCTTCTCCTTCTTTTTCTTCTCCTCTTCCTCCTCCTCTTCCTCCTCCTCCTCCTCCTCCTCCTCCTCCTCCTCCCCCTCCTCCTCCTGCTCATCCCTCCTCCTACTCATCTTCACATCATCCCCTCCTGCTCCTCCTCCTCCTCCTCCTCCTCCTCCTCCTCCTCCTCCCTCCTCGCTCCTCCTCCTCGCTCCGGGCGCGCGCGCGCTGGCGAAGCGGACTGTTGGCGCCTGTTGCAGCGCCAGACGTGCAGATTAATGGCAATTCGTGGCCAAAACGACCAACTGTGCTGAATCCAAGCCACAGCTCGCCCTGGCAACGCCTCCGCATTCTCCCCCCCATAGTTATTCTCATCCATGCTCGTACAACTACATATTTCGTCACAGGTACATTCCTTTCCATCCTCCTCATCCTCCCCTTCCTACTACACTTCGTCCTCACCTCTTAATCCTTTCCCCTCCTCCTTTCTCCCACTAGCATATCCCTCCTCGTCCCCTCTCATACCTCAAAAATCTCCATTAACTCCATCATCATTCCGTCTCCTTCTGCTCCCTCCTTCCCCTCCTCCACTCTTGGACGTCCTCATGCGACGCACCATCCCCTCGAAATGGAAAGCACGAGAAGATGTCGCCTGCCGACCCACCGCTGCCGACGGCTCAGTCAGGCCTTGCGAGATCCTGCAAGATCCTGCCGGATCCTGCACGCTAGCCCGGGTCAGTGCAGCCCTGGCTCTGCAGGCTCCTGCAGAGATCCGGCGCTCTGGCCGACCCCCGTTTGCACTGACCGCCGTCCCTTGAGCCCCGACCCCCTGCGCGCCTCAGGCGGCGCCGGCGCAAATCGTGACGTGACCGCCCCGGGCCACGCCCGTTGTTTTCGCCAGGGGATTAAGCAACGGTCTGAGAGCGATCTGGACAAGGGCGGGGGCGGCGGCCGCGAATCGCCGGGTCGCCGGGTCGCCGGGTCGCCGGGTTGCCGGGTCACCGGGTCGCCGGGTCGCCGGGTCGCCGGGTCGTCGGATCACGGGATCGCCGGATCGCTGGGTCGCCGGGACGCCGGGTCGCCGCGGGTCGCCGGGTCGCCGGGTCGCCGGGTCACCGGGACGCCGGGTCGCCGGGTCGCCGGGACGCCGGGTCGCCGGGTCGCCGGGTCGCCGGGTCGCCGGGTCGCCGGGTCGCCGGGACGCCGGGACGCCGCGTCGCCGCGTCGCCGGGTCGCCGGGTCGCCGGGTCGCCGGGTCGCCGGGTCGACGCCGTCGCCGTCGCCGGGTCGCCGGGTCGCCGGGACGCCGGGTCGCCGGGTCGCCGGTCGCCGGGTCGCCCAAGTCGCCGGGTCGCCGCGGGTCGCCGGGGTCGCCAGGTCGCCGGATCACGGGATCGCCGGATCGCCGGGTCGCCGGGACGCCGGGTCGCCGGGTCGCCGGGTCGCCGGGTCGCCGGGTCGCCGGGTCGCCGGGTCGCCGGGTCGCCGGGTCGCTGGGAAGCCGGGTCGCCGGGTGAAGAGGAGTAGGACGGTAGGGAGATCAGGCGAAGGACGAGGGTTGGACGGAAGAAGTGGAAGACGAGGAGGAGGAGGAGGATGATAACATTAAGGGGGAGCAGGATGTGGTTGAAGGCGATAATTAGCGACACGGACGACGACGGCGACGAATCATCCATACAAGTTTCTGCCGATCTGCCGCTCTTCGGAGCCTCTTCGGAGCCGTTTTGGCGCCCTCTTGGGCTCCTCTTGGGGCTTTCTTTGGCACCTCGGGGCCTCGGAAGATCACCGGAAAGCGAAAATGCGAGACACAGAACACACACACACACAAGTGCATTAAAGGTTTGGGAAAAATTGGGTTTCTTGGGAGTCTTCTTGGGGGTCCATGGCCACCTGGATTCGTCTTGCGAGGTCATCGGGGCCGCCTGGAGTTTCTTGGAAGCTATCTTGAGCCGTCTGGGGATATTCTGAGCCATCTTGGAGGCCAGCTTGGGCTCTCTGAGGTCTTCTTTGAGCCATCTTGGGCCACCTTGGACGCTCCAATGGATCGCCGCCCCTCCCGTCCAAACCCAAGGGGGAGGGGTCAGCGGGAGAGGTACAACATCCCCAAAGGGGAAGAAGGGGAGGTTGGAAGGGGTAAGCACTCCCCGAAAGAGACGGATAGGGCTTCAGGCGATCGCGACAAGGACGATTACGGCGAATATTTTATTATACAGGCTTTTGCGGATCTTCCACTCTAGGACTCTCTTGGGGGCACTTGGGGGCTGTCAGGCCCTCTTGGAGCTACTTGGGACGTCTTGGACGCTCCAATGGGTCGCTGCCCCCATCGTCCAGACCCAAGGTGGGATAGCGGGAGGGGCAAGCCCCAGTCCGAAGGCAAGAAAGGGAGGTTGGAAGAGGAAACGATCGAACCACCTCCGCCCAGAGGGCTGCTGTGTTTTTGTTCGGTGTTTGTGTATTTCGCTTTCTTTGGGCCTCGGAGGGTTCCTCGTGGTCACGATCGGATTCGCTTCGAAACCTTGGTCGGAATGCTCTGGTCCAGGTCCCGGGGCTTGGAGACAGATCATGCTGTCGCCGTCCCCGTCATTCCTCTTCCTCCTCCCTCCCTAGTTCCCGTCCTTCTGCTCTCTCTTCCTTTTCTTCCGCTCCCCTCCTCTCTCATTCTTCCCTGGTCCTCCTACCGTAGCAATGGCTCGGCTAGCATTGGCTCGGCAGCGATGACGCGGTGCGGCGTTTGCTCTGCAGACCGCCGGCAACGGTGCAGGTGCCCAGCGGGAACTCCCAGATCCTTCCGGGAATTCCCCGTGAACCCTCGGTTGCAAACGAAACGGCCCAAGAGGAAAGCAGAGGAAACGAACGCAGCCGAGGAGACCAGAAAGACAGAGGCTGCGGAGGGGAGGAAACCAGAGGAGACCTGTAGAGCCGAGGCGGCCAAGAAGGCAGAGGCTAAGGAGGGCAGGAAGGCAAAGGAGACAGGAAAAACCGAGGAGGACCGGAAGGCGAAAGCTACCCAAGAAAGGAACGCTCAGGAGACCAGAAAAGCCGAGGTGGCGAAGAAGGCAGAGGCTGAGGGCAGGAAGGCAGAGGAGACCAGAAAAACCGAGGAGGACCGGAAGGCCAAGGCTACGAGGGCAGGAAAGCTCAGGAGGCCAGAAGCGCCGAGGAGGCCGAGAGGGCGAAGGCTGAGGAGGAGAGGAAAGCAGAAGACACCTACAAGGCCGAGGAGCGGAAAAGGAGAGGAGGCTTGGGAGAACGACCAGTGGGGAGGGCGCGGGTGGCGCAGGCACTCGCGGGGCCGCTGGCTGGCTGGAGGAGACGGCTGGCGCAGCGACTGGGCGAGAGGCGGTTGGTCCAAGGCCTCGTGGGGGAAGCCGGGGGCCGGCGCTGATTGGGGCCAACAGAAGCGACGCGAGCAAGAGAGCGAGAACGAAGACAAGCGCGCTAGGGACCCCACGAAGCGGACTGGCGAGCCCAAAGGCGCGGACAACCTCGGGCACTACGGGGCGCTCGGGCTGCGACCGTGGTGTTCGGAGAAGGACATCAAGGTCGCGTTCCAGGGCCTCGCCAAAAAGTGCCACCCTGACAAAGTGAAAGGGGAGCCGGAGACCGTGGCGAAGGCCATGTCTACTTTGTTCGCGAGGGCCACTGAGGCTAGGCGGGTGCTCCAGGACGCTTCTCTCCGCGCGGCTTACGACGCTGCCTGCTGGGGCCCCGGGGGTCGGCCCGCTCCCCCGCTCCCAGGGAGGTGGCGTGCGCGCGTGTCCCGAACGACGGGGAGGGTCTACTTCTTCGACGAGAAGACCGGCGAGTCCACCCGCGACCTCCCTGCGCGGGCCGCCTGACAGGCTTGCCCGCCGGCTGCCGCGGCTCCGCCGACCGCGCCGAAGCAAAATATCGTCATCGTCGCCTCGCTGCGCTGCCGCCGCCATCAGGGGAGGGGGGCAGGGGCCGCTGGCCGAGTGGCCGAGTAGGCAGCTAAAGGGGCACCCGAGAAGGCAGCCAAGAGAGAAGCCACGCAGGCAGCCCGGAAAACACCCAGAGAGGCACCCGAGAAGGCAGCCAAGAAGGCAGCCAAGACGGCAGCCAAGAAGGCAGCCAAGAGGCAGCCATAACTCAGCCAAGTAGGCAGCCGAGAAGGCAGCCAGGAAAACAGTCAAGAAGGCATCCAAGAAGGCAGCCAAGAAGGCAGCCGAGAAGGCAGCCAAAAAGGCAGCCGAGAAGGCAGCCAAAAACAGCCAAGAAGGCAGCCAAAAAGGCAGCCCAGTAGGCAGCCGGAGAGGCCGCCGGAGAGACAGCCAGGAGCCAAGAAGGCAGCCAAGAAGGCAGCTGGAGAGGCAGCCGCGAAGGCATCCAATATACGGTTCTCGAAGTGTTCCATCCCGCTTCGCACGCAACATCCTCGAAACTCAGGGCCCCGAGGCGCCTTGACTTGAGATGATCTGGCCGCTTTCGCCAGAGAGATGCTCCCAATTCCTGGATCCAATATGCGGTTCTCGAAGTGTTCCAGCCTGTTTTGCACGAGACATCCTCGGAACTCAGGGGTCCGAGCCGCCTTGAGTTGAGGTGATTTGGCCAGAGCCAGAGCCAGAACCAAAACCAGAGCCACAACCAGAACCAGAGCCAGAGCCAGAGCCAGAACCAGAACAAGAGCCAGAACCAGAGCGAACCAGAGCCAGAGCCAGAGCCAGAACCAGAGCCAGAACCAGAGCCAGAACCAGAAGTAAAACCAGAGAATGATGACGACAGCCAGAGCCAGAGCGAGATTCAGAGCCAGGACCAAGAGCCCGAAGCAGAGCCAGAACCAAAGAAAAAACCGAACCAGAACCAATACCACGACCCAATCGCGAACCCGAGCCAGGACCAACACCATGAGCAGAACAAGAGACAGAAGCAGTGCCAGCGAGGGGTCCGCACCGAAATCTGAAAACAGAACCACAGGTAGAACCGGAGCCAGAAGCGAAAGCAAAGCCCGACCAGCAGCCAGAGTTGCACCCATATCGCTCGCACAAGCACAAAAAGGTCAGAACCCAAATCCAGAACCAGGGCCAAAGCCATCGTCGGCACCATCATCATCACCATCATGATGATAATAATAAGGTTCAGCATCATCGTGACCAGCATCGTCATCATCGTCGTAACCATCATCATTTCCATTGTCGTGTGTGTCGTCGTCGTTGTCACCAGGACCAACATCGTTGCCCGCGTCACCATCATGAGGATCACCCGTCGCTAGGGGGCCCATTTACGAATCAAGGTTGAGCCCGCGCGAGCGCGCCGCGCTGTCGCTCCCTGTGCAGCGCGGAGCTGGGGCTGGCGAAGATGGTTGGCGAGGCCGGGGGCAGATTTTTCATTCAGTACACTAATGCATCCGTTACATGCAGGTGCCCTTGGGGTCGTGGCACGCGTGCAATCATGCATGCCAAACGAATTGGCTCCGCCTTTTGTGTGAGCTTTGCTGCGCAAAGAACTGAAGGTAGAGGCTGCAGATGACGCAATCAAGAATTTATTGTGGAAGCTCCAACCGTACGTGGGAGTTGGGAATACCAGAGAGCGCGACTTGAATCATCCAGCGTTGAAGGAGATGCAGGAATTGCGCCCCGAGTCGGAGACTGTACTTCTCTCGTCCACACCCGGCCAATGCCCGAAATGCAAAAAAAAGGATTTGGTGATCCAGCCAGACAAAAGCAGAGGCCGCAGGGGGAACAAATGGGAAGAACGGGACGCGGCTTCTGCTTCGCAGGATTTTCGTTTCCGAATCTACACTCTCGGCGCAGGGGTCAAATATTGTAGATTCCGCGGGGGGCACTGTCCATCCTGCAAGTGCCTACGTCGTCGGCAATTGGATGTGCAAAAAGAATGCGGGCGTCCACGGTCGCGCAAACTCCGGCAAGATGTCTGGCATCGCCGCCGTGCCCACGCAGGCGGCCTTGCCATACTTTGCGGTGGCCCGGGAGAAAGCGCGGCACGCGGTGGACCTGCAGCTGTTGCGGTTCGGAACTGCTGACTTGCAACACAGCGGCGGCACGTTCACATCTGCCATCCACGCGCGGGCCAAGCAGCACCCAGGGCGTGAGCAGCAACACCTCATCCTGGGCGACTTCACGACACAGACAGACCACGCGCGTGTGCGTCTGGAGGACGCCTGGTACATGCACAACGCAATTCGTTTGGCAGGAGCCAACGTTGGGAGTTGTGAGTGGTCTTTCTCGGAGAGCGGCATAGAGCGCGCCCTTGCGAATATTGTGGCATGCGTGCGAAGGGCGCACCTGGCGCGCATCGCGGCGCACGTGCGGACGTGTCCGAAATGCGTTGACAAGCTCGTGGCGTTGCTAGATGGCAAGCGCGGCGCCCGCCGATTCATCTGCGGCGGCTTGGAAGACTATGGACCCATGGAGGGCCTGGACTTGGACTTGTACGTTGGCTGCCAGCGGAATGCCCCCCCACGAGACAATGATTTTGCAAGTTCTGCCGCCCGTCAAAGATAGAACAAGCGCACTTTGATACCCCAGGAGGAGATCTTGGGCGTCGCTCCTCCCGGACCGGCCGCTGACGGCGTCTCCGCGCTGCGGTGCGCGATGAGCTGCTACGACCCCCATTTGCCGGGGCGCCCCTTCGACGCGCACTTGCCGGGAGCCGAGGTGGACAAGGACTTGCTGGCGAAGTTCGAGAAGTCGTTGCTTCGGAGCTGGGGCGGTCGCGGCGACATGAAGTCGCGCCCGGCGTGGATCAAGGGAAGCCGGCAACTTGCGCGCTGGCTGAGGAAACAGACGCCGGCGTGTGGGCCGCCCAGATTGGTCGCTGCGAGCAATGGCGCAAGCGCTCAGGGTGGGGCAAAGAAAGTTCGGCGCGGCCCTGCTTCTCGGGCGCCAGCCCGGAAGGCGGCCCAGGCGGGCAGAGGCCGCAGGGGCGAGGCCGCGGGCATTTCGCGCCGATCAGGAAGAGGGAGTGCTGGCGGGGCTGCGGCCGCCAGCCAGGTCGAAGAAGCGGCCGGCGGCGGCCGACGTGGGCAGCAGCGCAAGCAGCGCCCGCTCATTGAGGAGCCGCTGCAAGGGATGGCTTGCTCTGGACAGCAAGCAGGAGGAAGCTATCCAGGCGCGCGGCGTCGACGAACTCCAGGGAAGCAACGAAGTCAGACGCTGCGCTGGAGGCATGGTGACAGCAGTGACATCGCGCGGCATGCTGGTGGACTGGGTGGAGCTCTTCCGGGGCGAGTCCATCGAGCTGCTGCATGCGTTCGCGCTGCGGCTTCACAAGGACGGATGGCGACGCCCGAGGTTCTGCTCATGTCACGGGCCCCCCCAATTCGGCCAGCGTGGAGGGAGGGATCGAAGGGTCGAGGGATCGCGAAAGGGCGCACCAGGGGGATGGAGAGGCGGAAATGGATGGGAGGGAGAGGAAGGAAAGGAGGGGGGGGGGGCGGGGGGGAGATGGGCGAGGGGGGGGAAAGGGAAGAGAGATGGAGGAATGAAAACATACATGCATGAATGCATCTCTTTTCTCGAGTGGGCGGGGCGCGGGCTGAGCAGGGCGCGCTGGCGCCGGCGTCGACCGGGCAGGATGGCCGCGAGCTGGGCTTCGTCAACGCGGCCCTGGGATGCGACAGGGCGCGCAAGCTTCTGCCATTTGCCCGGGCGAAAGAAACATGCTATCTACCATGGGCGAAATCTTTCGCGGAGGAAGTGCGGATGGTGTTGGGCAGGTTCCACCGGGACAACCGCGCTTGGTGTTTGAACAACATGCCAGGAGTGGACCCCCTGAGGCCAGATAATGCCAAGCTGTTGGAGAAGAAAAACACGGAGGCACGTGGGCAATTGAACTCTTGGATCAGCGGCAGGACACGGAATGGCCCGGAGATGACGCGGGGGCACTTCTGAATGCATTGGCGGTCCCTTTTTGACGCCCACAACCAATGGCTCGAGCGAGAAGCGGCACGCGAGCGCAGACGTGGCGAGGCGGGGCCCATGCAGCGCCAGACGAGTGGAGCACCTCAAGATGCGGGGACAGCTAGCAAGTAGGCGCCTAGGCCCGCACTGACACGGCGTGGCCAAGTGCATTGCGTGGACTTTGTGCATGCCAGCTGGTTTTACCTTCGACCCTTTTGGAGCGCGTGGCGCTCCGGACTGGAAATGTAGAGTTGCAGGTGCGTCGAGAGCAACAAAAAAACATCAGAATGAGCATCGCTGTTATCGCACGCATAGCTGACACCGCGCAGCCTGCATCGCATAGCTTGCACCACATGGCTTGCATCGCATAGCTCACGCCACGCACATAGCGCACAATACTTAGCCACCTTGCCTACGCTACGCAATATCGACTATACCACATAGCTTACTCCGCTGATCTTACACCACTAGCAATGCAAACAGAAGCAACTAGCACTGCCCGCCTTGGCGTCGACGCCACTAGCAGTGCAAACAAAAGCACGCGCATCGCCGCCATCGCCGAAGATCCCAACAGCAGCAGCAGTATCAAACTGTCGCGGAACTCCCAGGGGGCGCTGCACGGCGCCGCGCGCCCAAGAAATTTCAGTGTGAACGACAATAGCTACCATGCACCGGCTCGCGCTCAGTGTGATGTTCGGCTTGGCCTTCAGCGGGGTCTACGTTGCAGCGACTCCGAAGGCCCGCTTGTTACAAGACCCCGCATTGACGAAATGAAAGATTCGGACTATATACCGGATCATGGAGAACCAAAACCCATTCCCCGAGCAGGCAGCGCGGCGGGCAACGCCGCTCATGTGGGCTGTGGCCTCGGCACTGGGCAAGGCGACCTCTCTGCGCGCGTCGTGCGTGCACGTCCACCTCGCGATTCTGGTGGCCACAACTCTCGGGGCAGTTCAGCTAAAGTACGGTGGAATCTTATCCCGACAATGCAATCTGCTCATGATCCAGCATGGCCCACCTGGGGATGGAAAGTCTGTTGCACTGTGGTTGGACGTGCAAGTGCTGGCCTTCTTCGACATGATACGGGAAAGGCGAGCCAAGAAAACATACGAAGAGGCCGAGCAGAAACACAAGGAGGACCCAGATAACAATCCACAGCCGGCGAAACAAAAACATGCTAAAGACACCATCTTCAACAAAGGGACGTTCATCGGCCTCGGGAACTTCATGCAGGCGCAGGGGGAGACCGCATTTCTTGTGCTACACGAGGGGAAAACATGGCCACCCCAGACCTTCGACAACGGCCCAGGCGGCGGCATCGACGACCTCAACCAAATTCACTATCATGACACGTACAAGAACCATCCTGGGAATGCCCAGAATCGTTTTCCCGCATTTGTGCGGAACGTTCACGATGTACGTCGAAAAATGTACGACCAGGCGCAGAAGCCCGACACCACCGCGGGCATTCTGCGTTTCCTGATCGGCTCTCACGAGGACACGGTGGGGGGTGATCACTCTGTTGCAGACAGGCCCCGCTTCGAATGCCAATCCTGCCCGTATCGCCAGATCGCAGGATCACCGGGTCGCCGGGTCGCTAGATGCTGGGTCGCCAGGTCGCCGGGTCGCCGGGTCGCCGGGTCGCCGCGTCGCCGGGTCGCCGGGTCGCCGGGTCGCCGGGACGCCGGGTCGCCGGGTCGCCGGGTCGCCGGGTCGCCGGGTCGCCGGGTCGCCGGGTCGCCGGATCGCCGGATCGCCGGATCGCTGGGTCGCCGGGTCGCCGGGACGCCGGGGCCCGGGTCGCCGGGTCGCCGCGGGTCGCCGGGAGGCCGGGTCGCCAGGTTGCCGGCCGGGTCGCCCGGTCGCCGGGTCGCCGGGTCGCCAGGTCGCCGGATCGCCGGATCGCCGGATCGCCGGGTCGCCGGGTCGCAGGGTTGCCGGGTAGCCGGGATGCTGGGTTGCCGGGTCCGGTCGCCGGGTCGCCGGGTTGCTGTGGCCGCGTCGCCGGGTCGCTGGGTCGCCGGGGCGCCGGGTCGCCCGGTCGCCGGGTCGCCGGGATGCCGGGTCGCCGGGTCGCCGGGTCGCCGGGTCGCCGGGATACGGGGTCACCGGGACGCTGGGACGCCGGGTCGCCGGGTCGCCGGGGCGCCGGGTCGCCGGGTCGCCGGGTCGCCGGGTCGCCGGGTCGCTGCATGGGTCGCCGGGAGGCCGGGTCGCCGGGTCGCCGGGACGCCGGGTCGCCGGGTCGCCGGGTCGCCGGGTCGCCGGGGCGCCGGGTCGCCGGGTCGCCGGGTCGCCGGGTCGCCGGGTCGCCGGGTCGCCGCCGGGTCGCCGGCCCTTGTGGAGTTCTCTCTGAACGGTCTCGTTGCAGGAGGGACCCGACCACAAGACACGTTCCACAAGAAACCCAACCCTGAGACCCCAGGACGCCCATCGATTTTTGGTGTGGGAACGTCACGCTCTCCATGGCAACACCATCGAAACCATCGAAACCCAGGGCACCCTGGAGGCAAGCAGGGTGTTCCTTGGCATGGGCCCCCACTGTACGCCACGCCCGACCCCCCCGCCGATCCGGTCATGACCCGAGCGCGCGGCTGCAGCGGGCCACTCCTCGGGGTGGTCCGCCCTGGGGCCTGCGGTGCCGCGCGGGCGGGCCCCGCGGTCGCACCCTGTGCCGCGCGGGGCTCCAGCCGTGCGGCGCGCGGCTCCGGCCGTGCGGCGCGCGGCCCTGGGCACCGACGAGCCGTCGTGGAACCACGCAGTTAAGATCGATAGTGAGGACGCAGGGCGAGGGTGCAGGGCCCCTGGACCATCCAGATTGGACGCCCCTGGATGTCGAAGCTGGCCGAGGACTGGCCGAGGAGGCAGGGATGCCGGGGTCGGGGATCTACTGACCCGGATCGATCCAGACCCGGGCCAGTCAGGCTTTGCAAGATCCTGCAGGATCCTGCACCCAAACCCGGGTCAAAGCGCCCATGGCTCCGCAGGATCCTGCAAGATCCGGCGCTCTGGCTGACCCTGTTTGCATTGACCCAAATCCTTTGAGCTCCGAAAAGGGTGCCCTTGCGGGAGCACCGCGTCCGCACCATGGATTTCTGCTGTGTGCGAGCCTTCGTCTACGACATGATTGCAGTCGAAGCATGTCCACAAGAGGCAGGCGTCCAGAGCGTGAGCCCCTTCGCCAAGGGCCCGAGGCCAAGTGGGCGACGAGCAAAAACAGGCCTCACGCGAGATGAGAAGCGACCTTACGCGGTGGCTGAAGCGGGCCGCCAGCGCGGCACGCTACGCTGGAAGCGAGGGTGCTCACGCGCGACCTCACGCGAGCAGCTTACGCGCCAATGTCGGCGAAAACGACCCCGTTCTCCTGCGTTTCTATATTGGCGAAAAAACCGAGCGAAGAGCGCTCCAAGGTGGTGAATGCAACCACGAAGAACACAAGGGTACGTTCCCCTCCCAAGCTGAGGTTGTTCGTGACCATTGTGTCATCTGAATGGTACGATGCCCGATGATTCATGTTGTGCCCCCAGCGCGATGTTTCGGGAGGAGGAAAGCGGAGGGAATACCGCGAGGCGAACACTCAATCATCGTTTACCCAACGATGGATAAGCCAGACGATTTCGAAATGCAGAGCCCTTTTATGTTCAATGACTGTTCGCGCACTGCTGCTCGGGCGTGGATCCGATATCATTCATTTTTGTGATAAGGCGGTGTCGAGCGTCAATCGGACGGTGGTCCGGATCGAGAGCAACCCAGCATTCGAAATTATGAGCCTGATGCAGGGTTGGAGCATACGACACGGGACTATATACCAATCTTACATAGGAACACATGGTTTGGATCTGAATACGCCTGCAATCGATTGACAGACTGCGAGACGAGAGCAGCATGAACCACATTGCGAGCTCATGGCATGCAGGCCGGGCGGGGGTGTTTTTTTGTGCCTCTTCTGCGAGACATTATCATACTCGGGAGCCGCAGCTCTTCGGCACAACCCCAGATGGGGGGAGGGCGGCCAACTGGGGTGAGAGATCCATTTTTTCTCCAACCGTGGCAGATTTCCGAGACGCCTGCTCACCGTGGGTAGAAGAACAACAACAACAACAACAACAATTGCATAAACAGAAAGCCTCGGATCTCCGCGCAGATTTCTTGGATCGGCGTTGGGCCCCCCTCCCCGGCGCGTGGAGCGCGCCAGGGGCGGCGCTGTAGGCGCCGCCAGGGGGGCCCAGGCGCCGATCCAAAAAATCCGCGCGGAGCTTCGACAGGTTAGGTTTATACAGTTTTCCCTCATTCGGGTAAAGGGAAGAGCGGGTCTATACATATCCACTGCTCTCTGGCCAGGACCGTCCTTAACCCAGCAACGGTGCATGCTTCCTGGGTTCAAGATGGGCCTGGCAAGGAAGGGAGCAGTCTGTATGGCCGATTCCGGACACCCTGAACCCAGAAACGCTGTCATCTATGAAAGAGCGCATTCTGTGGTCGCTTGGAGGGGGGGGGGGGTTGGAACCGGACCCCCCCCCCCTGGATGGAGGGGCGTAGGGGTTTTCGACCCCCCCCCTCCCGTGACGGAGGGGGGGCGGGGTGTCGACCCCCCCCCCTACCTCTCCTCTTTCCCTGTCCTCGGCTGGCGGCGGCGGCGGCGGCGGGGACGACGATTTCCTTTTCTGGGCCCGCGCCGGCGCCTGCGGCGGCGAGCGGCGGCGGCGGCGGGGAGGGTCGACGAGGACGACGGTGGTGGTGGTGGTGGTGGGTTGTGGTGGTGGTGGTGGTGGTGGCGGTGGCGGTGGTGGCGGTGGTGGTGGTGTGATGGTTGTGGTGGTGGTGTGGTGGTTTGTTGTGGTGGTGGTGGTTGTGGTGGTGGGTGGTGGTGGTGGTGGTGGTGTGGTGGGGGTGGTGGTGGTGGTGGGGGGTGGTGTGTGGGGTGGTGGCGGTGGTTTGTGGAGGTGGTGCTGGTGGTGGTGGCGGCGGTGGTGGTGGTGGTGTGGTGGTTTGTGGTGGTGGTGGATTGTGCTGCTGGTAGCGGTGGTGGTTGCGGCGGTGGTGGTGGTGGCGTGGTGGATTGTGGTGGTGGTGGTGGTAGTGGTGGTGTGTGTGTTTTTTTTTTTGTGGTGGTGGTGGTGGTGGTGGTGATGGTGAGTTGTGGTGGTGGTGGTGGTTGCGGTGGTGGCTGTGGTGGTGGTAGTGGTGGTAGTTGTGTGGTGGGTTGGTGGTGGTGGTGGGTTGGGTGGTGGTGGTGGTGGGTTGAGGCGGTGGTGGTGGTGGTAGTGGTGGTGGTGGTGGTTGTGGTGGTGGTGGTGGTAGTGGTGGTTATCGTCGCTGCGTCCCCGCCGGCGCAAAGGGGGGGGATCAACCCCCCCCTTGGGCTGCCTCTGGTCATCGTCGCTGCGTCCCCGCCGTCGGCGCTGCTGGCGGCCGCTGGCGCCTGCGCGGGGGGGGGGGTTGAAACCCCCCACCCCCCTTGGGAGGGGGGGGGGGGGGTATGGGAGGGAGGGGAGTCCCCCTGCTTTTGATCGACGGCGCCGAGTGTTGGGGGGGGGCCCACCCCCCAGTTCGAAACGCGCCGCCGAATGTTCCCAAGGCAAGCGCCCGTGAAACCCGTTCTCTCTCATCTATTAAGGGCGCATCTTTTACTGTCGCCGCCTTCCGCCGACCCTCCGCCGGTTTCCGCCCGCGGAGGCAGCCTCGTTTTACTTCCGCCAGCCTTCCGCCGCGTTCCGCCAAGGAAGAGATGGCAACTCCCTCGATCCTCGAAGGCATCGATTTCGTCGCCCGAGGGGCAGAGGACCAACCCGCCGGGCCAGAAATCGGACGGACCGAGGCAGCCGAGAGCGTAAGCACATCAGGTCGCGGCTCCTTCTGCTCCCGCTCCTCGTCCCCCCCCGATCTGCATCCTCCCGCGCCGCCCTGCTGCTCCTCCTCCGCCTCCGTCCCTCTTCCTCCAAAGGGGTGGTGGTGGGCCCCCTCCTCATCGTTCCCGCCCACCTCCTCCTCATCCTCGCCCTCGTCGTCGCCGCCGTCGTCGTCCTCCTCCTCCTCTTCCTCCTCCTCCTCCATCCATTTTCCTTATACATGACTCATCCCTGTCGCACCCCCAGACGTGTCGGTAGGGCGGGCCGGGCGTTCCGCCTGAGACGTCCTCACCATTAATGATCCTGACGCTTGTCACCGGGCCGTTTTCGAAATATGGCTCTCGCCTTAGCGCCACGCGCATTCGTGTTGAATGCGTGCAGCAGTTTGAACGATGGAGGGTTTTTTTTTGTTTTTTTCTTCTTCTTCTTCTTTCTTTTTTTATGTCTGGTTATCGCCTCAGCACTACGCACATTCGTCTTAAACGAAATGCGCAAATTCAAAGATGGAGGGCGGATGGTTTTCAAAATGTGACTCTCGCCTTAGCCCCACCCACATTCGTTTTAAAAGCTTGCAGAAAGTTTAATGGTGCAGGGCTGGTCGTTTTCAAAATAAGGCTCTCGCCTTAGCGACGCGCACATTCGTTTCAAAAGTTTGCGACCGTGTCACGGATGGAGGACGGCTCCTTTTCAAAATGCAATTAACCACTTTAACGCCGCGCACATCGCACATTCGTCTTAGACAAATAAAGCAGTGTCAAGGATTCGTATGGTTGAAATCCTAGAAGTGGTGCTCTGGCACGAATCAGGGTTGTTAGGGTGCAACAGTCACGTTGATTCGCAGTGTTGAAATCCCAGGAATGGTGTTATGGTGTTATGGCACGATTTCGGACTGCCAAGGCGCAAAGGTCACGTTGATTCGTGGCGTTGAAGTCCCACGAACGGTGCTATGGAACGATGATGGATTCTCAGACGGTTGTCTTCCAAGTCTTCCAATGGAGCCCCTCCCGCAATACGAATACCTTCGTGCAGGGACCTATGAAGAGGGAGCTTGGAGGTAGGGTTTGTTACAACACCGTTGATGCGTCTTGGGTTTACACGGGTCCTCCTCCTCCTCCTCCTCCTCCCTTTCTAGAGCCACCCCTTCTAGAGCCACCGTGCTGCCAGAAGGGGCGCTGCAAAGGAGCGGAGGGACTTCTCTGGCCTCGACGAGCCTCGGCCACGAACAGGCTCCCCGACCCAGGTTGAACAGCCGGCCCGAAAAACCGGAGCACCTCCCGAGACCGAAATGCCAGAGGCTTCGAAACAAATCAGCGAACGCTCACGCCACACTCCTCTGCCAATGCCCCCCCAATGATCAATGCTGGCGGTGGGTTGAACGAGTTGCATTTTGACCGCAGTCTCCCCCGCGCGTGCCAACTTGGAATTTGGGGGAGAGGGTTGCGCGACGAGAAGGAAGGGGTCTTATGGAAGATGGCGTAGCAACCGTGAGCCGCGGTTTACGCGGGCCGCTGGCGCGGCACGCCACATTGGAGACGAGGGCGCTTACGCGCGACCTTAAAGAGCAGCTTACGCGCGAATGTCGGTGAAGACGCCCCCGTTTTTTTGGCGTCGCTCAGTTTCGACGGCGAGCCTGGGGGGGAAGTGAGAAGGGGCGGGCTTTCTCAGAAAAGGCTCTGAAGTCCCCCAGCCTTCTGGGAAGTTTTCTGAGCACTCCCCGAGAACACAACAACTTCTCAAAGGCACGAGGTCTCCTGAGAAGTCCCGCCGCCTTCTGAGAAGGCATTCTCTTTATCACTTCCCCCCTCGCTCTGGGCCTACTCTCCTCCTGCTCCTCCTCCTCCTCCTCCTCCTCCTCCTTCTCCTCCACCTCCTACTCTTCCTCGCTCACCGCCGACAATTGCCTCCCTCTACCGCATCTCAATGCGGGCGCGCGCGCAGGGGTGCTCCTGCCGCGCCAGCGGCGCCGCAGCCCAGGTGCGGCCCGCGCAACTCCAGGCGGCCGTCGGAGGCGGAAAACAGAAGGCGGCCCGACGCGCGGTCCACCTGTGGGGGACCTACAAGACTCGTCAAACATTCATTGACGGCTATTGATTACGGCGCTTGCGCGGTCAGCGCTACCTCAGTGTTGGCATGAAGTTGTTGGCCCACACGCACTGGTGTCCGAAATCGGGCAATGCCCCCACAGCATTGAAGAACGCGTTTTCTGACAAGCGCCCCAACTATCGGGCGCTTCGACTTTGAACGGCGTCTCAATTTATTTCTGACGCGGTTTGTAGGACAGAAGAACATCGTTCAGAAACACGGAACCCTCCGCCGGCCAAAACACACAGAACAGCCAAGAAATTCCCCCCCAGGATACACACAAGCGGGGCTCGAGCTAAACAGCGTGTTTCGTTTTCGTTTTGTCTTCGTTCTCCCTTTGCTCTGGATTCGTTTTGTCTTTGCTGCTGAACGAAATTAAAACGAAACTGGTCCACGAACTCGCCAAAACACAGTTTAGCTCGAACCCTGCGCAAGAGCATCCAGCAAGCACGAAAAACATCGGGGTACACTCCCCGAAGCGATTCCGATCTCATACCTCGAGCCGACTGGACACATCACCTGCCCAAGGCCTGGCCGATCTTGGGCCCAGGAACGATGATATGCCTCCCTAGCCAAGCTAGGAGGGCGTGTACAATGGAGGCTCGACCACAAGAAACCTTCCACAAGAAACCCAACCCTGAGACCCCAGGACGTCCATGGATTCTTGGCGTGGGAACGTCACGCCTTCCATCGCAAAACCAGCGACACCCGAGAAACTCAGGGCACCCTGGGGGCAAGCAGGGTGTTTCTTGGCATGGGTCTCCGCTGGAGGACCTGCCCAAGGCCTGGCCCAGATTTGGGGCCAAGGAGCGATGCAGATGCCTCCTCAGCCAAGCCCGGAGGGCGTGCAGACCGCATCTGGGCCCAGGATGGGCCCAGGGCGTGCATGGGCGTGCATACCGCTCCTGGGCCCAGGATGGGCCCAGGCATAGGGGCGGTGGATCTGTATACAGTGGGGGGCCCGACCACAAGAGACCCAACCCTGAGACCCCAGGACGTCCATGGACGTTTGGCGTGGGAGCGTCACGCCTTCCATCGCAAAACCATCGACACCCGCGAAACCCAGGGCACCCTGGGGGCAAGCAGGGTGCTTCTTGGCATGGGCCCACAGTGTACCTCGTGTCGCCCTACTTTGGTTGCCATCGTTCGGACGTCCATTCCACGCGCGCGTGTCGGCGTCGTATGCTCGTGAAAGCTCGCACGATGATCCAGGATGGTCCAGGTCTTCTGGCGCTGGCCTCGATGAGAAAAAGGGGGCACACGTCCGAGCGAGGCCTAAGGAACGGAAAGGAACGGCACGCCCTGACGGAGAGAGCCCAGAGCGCTCGAACGCTCGAACTACTGGCCTCGACGAAGGGACTTCTTCGGAGCGGGTTCCCTCTACAAGTGCCGCCGTGCTCTGCCCATGGGAGAGGGCCGAAAAAGAAGCACCCACCACTACCGGAGAGTCGGACACTGCCGAAAGGCCCGACACGCGCTCGGCAATGGCGAGCACGATCGGGGGAGATGCGAGCCTGGCAATGGGGGACAATACGAGAGAATAAATAGTTAGCCTTACAGGTGTCGGAAAAACAACACTCATGCAGAACATATGGTTTGACCCCCCTCTTCAGATCTTCCGAACGTGGGTCTCCGAGTGGTATTCAAGGAACGTGCCAACTTTGAATTGTGGGGGAGGGGGGGATGTTGCTTAGTGTCTTCCCTCAACTGTACGGTTAGGCGGCTTACCCTGACCAAATGGGGTTAAGACTTACGGGCCCTCCTCCCAGAAACTCAAGTCAGGGTGGGTAATGAATGGAGCATGGATTTGGTAGAGGCTTCTCAAACGGGGCCGGGGGAAGAACCGGTTGCGCTGCTCGAAAAGCGCCACGAAGGATAACCTCGGCGACCGTTGTGTGGCGGTCCCCACTTGTGATACGCAACGCGTGCAATTACGTAAGTATGTGATGTACTCCCACAGATATGTAGATAGCGTAACTAGAGAATAGAAGACACCAGCCCAAAGAAGACCTGAAGTACAACTTAAACCAATTGAAGCCACATGTGATCCAAATGATAACCATTGAGAACGGTTATCAACCATGGTCGGAAGAATTCGGTGCCTGTGGTTTCTTGTGCCTGTGGTACAGCGCACGCTGCCGCATGCTTGCCTAGCCAACACCATTTTTGTCCATCTGGTCGTGGTCGTCCTGGCGAGGTCCTCTGTCGGCCAGCCAAGCCGGCGGGTGAGGTCAGCCGACGGTATCGCGATACCCTGCCGCAGGTCGGCGCTGGCTGTGCACACCCAGTACATGTGGTCGAGCGTCGGGAAGCGCTGCTCTCCGCAGTGGTCGCAGGTGGTCGAGACCTCCTCGCCTTGGTTGGACTGCAGCAGGGCGTCCGAGACCACACAGCCGCAGAGGGCGGCAGCGATGTGTGAGGCGAGGATTGGGTTAGCTTTCTGTGCTTCCCGTGCCGCGCGCGCGGCAGCAGCTGGGAAGGGCACTCCAGCCGCCATGGGGCTCTCCCGCCGGCTCTGGCCCTGTAGGATTGCCCATTCCTGTGATCGGAGTATGAGTCGTAGCTCGTGGAGCTGTCGGTCTGTTCTGTCGGTGAGTCGAAGCTCTCCCGCCGGGCCTCTCCAGAAGCCGGCGTCGCTGCGCTCAGCTCCAAGTGATTTCAAGTGCGTTCGGTAGGCATAGAGTGGCCCCCACGTGTCGGTCTTGATCGTGATCTTGTCCCAAAGCGGAAGTGCTCCAGGCCCCTGTCGACGTAGTCTGCAGCTCAGAAGTTGTAGTGCTCGCCGGCACAAGTGGTACCATAGGTCGGTGCTGTGCCCCAGTACTACTAGTCGAAGCTCGGGAGCTTCCCGGGGCATTTTTCCGCAGGGTCACAGCCTTTCGTGCTTGTTGTAGATGGTCCTGGACAGCTTCTTTTGTCGGTGGCGTCACCACTAGTGCCCAGCTCGACACCGGCAACGCGATGGTGCTCACCGCGATCGTGCGCAGCCGCATGCTCAGGGGCAGGCGCGCAATCCGCTTCATGCGCGCAAGTGCCTCCTCAAGCTTGCCTCGCTCTCGGGTCGTGAGCGTCGTGCGTTGCATCGTAAAGTCGATTCCAAAACATTTCATTTTCTTGCTCTGCAGGTGGTGGTTGTCACACTGGTGCGGTAGTATCGTGAAGGATTGCGTCTTGCTGTCGTTGGTGCGCAGCGTGGTGACCGACTCCACTAGCTCCCACTCCTCCTCGATGCTCCGTAGTTTTTCTGCCTCTGTCGTGGCCGCCGTGCGGTCCTCCGCGAAGGTGCAAAATGTTGCTCGTGGGTGTGTAGCAGCTTGCCGTCGTAGTGGCCCCATGAGCAAGGTGGCCATCCCGAGCATGGCTGCCGGATCCCCTTGTGGCAGACTGTCTTCAACCAGAATTGTCCGTGGTGATACGGGCCGACCTCAACCCACCTCTCCTGCTTGCTCCAGATCGCTTCGATACTTTTGGTGATTCTGGACGGTACTCCAAGTCGCGACCAGACCTCGCAGACGACCTGGGGGGAAGCCCTGTCGAATGCGGAGGCATAATCCCACGACTTGACGTGCAGCTCCGTTTGACGCTCCCGAACCAGCCGCTGCTCCTCCTCGGTCAGCGAGCCGTCCTCGTCGTCGTACCTGTTCGCCGCGATGGTCCCCTCAATGAGCGAGAGGCATAGCTCGATGAGGGATTCGAGGGTTCGCCCTTTGAGTCCGCCCCCCTGCGTGGGCAGGAAACCTGGACTGAGGTAGGTGGCCAGTTGGTCTGCCCTCCATCTGTGCCAGGCGCGGACCACGGCGCTCGCGATTGCGATAGGGCGTAGTCGGGTCAGGCTCGGGAGTGCTGTGTCTTGGTCTTTTGATAGGTGGACCTGGCGCCACTGCAGGAATTGCGTCGGCCATCCGTGGTACTCAGAGTAGGTGCAGAGGTCAACCAGCTCTTCCAGTGCCTCCTCCGGGAGAAGCATGAGCTCCGAGGGCGCCCATTGGTCTGGCCCTGCTGCTGTGCCTCCGAGTAGCATGTGGCGGAATTGCGATGCCGCCGGTGGCGCCCAGTGGTCCCAGCAGCCAAGGGCTGCCATGGCGTGTCGTGCTCTGTGGTCGTGCTGCTCCTGTGCTCGTTGAACATCTTGGCGTGCCTCCTCAATGTAGTCGTCGTAGTGGTAGAAACACCCGTCCACATCGTTGCCACGTCCGCATTCCGTGAAGTGCTGCTCATAGTGGTCTCGTATTCTGGTGTCGGAGTAGATGGTGTCGGAGGATCGCACCGCATCGCCGATGCGTCGGAGTTGCATTGGCGATGCACTGGCGATGATGCACCAGCAACGTCGGCGATACATCGGCGCCACCAGCGCAGAGAGAATCGGGCTCCACTCCACATAGAGCCGCATCGCCGATGCACCGATGATGCGGCGCGATCCACCGACCCCTTCTGCTTCGACCACATGTCAAAAGGCCTACATCTGTCTGGATTCGAGGACCGAGTCTGGAGAAGATCGGTGAAACACGAGTCAGACGTCATGATCTTCCAACGGTTGTCTCCCAACGGGGCACTTCCATAATTGGACATGAACCCTTATAGGGGCCTCGTCCTCGTCCTCCTCTTCCTCCTCCTCCTATTCCCTCCTCCCCCCCCTCCTCCTCCTCCTCCTCCTCCTCCTGCTCCTCCTCCTCCTCCTCCTCCTCCTCCTCCTGCTCCTCCTCCTCCTCCTCCTCCTCCTCCTCACGCCTCCAGATTTTGTCCTCATAGTAACTCATTGTTGTCGCACCCTGAGCCTTGTCGGCAGGGCGGGCCGGCGTTTCGCGCCCTTTCGCGGATGGATGGCGGGTGTTTTCAAAATGTGGTTCTCGCCCTAGCGCCACACGCACTCGTCTTAACAATTGCAAGAGCTTCGCGGATGGAGGGCGGGCCGTCTTCAAAATGCGGTTTCCGCCCGAGCACCGCGCGCTCTGAACTCGACATGTTGCAGCAGCTTCACGCATGGAGGGCGGACCGTTTTCAGAACGTGGTTTTCGCTTCAGCACAGCGCACGCATGGATGAAGGGCAGGCCGTTTTTCAAAATGTGGCTCTCGCCTCCGCGCCACGCGCATTCGTCCTAAAAGTGTGTGCAGACGTCTCACGGATGGAAGGCGGTACCTTTTCAAAATGTGGTTGTCGCGTTAGTACGAGTATACAATGGTTCTAACGGTATCAATGCGCAACAATTACGTGGATTCGCGGTGCTGAAATTCCAAAAATGGCGCTGCTGCAGAATTCAGGATCTTCCGGACGCGACAATAACGTTGATTCGCGGCGTTGGAATTCCAGGAAAAATGTTTCGGCACGGCTCACGATTTTCTGACGGTCGTCTTCCGGCACTTGTTGCAATGATAATGAACCGCTATAGTGACCTACGCAAAGGGAGCCTGGAAGGAGGGTTTATTGCAACGCCGCTGATGAGCCTTGGGTTTACACTGGTCGTTCGACCTCATCTTCCTCCCTCTTTGCTCCCCTCTGCGCCGCCTCGAAAGACAGGACGCAGCCCGGCGCGGGGTCCACGGTCCACAGTGGCCGCAGTTCCTGCGGGCCGCGCGGCGCAGAAATCCACAGAACGGCAGGGCCAGCCCCGCAGGCTTGCTGGGGCGTTCGTAATGCGGGGGCCGGACGATAATTGGGGAGGGCGGTAAACAAGCCCCTTTCGTGCCTTTTCTGGGCCCCAGGGGGCCTTTTTTCAGACAGGCAGGAAAGTTGGTGCAATTGTTGTGGATGTCACGACAATGGACACCCTAACAATCCTATCTATAATGTGTACAACATGTTCTAAACATGTTTCAAACATGTCTTTTCATCATACTTAAAACATGTTTGAAATATTTGTTTAGACATCTGGAAAGTATTTGATGGGCTCAGCGCCAGGCACCCTAAAACGAATGCACGGGCCCGCGCCGACGTTGGCAAGGGTCCCCGCACGGGAGTGTCACCCTCGCCTCGGGCGTCGGATCGGGGCACGGATCCGCTACGGATCTTGTGCGGATCCGATGCTTGCTGGACGGATCAGATTCGAACTCGATGCGTTCTGGACGGATCTGAGTGATGGGATAACACGGTGTTTGGCACGGATCCTGTCGGACCACAGCACACTAGTACAATATTACACAAGGGCAACGAAGGACTCCGAGGGCGACTTGCGCAGGGGCACGAAGCAGGCGCCTCATAGAATTTTGCAAGGGCGCTCTTTCTGGAACTTTACGCAGGCGGTTCCTTCTAAGACTTTCCCCTGCCGGCTCCTTCTAAAACTTCGCTGAAATGCTGCTCTGGGTTCCGACGTTTTGGCCGTCGCGCGTTGTGATCAGTGGACCTCGCCGTCGCTGGCGTCGTCGTCGTCGTCGTCGTCGTCGTCGCCGCCGCCGCCGCCGCCGCCGTTGCTGACGTCGCTGTCGTCGTCGTCGTCGTCGTCGTCGTCGCCTTTACCGCCGCTACCCCACTCGTTGTCCGTCGCGGTCGCCACCGCCGTCGTCGCATTCGCCATCGCCGTCGTCGCCGCCGTCGTTGCAGTCTCTCCACTGATCAGCGCATTGCTGGTCCCGGTATTTTCCCAGCCACCGTCCAGTAACTGATTGGCGCTGCGGCGCCGCTTTCTTGGCGAACGTCGCGGGCTCTACTTCTTCAGACGGAGCCTGTCGTTCTCCTTCAGCAGCTTCATGCGCGTGGGCAGCCCTTTGCAGAGACCATCGACATCACATTCCAGATTCACCTCTTCGCAGCAGCGCTTCAGTCAGCGCCCGTACACATCGCGCGACTCTTGCCAACACTTCGGAGGTGTTTCGTGACAGCCTGTGTCGCAGCCAAGATACCGCTCTCATCCAACATGACGCTTTGCAAACTCTGGCAAAGTGACCAGAGAGCGAGGCCCCGAAGGATTGACGACCCCAGAGGAGGGCGCGGCCCCAAGAAAATTGGCAATCCCAAGAGGGTTGGCAACCGCCCAGAGGACTGGCAATCCGCAGAGGATTGGCAATCCCCAAAGGATTGCCAACCCCTGGAGGATTGGCAATCCCCAGAGGATTGCCAACCCCCAGGGGATTGGCAACCCCCGGAAGATTGGCAATCCCCAGAGGATTGGCAATCCCCAGGGGATTGGCAACCCCCAGAGGATTGGCAATCCTCATGCAAACTCCCAGGCTGCCGGACAGCAGCCTCCAGCCCGGCCACCTCGCGCGTGGCAGCCCCTCCCCCAACGCACACGTGGGAGCGCCCCAGCGTGCCTGGGCGCGCTCGCGCCCGTGCAGCTTCTTTAAAGGGGCCCCAGGACACACAAATACATACACACAAATAAAAAGATTCCCCCATATTTTCCTATATTTTCTGGGTTTTTGTCTTCCCCCCCACTTCCCATATTTTCCCATATTTTCCTGGGGATCGTCGATTAATTGTGTCTGTGTGTTTTTTCCCCTTCTGATTTTTGAGGTTCAGACCCTGGTCATGCGCTGAGTCAGTCACGCTTCCAGTCAAGGCAAACTGCACCAGCTCTACCTGACTGCCTGCTAGGGCCCTGTTTTTGGATCCAAAAAGTGCACCTTTCTTCCCCCCCCCGCACACTCTCGCACCCCAATTGCTCGACGCCCGACCGGCCGCGCCGCGTCGGGGTCCGGGCTGCATCCGCACTGGCTGCGAGGGCGCAGTCGCCTTCCGCGCCCGGGGGCCGCCCCTCGCAGCCCTCTTTGACCAGGACTTGTCTCGGACACTGGGTGCAGTTCGGCAGCGCTGTTGTCCTCGGCGGACTCAAGCTGAATCCCAAAACAGGCTGCGGAACGGGAGGCAGAGACTTGAGTCTTTTTCGTGGACGGAAAGTTTTTCTTGGCGCCACTGTGCCCAAAACTTGCACAGCGCAGTCTGCTAGCGGCTCCTTCTCTGTTCCTCTGCTCCTCTACATCCTCTTCCCCCTGGTGCTGCTGCTGCTGCTGCTCCTCCTCCTCCTCCCTCCTCCTTCGCCTCCTCCCCCTCCCCCTCCGTCCATGACGGGATCAAACCTACCTCTGTAGTATACGGGGGGTCTCGCAAATTCCTGGCCGCTAGAGGTTCCCAGAGGATTCCTATTGGACACTGCCGAACGACCAGCCAGGAGTGCCCAGAAGCCTCGAAGACGGCCCCAGGAGGCTCCGAAGGAAGCCTCAGGAGCTCAAGATGGCCCGAAGATATCTCCAAGACGGCCCAAGAGGACCCCAAAACGCCCCCGAGGGAGCAGATGGGTCTGCTCGCCGTCGAACCAGCAAATTAATAGGAAATTTTGGAGATGAGATGGAAGTGGAACGGAGAGCCCCCCACCAGGAAATCGCTTTCGGTTTGGCATTCGTGTAGTGCGTGCGGGCGAGGCGAAACTGCGTGGGCGGGCCAGAAGAATGAACCCTCCTCTGGGTAGGGCGCGGCGAGAACGGAAGTCCGCCCCCCCGGCCGCGTGGCGGGCGGGTGGGGGTGTCCCGCCGTGGTGTCCCGATGATGTCCCGTGGTGACCCGCCGTGGTGGTGTCCAGCTGTGGTGTCCCGCCGTGGTGTCCCGCCGTGGTGTTCGGATAATGTCCCGTGGTGTCCCGTGGTGTCCCGCAATATCCCGCGGTGTCCCGTGGTGTCCCGCCATGTCCCGTGGTGTCCCGCCGTGGTGTCCCGTGGTGTTCCGCCGTAGTGTCCCGATAGAGTCCCGTGGTGTTCCGCGGTGTCCCGTGGTGTCCCGCCATGTCCTGTGAGATCGGTAGTGAGATCGGTAGTGAGATCGATAGTTGAAATCGACAGCAAGATCGATAGTGAGACCGATAGTGAATCGGTCGTGAGGTTGATTATGAGGTCGATTGTGGGGTCGATAGTGAGACCAATAGTGAGAGGAACAGTAGAATCGATAGTGAGATCGATCGAATGAGATCGATAGTTAGATCGCACGTGAGATCGACAGTGATATCGATTGAGTGAGATGTTGGTTTCCCCCCCAGCCTCAATCTCACCAGAAGGGTGGTCGTATAGGTATGGGTCTGCTTGTCGTCGCCCTCATCCATCCCTCCTCGTGATACATTGGTGATCCCTGTCGCACCTCGAGACGTGTCGGTAGGGCGGGCTGGGCGTTTCGTCCGAGACTTCCTGAAAACTTATGACCCTGTGCGAGAGTTTAGCGTTTAGCGGATGGAGGGCGGGTGGCTTTCGAAATGTGGCTCTCGCCTTAGCGCCGCGCGCACTCGACTTAAAAGTTATCGAGAGCTTCATGGATGGAGGTAGGGTCGTTTTCAGAGAAATGTGGCTCTCGCCTTAGCGCCACACGCACATTCGTTTTTGAAGGTAGCAAGAGCTTCACGGATGGAGGGCTGGTAATTTTCACAATGTGGCTCTCACCGTAGCCTCGCACACGTTCTTCTTAAAAGTTTGCCAGAGCTTCACCGATGGAAGGCGGTTCCTTTTCACATGTGGCCATCGCCTTCGCGCCACGCACATTCGTTGCAACCAGTTGAAACAGCTTCACGGATGGAGGGCAGGTGGCTTCTCTCAACATAAGGCTCTCGCCTTAGCGCCGCGTGCATTCGTTGTTGTTTCTTCTTTGTCATATATATACATATATATATACATATATACATATATATATATATATATATGTATACTGAAAAAGAAGCATGTCAAGGATGGAGGACGATTCTTGGTCGAATTGTGGCTCTGGCAGACAGAATCTGAGCCGCCTCCCCCCCTCCTCCTGCTGTCTTCGGTCAAGGTTTTCACCACCGCCTATGTTTGCGGATGCCACGACAATGGACACCCTGGCAGTCCTACATTCGAATTAAGAATGTGTATAAAATGTACGAAAAAGTGAATGGCAATGTTTAAAACATGTTTTTTGAATGTGTAAAACAGCTGTCACACATGTTCTAGACTTCTGGAAAGTATATGGCACCATGCTTCCTCTCCATTGATCGTCCTCCACAAACCTGTGTTCTAGAAGATCCTGGCCGCAACTGCACTAGATGCTGTAGCTCAGTCACCAAAACGAAGCAGTCTTTGTCGCGGGGTATCCCGTGTTTTCACCCTGCCCATGTGAACGGTGAGCTTTTCGGGGTCCCGTCTGGAATTCAGATGCACTTAGCGGGTGGGTGGGTGCATGACGCACAGTGCATGCGGTTACACAACACTTAAGCTCTGGTGTTGCAGCAGCTGCGGTTGTGTCGCTAGCCGGATGATCAAGGGCCTCGGGCAAGAAGGCCCGAGGACAGCGAATTCTAATCGAGCCGAGCACTTGTCCAGGATAGTGGCAGGCAAGTGGCACAAGGCCCTGAGCAAGGCTGAACACGCTCGTCAGGGTTCGTACCTGTAATAATTTCGCTTCGCGACTGGGGTCACTCACTCACTCCCTCTCCTCCTCGTCCTCCTCGTCCTCCTCCTCCTCCTCCTCCTCCTCCTCCTCCTCCTCCTCTTCCTCATCATCATCATCATCATCATCATCATCATCATCCTGCTTCCCCCCCTCCTCCTCCTCCTCCTCCTCCTCGTCCTCCTCGTCCTCCTCGTCCTCCTCGTCCTCCTCGTCCTCCTCCTCCTCCTCCTCCTCATGCTGCTGCTGCTGCTGCTGCTGCTGCTGCTGCTGCTGCTGCTGCTGCTGCTGCTCCGCCTCCTCCTCCTCCTCCTCCTCCTCCTCCTCCTCCTCCTCTCCTCCCCTCCTCCTCCTCCTCCTCCTCCTCCTCCTCCTCCTCCTCCTCCTCCTCCTCCCTCCTCCCTCTCCCCCTCCCCCTCTCTCCCTAAATCCTCCCTCAATCCTCCATCATTCCTCCCTTTCCTCAACATTTGGGTCTCGCCTCGAAGTCCAGCGCCAGGAGGGGCCCGCTGTCCAGCAACACGAACACGGCCTCGGGCACGCCGCCCGCGCCCGTCAAGGCCCGCCCGCCAGGCCCGCCCGTCAGGGTTCGCCCGCCCGACCCACCCGCCTGTTCATTCCCCGCCCGCCCAATCTGTGCGTTAGGGTCCGCCCGCCCGGGTCGCCCGTTCGGTCGTCGACGCCGGCGTTGCGCCTGTCGTTGCGCTCGTCGTTGCGTTTCTCCTCGTCGTCGTCGTCGTCGTCGGCGTCGTCGTCGTCGTCGTCGCCGTCGCCGCCGTCGTCGCCTTCGGCACCGTGGATGTCGTCGCGGTCGTGGTCGTGGTCGTGGCCGTGGTCGTGGCGAACGTGGTGGTCGTGGCGATGGTGGAGGTGGTCGTCGTCGTCGTCGATGTCGTCGTCGTTTTCGTTGTTGTTGTTGTTGTTGTTGTTGTTGTTGTTGTTCGTGTTGTTGTTGTTGTTGTTGTTGTTGAACTCTCACTATTGAAGAATAACTATTGTTGATCCCCCCTCCGGTGCCATCCGGTGACCATTGTGTTTGTTCAATTGAAATGTTTCCCCCGGGGCTCGCACCCGGTTTTTTTATACGGGAGATCAACGGGGCTCAAGCTAGGTTGTTGGCACCCGGTTTACAACAACAGCGGTTCCACCCTGATACTTCCTCACAATGTATTCCCAAATCGCGCTCTCGCGCGGGACCCTCTCACAATTTGTAAACGAATCGCGCTCTCGCGGGGGACTTCCTCGGAGCTTATTCAGACGATGCGCCCTCGGCGCTCAAGAATCACGCTCTCGGTTTGGAGTTTCGCATGATTTACTTGGGAATAGCGCAATCGTTCGAGATTTCCTAGCGATTCGTGCAAGACCCACGCTTCAGCAACCCGCCTGCTCGACCCGCTATTGGTCTGGTCACCCGATTTGCCCGTCTGGTTATACCAGTTGTTTTCTGCTCCTTGCCCCCTCTCTTGCTAAATTCTTTCGTGTTCCATTGTTTTCCCTCCCCCTTTCACCCGTCTTCTCTTCCGTTGTTTTAAGGGCTGCAGTAGATGCGAGTGGCAGGTAAGGAGAATAAACCCCCAAAGGGGTACGATCGAAGTCGACGAAGGCGGATACAGAGGTTTCGGGATAGACGTATCGATTGGCACGTGAGCAGATATGAGCGAACAATTTAAAAATGATTGCTGCTGTTGCTGTTGAGAGTTCACTGCGGAAAAAAAATATTGTTGATCTCCCCTTCTGGTGACTATTGCGTTTTTCAATTGAAGTGCTTCCTCCGGGGCTGGCACCCTGCGCTTCATCGGGGAAAATCGTTAGGTTCAAACTGGGTTTTTGGCCCCTGGATTACAACAGCAACAATCATTCTAAGACTGTTCGCTCTTACTTGCCCGTGTGTCACCTAAAACGAGTTCCTCACACCCTCGATACCCGCCCCGTTTGTCTTCGGTCACACCCCCTTTGGGGGGAATTGTTCTCTTTGCGGGGGGCGGTGGGCTTAGGGAGGCGGGCAAACCTTAACGGGCGGACAATCCTTCGTGGGCGCACATGTGCCCGCCATTGGAATTGGTGCGTGCCATGCAAAAAAAAGGGAAGAACGAGGGAAAGTGGGAGGAACGGTGCCCGGACAAAAAGTGTCCACACCCATCGCGCTAAGATGATACGACATCGAATTCAGTCGAACAAATATCGGTAGCCCCCGCCCCCCCAACTCAATGTTGGCGGGGTTAGCTGCGAGGCAACGCGCGAGGGACAAAATGTGGGCACTTCAACTTTGAGTTTTCGGGGGGAGGGGGGCGAGTCAAATGTAAATTGCACTTGTTGTTGCCATCATGTCTGACTGCCTTCTCGCCGTCGGTATGGGCACTTTTTGTCCGGGCACCGTCTGGGTAAGCAGGTTTTTATTGTTTCATGGATGTGGGTATATGAAATTATGTTGATGTTGTCCTACTTTATGTTAGGCCATGTCGAAGGTGTGATATGTTGTTAGATTTGATGCTAGATATGCCGAAGTTGTTTTGTATAGTGACGCTTCGTATACGTTGACCGTTCGAAGACTTGTAATCATGCCGGCGTTTACCTAGGATGTTGTTCTCTTTTGTAGCATTCTTGTGGGTCTCTGAGGGCCCCCCTGGCTATCTTGGGGCCCTCATTGGCCGTCTCCACCTGGCGCACGCGTCGCACCTGGCGGGGACTGGGTCGGTGCACCTGGGATGTTGAAATATGTGATGCTCCAGGCGCCAGGATGACGTGAGTCCACGACCTGCGCGGGAACACCGTAAAACTTGTACAACTTGTAAAACTTCCGCGTAAAACTTGTGGGCAAAATACGTAAAACTCGTAAAACTTGTCAGAGAGAAACCTTTTTGTACATTGAAAGTCTTCTTTCTGTATAAGTTTTACAAGTTATACGTCTTTCCCCGGCAAGTTGTAAGCGCACGTTGTACAAGCTGTACAAGTTTTAAGCGATTCCCTGATGCGGCGCAACTGGCCATCGCGCGGCGCCCCCCCCCCCCTCCCCTCACCAGGGGTCGGGCGGACCGCGCGGGAGCGGCTGCCCCATCGTCCTCGGGGTCGTCCTTGGAGACGGGCGTGGCGGGCGCACCTGGCGAACTTGGAGCACTGCGCGCACCCGGCAAACCTTGCTCACCTGGCGCGCGCGGCGCACCTGGCAGGGACTGGGGCGGTGCACCTGGGATGTTGGAATATATGATGCTCCAGGCGCCCAGATGACACATGTGCACGAAACTAACTCCCTCACGTGACAATGGTGGTGACATCGGCGTCGTCGATGGTGATGCTGGAGGCGCATGTGTCGACGCTGAAGTTGGTGTGCGGGAGTCGTTCCGTAATACTGGTAGTCACCACCTTCCGAGCTTCTTGACGGACCCGCGCGCCCTTGGACAGGCGACGCGCCCCGGCAGGCCCGCGCCCCCCTTCCCTTTGCGTGGAGAAGTGCGCGGAGCTGGTGCTACTGGCACAACCAGTTCTTTGCCGGACCTGATTTTTGGTCAGCAGTTCGCGGACCAAGTGCATGGCCAATTCTACGACCAGTTCTGTCCAGTTGTACCAATTCTGCGCGCGCAGAGGCATGCGACGGGGGCGCAGCGCCCTTGCTCACTCCTCGAAGTCCGCGCCCTTCGCGGCCAGCAACGCGTTGCAGCGCCGCTTCATGGACTGCACCAGTGGCTCAAGGGTGGCCGAGGGGACCCGCATGATGGTGCGCTTCAGGCGCCGAATGAAGGCGGCCCTGCTCTCCATCTTGGACGGCGGGAACTTCGCCTCCTGGCCCCGCAGGCGCTTATTGATCATGGACCAGAAGCCGTAGTCAAGGGGGTTGAGGTCCAGGCTGCGCTTGGGGAAGGGAATGCACTCCACCTTCTCCTTCGCCTGAAGGCAACCCGCGCCCGCCCAGCAGGCCCGCCCCCCTGAGCGCGCCTTCGTCGAGCCGCGGGGCCAGCGGGCCCGTGGCTTCGAAGGAGGCGCGCCCAAGATGGAGCCGCCGGTTGGACAATCGAGGAAGGGCCTCAGCCTCTTTGCTGAGCTTGGCCTTGTACCCCGTTGGGTCGTTGTCCTCCAGAATGAGGACAGACCGCGACTTCGCGTTGGCCTTGCGCAGCGCCGGGGCCAAGGCCTCCTGGTACATCTCCGCCGCCGTCGCCGCGTTCCAACGTCCGCCCATAACGCGGCACATGAGCACCTTCTTTGCGGAGATGGCCACGGCCACGTTGACGTTCTTGCCGAAAGAGGACTTGTTGCTCTTCCTCGGCTTGACGTGGCCCGAGGAAGCCTGGAGACGGCCAATGAGGGCCCCGAGACAGCCAGGGGGGCCCTCAGAGACCCACAAGAATGCTACACAAGAGAACAACATCCTAGGTAAACTCCGAAATGATTACAAATCTTTGCACGGTCAACGTATACGAAGCGCCACTATACAAAACAACTTCGGCATATTTAGCATCAAATCCAACAACAGATCACACCTTCGACATGACCTAACATAAACTAGGATAACATCAACATAAATTCATATACCCACATCCATGAAACAATAAAGACCTGCTTACCCAGACGGTGCCCGGACAAAAAGTGTCCACACCCATCGCGCTAAGATGATACGACATCGAATTCAGTCGAACAAATATCCGTAGCCCCCGCCCCCCCCCAACTCAATGTTGGCGGGGTTAGCTGCGAGGCAACGCGCGAGGGACAAAATGTGGACACTTCAACTTTGAGTTTTGGGGGGGAGGGGGGCGAGTCAAATGTAAATTGTACTTGTTGTTGCCATCATGTCTGACTGCCTTCTCGCCGTCGGTATGGACACTTTTTGTCCGGGCGCCGAAGGGAGGGGGAGGGACGAAGGACGAGGGAAAACGCCAGGAGAAAAGGAGCGAAGAAGGGGGGCGGTTGATTAGAGGCAGAGAGAGAGACAGAAAGAGAGAGAGAGAGAGAGAAAATGACATATAAGAGAGGTAGAGCAAGAGAGAGAGAGAGAGGGAAAAGGGAGAAAGAACAAGAAAGAGGGAGGGAGGAGGCAGGAAAGGGGAGGGAAAAGGGAGGAGGGAGAGGGGATAGGGCAGAGAAGCATGAGGATGAGGGAAGAGAGGAGGGAGAAAGAAGGGAGGGGAGGAGGGAGGAGAGAGAGGGAGGAGGAGCAGGAAGGTAAGAGCGTGAACTTTCGAGGAAGTCCTAGGCGAAAGCGCCGTTCCTGAAGGGAGTCTCGGGCGGGAGCCCAAGCGGGCGGGCGATCCCCTGACGGGCGGGTCGGGCGGGTGGGACATTCAAACGGGATGCCTGAGTATG